>OZ010613.1:27822722-27870222 GCA_963932145.1 Acanthosepion lycidas
CACTGTGGCTATTGAACAGACAACTAAAGACCTTACACAGTGGCTCAATAAGATTGATAAATCAGGCTTACCAGGTCGATTTAAAGCCTGGTTATTCCAGCATGCCGTTTTACCCAGAATATTATGGCCACTTCTGATGTACGAATTCCCAATGACCAGTGTAGAATCACTGGAGAAATTAATAACTAGGCGCCTGAGAAGATGGTTGGGAGTTCCGAAGTGTCTGAGCACAGCAGCACTCTACGGCAGGAATAATGCTCTTCAACTCCCTTTCAATAGTCTTGTTGAGGAGTTTAAAGTCACAAGAGTAAGAGAACAGCTGCAATATAAAGAATCAACAGACCCAAAAGTGGTAGCAGCATGTATTCAATCTCGAACGGGGAGAAAATGGAGTGCAGAAAAGGAGTTGGAGATGGCAGAGGATAGATTACGGCATAAAGCAATTCTTGGCACTATCGCTAAAGGTAGAGCGGGTCTCGGTTATTTTCCTTGTCCCCAAATAAACAGAGCGAAAGGGAAAGAAAAACGGCAATTAATCCTAGAAGAAGTGCGAGCAGGGATTGAAGAAACGAGATACTGCAAGATGGTGGGACTTAGTTCACAGGGAGCATGGACAAAATGGCAGGGTGTCGAACAGGAAAAGATCAGCTGGTCAGACTACTGGCGGTCAAACTTTGGTGAAATAAGTTTCCTAATAAAATCGGTATACGATGTGCTACCTAGCCCATCCAATTTATATTTATGGGGCAAAAGGGATACCCCAAATTGCCAATTATGTGGGAAATGCGCTTCACTGCAACATATCCTAAGTAGCTGCGCTAAAGCCTTGAGTGACGGTAGATACCGCTGGCGCCACGACCAAGTCCTAAAGGCAATAGCACATGAAGTCAGTGAAGCAGTGAGAACGTCTAAATACACCCCGAATAAGAAGTTATATATTAATTCCCTTCGTTAAAGAAGGAACGAAGAAAAAAAAACATACGATCCCCAAAACAAACTTGTTATCGTCAGCAAACGATTGGCATTTGGATACAGACCTGAAGACACAACTAAAGTTCCCCAGACATATAGCGGAAACATCACTAAGGCCAGACCTGATTATCTATTCCAACTCCACCAAACAGTGTATAATATGGGAGCTCACGGTCCCCTGGGAAGAATACCTGACATTAGCAAATGAAAGGAAACGATCAAAATATCAAGAATTGATCGAAAAGTGTCAGCAAAATTCCTGGAAGGTCACATATGACTCTGTGGAAGTAGGATGTCGTGTCTTTGCAGGCCAGTCATTATGCAAAGCTTTTAGGAAAATAGGCATCGTAGGATCAGCTAAAGCCAAAGCCGTTAAGAAAATTTCAAATGAAGCTCTGACAGCTTCTAAATGGATATGGCTTAAAGGATCCGAGCAGTGGGGGAATAATTCAATAGAAAACAATCCCTAATCTGGATTTAAATTGCTTGCGAATAAATAAGTTTTTATAGGTTTTATTAGTTAAATTTAGCGCACAAACTCTTGGTAGTTTTTTTTGTTTTTTTTTTAAAACAGAAATATTGTAACATAATGTAGAATTTATTCTTCTCATACGATAATGTTATTTTTTAATGTAACATAATTTAAAATCAATCCACACAAATTAACATTAATAAAATTCATTTCTACCATACGCCACAATATCATCAATTTATTTTAACCGTTATAATTTAGAATTAATTCGTTTTTACCATATAAATCGTTAATTTATTCCAATCAATATTTCATCCGTCCCTATATAGTTTAATTTAATATTCCATCCGTCCCTACCGGTACCACTGATATATATATTTTAACTGTAAATACATAAAATCAATCCATTCCATACGATAATAAGAATTTTTAATGAAGTAGTATAAATTATTTTTGAAAAAGATTACATTTTTTTTTTTTTTAATTGGTGCGAAGCAAGCAATTTATATAAAACAAAAAAAAAGAGAGGAGGGAAAGGTAAAAAAAACAAAAAAAAACAAAAAACAAAAGACGCCACCATTTTAGTGAACAGCTAAATGTATCGTCAATATTTTGATTGGGACAGAGCAAGCAATTTTGGACGCTTCCGTTGGTTTTTATTTTATTTATTTATTTATTTATCATTTTATTTTATTTTATTTTTTATCTTAGTTTATTTTTTATATATTTATTATTTTTTTTAAAGAGCAGAAAGTATTAATTCTGCCATGAGTACTAGCACAATCCTTTACACGGTGGCGACCTGTTGAATAAGATAACAGGTCGGGGGTGGCTGTCAGAGCTGACTTGATGAATAAGAACCCCGAAATCAGCGAGGAAGACGGCTTTCATCACTGAGGACCACCTTCAAGCATTCAAATGTATTTTGTGATATATATATACCTATATAATATACATATACATACATACATACATACACACACACACTCATACGCATATGCATATACACACAGAAATAAATATAAATATACCACCCTACACAGCAACATAAAAAAGTAAATAAACTAAATATATATATATATATATACATATATATACACACATACACAGACATATACATATATACATATATACAAACATATACATATATATATAAACATACATACACATACATAAACACACACACACATATATATATACATACATATATACACATTGTCAAAGGACCGGATATAAAATTAGCTTCTAAAGTAACTTCGATGAAGAAATAAATTGAATAACATATATATTTCTTCTTTTCTCCTCAGTAATTTTATAGTTGTAAACTTAATAGCGATTAAATTTTGATTTTCAAATTAGCAGTTTTTTATTTTAATATTAAATTTTATCATATAATTTAGTAATTATTGGTTAGAATAAATTCTTTTTTAATATTACCCATATTTTAAACATCTGAATAGATATTATAACATGACTTCGTTATCAAGCTTTTTGAATTTTCCTATACTTGTGTTTTGATTGGTCCATCTAGCCTTTGTAACAACGTTTTCCTCTTGCGAAGGATTGTTAATTAATTTGAAACTTTTAAAACCATTTATTTTACATTCAACGTGTTGAAACAAAATGGCTATTTTTGCAGTGATTTTATAACATATTTATGTTATAAATTTTCTTTTTAAATATATATATACACACATACATACATACACATAAACTTAAACATATGCTAAGTATATTATCGTAGTGACGATAAAGGACTGTAAAGTCCATACACGATTAAAATGTAACGAGACACAATTGTTAGTTATTAAATCTACAAGCAATTATAAAAGCATTATCAAACAAAACTAGAATTTATGAAACATTACAAGGCACTAATGTATACAGATATATAAACAAAGACATACACACATGCACCCACATATATATATAAAAGTGAACATAGAAGTCAACACTTAGAGTCGACAGTCTGTTTCATGCTATATGCAATCATCAGGCCACGTGTGCTGTTATTTTTCTCGGCTATTCATATATATACGGGTCAGTGGTGCATTGTGGGTAGTCTATTATGGCGGTTATTTTACCGGAAGTCGTCTGTTTATTTATTTGGGTTAAATTATTTTGCTTGTTTTTATTTTTATTTTTTGTTTCATATTTATTTATTTATTTATTTAATCGGTGTTTTTTTTTTTTTTTTTTTTTTTTATTAACGTAGTAAAAATTTGTTTATATCACTTATTTAATAGTTTTGTTTTGGTTTGAGAATTTAATTAAAGCTATTTGTTCAATGTTGGTGTTGATTCTTTTAGTTTTTTCTAACTATTATTTTGGCGGGAACACTCTTTAATTCATTATCTTGTTTTTTTTTCTAACGGTAACTTTATCGGGATTGGTTTGTTTATTTATTTACTTGGATGAATTTAGGTCAATTTATTTTACTTGTATATTTTCTCTTTTCGGTTTTCGATTTTTAAGTGACTTAGTGTTTATTTATTTTTTATTTTTATTTCTATTTTTTAATGTTATTTTTTTATCGTTATATAACAGTTATAGCTATTTTTTTTCGTTCGATTTTTAGTTTTGAGTTTTTAGTCTAACTAATATTTTGGTCATAATGGTTTGCTAATTTGTTTATTACTTACTTTATTTATTTGGGTTTGTTTGTTTTTTTTGTGTTTTTTTTTGTTATTATTATTCTATTAGGTTGGTGCAAAAATAACGACGTAATAATGTCGTTTTTTGACGTCATTTTTAACGTCAAAAAACGACATTATTACGTCATTTTTTGCACCAACCTAATATTTCGTCTATTCTAACAGGAGTGATTTGGTAATTCATATATATATATATATATATATATATATATATATATATATATATATATATATAAATACACACATATATATATATATATACATCCACATATACATATATATAAACACACATATATTCACACACATATATATATATATACATATACCCATATACACACATACGCACACACAGATACGTACCTAAGTTTACACACTCATACATATACAAGTGCATAAATATATACACAAGCACATATATAACAAGTATCAATACAAACATATATATATATATATATATATATATATATATATATATATATATATATATATTTATATATATATATATGCAAACATATAACTACATATACAGATATTTTCATATATACATACAAACACACAGACATACACATATTCAACTATAAATATAAGTATATATATACACACACATACATATAAACATATACACGAATATACAACTACTTGCAAATACAAATGTACACATACACACACACACTTATATATATATACATACACACACACACACACATATATATATATTATAAAAATTCATATACATATATATACATCTATCAATAAAAATATACACATATATGCAGACATAAACAACACAATATACTTATACCAACATATATTTACATCGATAGGAGTATTATCATGTAATAAAAGTAACAGTAACATAGCCTTATCGTCTTAAGTATTACTACCCCTATAGTTAGTTAAATTTATAGCTGTGTTTGTATTTAGCATTGAGTTCGTTTCTTTGTTTTAAGAGATGAGCCGTGTCTTTCGATCTAATTATTTCAAATTTTTCGTTAAGACATACATAACAAGGGGCATATAGGGAATTACATGTTCGTGTTCTCTTGATCAATTTCCATTTAACTGTAGGTACCCTGTTTTACTCCTTTAAACTCCAAAAATACTTGGATAATGAAGTCTTGTACTTATAATTACTCTTACTGAAGGATTGCACATGCCCCTGCCAACGTTCTTTGAATGAACTCATAGTACTTCCAATGTCAAAATTTTTAATATTTGGGTTTTCTAGTGTAGAAATTGTACTAAGATAATCTAGAGAATCAGTGAAACAATTATTCTGTAATGGACAATTATTTTTGATTCCTACAATTGCAAAAGTTGTTATTTGTGTCATTATACTTAGTTGTATTCGTTGCAACCTCATGAGTAGTCAAGTTTTTTGAGTTCGTATAATTGTTGAAGACTCTGTTATTATGTTTCTTTATTATTTTCTTCAGTTTATCCGCACAACTATAGCTCGATTTAAGGGTATTATATATATATATATAATTTAAGGGTACTTAAGATATATATATATATATATATATATATATATATATATATATATATATATATATATATCAATATTCATTATATATATAGTATATATATAATTATCATTATATATACATATCATTATTCATTATATATATATATATATATATATATATATATATATATATATATATATATATTATTCATTATTCTACAGGCTTTCTTCAGTTAATCTTGGGGATCTGAGGATCGTTTGGCGTGCGAAGCGAACAGTCACGGTCTGGATTGGAATGTGTCATGACTACTTTCCAGATTGGTATTCCGTCTTCGATTTTCCGATCTGGTCAATATCTATTGATTCCTTGATATTTTTGTTTTGTTTTAATCTTTTCCTACTCTAATTTGATTTATTTTGGTTCATTTACATTTTGAGCACTGTTTATTCATATATATGTGTGTATATGTGTGTATATATATATAGTCATATATATGTGTGTATATGTGTATATATATATATATATATATATGTGTGTGTGTATATATTATGTATATATAAGTGTATGTGTATAATATGTATATATATATGTGTGTGTGTATAATATGTATATATGTGTGTGTGATATGTATATATATTTATATATCTGTGTGTGTAATATATATATATATATATATATATCTTAAGACATTTTTATGTACATTCTTTTTATAGATGATATTTATCAATCCACCCACGGGGATCGAATGTGGCACAAGGCCTTTTTAATGTGGGTATCTCTGAGCCCGTAGGCACAGCCAAAAATAAATAACCATCGAAACCCGCCGAGGCGGTCCAGTTCCGTCAACCTCCCCCAACGAAACCCTACCCTTCGGCGGAGCTTCGTCCGGGTTCCTCTCTGCAAGCAGAGAGTTCGACAGACACCCGACCCGGCAGCTCACAAAGCGCAGATACTACACTTTGATCCTAGCCACCGGGCCGAGCGGGTATTCTTTTTAGAGATGGTATTTATCAATCCACCTACGGGGATCGAATGTGGCACAAGGCCTTTTTAATGTGGTTATCTCCGAGCCCGTAGGCCCAGCCAAAAATAAATAACCATCTCAACCCCCCGAGGGGGGCCAGTTCCGTCAACCTCCCCCAACGAAACTCTACCCTTGGGCTGAGCTTCGTCCCGGTTCCTCTCTGCAAGCAGAGAGTTCGACAGACACCCGACCCGGCAGCTCATAAAGCGCAGATACTACACTTTGATCCTAGCCACCAGGCCAAGCGGGTATTCTTTTTTGAGATACAAATATTTAAGTAAATGCTATGTTTATAATAAACAGTATTAAACAACATTTACCAGCCTTAATTTTGTTTAATACTGTTTATCATAGACAGAGCATTTACTTAAATATTTGTATCTATAAAAAGAATGTATAAACATAAAAATGTCTTAAAATAATCGTCAGACTTAGTCCATTTCATAATATATATATAATTTGATATATATTATTTATATATAATAAGTGCGCGGTCATTATTAGAAAGCACTGACTATGAATGGTAGAGCTAACATTTAGTTGGATTGAAGTGGGTTTGTGACCATGGGTTTCACGCCCTTGTGATCGTCAGACAAACAGTAATCTAGATAGATAGATAGATAGATAGATAGATAGATAGATAGATAGATAGATTAGTGAATATACATAATATCCAACGTCGATAGCCCTAATAAAAAAAGAAAAAAGCCAACTCTTAACAACATCAACTATATTATTATCATTATTTTTATTATTATTATCATCATATTTATTATTATCATTATTATTATTATCATTATTTTTATTATTATTATCATCATATTTATTATTATTATTATTATTATTATTATTATTATTATTATTATTATTATTTTCTTTGATTTCTGGAATTTACACATTTCTTTCCGGGTCCCGCCCTGGAACCTAAGGTTAGAAATGGCATCATGACACTTTCCACTGACAAAAAAAAAATTATTATTATTATTATTATTATTGCTGTTGTAGTTGTTGTTTGTGGTGGTGGTGGTGGTGGTTAGTGTTTGCTTTTGTTTTTGACATTATATTACTTATCACGAGGGCGTTTCTTGTACGGATTTCTTTTTCGATACATTGAATAAGGATTGTATTAACTCATGCCACCATTCGTGAAGAACAGATCGAAGCTGAAATAAAAACACATCCCTACATCAATACAAGAACCTTCCAGATGTGCTTGGTAAAATAATAAATGATATTGGCGTGGGGAGAAGTTACGATCGGACAATCGATCTGAAAATTTGGTAGCATCGGTAAGTCAGTTTGGGCTTCTAAGATCGATACGAATGCTACTGAATTTGCATGTAAAGAGCACAAATACACGGAGAAAGAAAGAAAGAAAGAAAGAAAGAAAGAAAGAAAGAAAAAGAAAAATAGGAAGGAAAAAGAAATGCCGTAAATAAATGAAGAATATGGCAGATAGGTGGGTAGATAAGTAAGAAGGTAGGTAGGTATTATTTTAATTCAAAGAACTTCAAAATCGCTAAAACGTCGAGAGATACAAAAGAGGGAATGAAAAAAAATAGACAAAATGGAATTAAATAAACATTTTTTCTTCAATTTAAAAAACTGAACGACCTCCAAATCTGGACACAAAAGAAAGAAACAAAGAAACAAATGAGGTAATAGAAAGAAAGAAAGAAGAGTAAAGAGAAAAACAGAAGTGAAGTAAAAGAAAGAAAGAAAGAAAGAAAGAAAGAAAGAATGAAGGTAATAGAAAGTAGGTAAAAAAGAAAGAATGAAAAAAGAAAGAAAGAAATGAGGTAATAGAAAGAAAGAAGAGTAAAAAGAAAAACAGAAATGAGTTAAAAGAAAGAAAGAAAGAAAGAAAGAACTTAATAAACAGTAGGTAAAAAAGAAAGAAAGAAAAACAAAGGAAGAAAGAAATGAGATAATAGAAAAAAGAAAGAAGGAAAGAAAGAAGAGTAAAAAGAAAAACAGAAATTACTTAAAAGAAAGATAGAAGGAAATAGAAAGTAGGTAAAAAAGAAAGAATGAAAAAAGAAAGGAAGAATTTAGATATTCGAAAGAAAGAAGAGTAAAAAGAAAAACAGAAATTAGGTAAAAGAAAGAAAGAAGGTAATAGAAAGTAGGTAAAAAGAAAGAAAGAAAGAAATGAGGTAAAACAAAGAAAGAACTTAATGGAAAGTAGGTAAAAAAGAAAGAAAAATAGAAAAAAGAAAGAAAGAAAAAGAAAGACAGAAATGAGACAAAAAAAAGAAAGACAGAAGGATAAATATAAAGACAAGAATGAGATAAAAGAAGGAAAGAAACAAACAAACAAACAAAAAAGGAAGAATGATAAAAAGAAAGACAGAAATCATGTAAAAGAAAGAAAGAAATTGATAGAAAGAAAGTAGGTAATAGAAATAAAGAAAGGAACAATGATAAAAAGAAAGAAAGTAGATAATAGAAAGAAAGAAAGAAAGAAAGAAAGAAAAAAGGAACAAGGATAAAAAAAGAAAGAAAGTAGGTAATAAAAAGAAAGAGAAACAAACAAAGAAAAGGAAGAATGATAAAAAGAAAGACAGAAACCAGGTAAAAGAAAGAAATTGATAGAAAGAAAGTAGGTAATAGAAAGAAAGAAAGAAAGAAAGAAAGAAAGAAACAAGGGTAAAAAGAAAGAAAGAAAGTAGGTAATAGAAAGAAAGAAACAAACAAACAAACAAACAAAAGGAAATAGAATTAATAAAAGAGGAAAGGGGGGTGGAGGGAAGCAGAAATGAGTAGGAAACGAAATAAAAGACGAGAAGAAAACTGAAGCAGTTTAAGAACAGAAGAAAAATAAGGAAAGAAATCATAAGACGAAAGAAAGATGGCCTAGAGAAGAGAAGAAAGTCAAAAACGAAAGAAAAAAAATGGAAGGAAAGAGCAGAAGAACACCAACAAAGCAAAGAAGAAGAAGAAGCAGAAGAAGAAGAAGAAGAAGAAGAAGAAGAAGAAGAAGAAGAAGAAAGACGAGCTAAGAAAAGATAAGAACTAATAAACCAAGGTAGGAAAAGTTAAGAGATAAGAAGGAAGTACTGAAGGAAATGAAGAAGATAAAGGAAGGAAGATTACGAGAAAAGAAAAAAGAATAAAGGAAGGAATGATGCAAAAGAAGAACTAATAAAGGAAGGAAGGAAGGAAGGAAGGAAGGAAGGAAAAGAAGAACTAATAAAAAAAGGAAGGAAGAAAAAGAACTAATAAAGCAAGGAAGGAAGGAAGGACAGAAGGAAGGACAGAAGGAAGGAAAAGAACAGAGGGATGAAGGTAGCTAGAAAAAGAAGATCTAATAAAAGAACGACGAGAGAAAGCAAAAATTAATAAAGGAAGGATGGAAGGAAAAGAAGAACTAATAAAAGAAGGAAGAAAGGAAGGAAGGAAGGAAGGAAGGGAGGGACGGAGAGAGGAAGAAAGGAAAAGAAGAATTTATAAAGGAAGGAAGGTGGGAAGGAAGGAAAAGAAGAACTAATAAAGGATGAAAGCCAGGAAGAAAGCAAGAAGTAAAAGAAAAGCTAATAAAGGAAGGAAGGAAGAAAGGAAGGAAGGAAGGAAGGAAGGAAAAGATGAACTAACAAAGTAAGGAAGTTTAAGTGAAAAGAACTAATAAAAGAAGGATGGAAGGAAAAGAAGAACAAATAAAGAAAGGAAGGAGGGAAGGAAGGGAGGGAGGAAGGAAGGAAAAGAAGAACTAATAAAGGAAGGAAGGAAGGAAGGAAGGAAGGAAGGAAGGAAGGAAAAGAACAAATAAAGGAAGGAACGAAGGAAGGGAGGAAAGAAAAGAAGAACTAATAAAGAAGGAAGGAAAAGATGAACTAACAAAGTAAGGAATTTTAAGTGAAAAGAAGAAGAACTAATAAAGGAAGGAAGGAAGGATGGAAGGAAGGAAGGAAGGAAGGAAGGAAGGAAGGAAGGAAGATTAAGAAAAAAAACTAATATAGGAAATAAAAAGGAAGGAAGGCTAAGAGAAAAAAAGAAGAATTAATGAAGGAAGAAAGATTAAAAAGAAAGTTTAGGAAGAACTATTAAAAGAAGAAAAGAAAGAATGCCAAGAAGAAGAAGAAGAAGAAGAAAATAAAGAAATGTAGCCAAGAGAAAAATAAGAAAAGAGTGAAGGAAGTCAAGGAGAAAATAAGAAGAAGATATACGAAAAGAAAGCGTAAGAAGAAAAAAGGGAATTAAATTTAACTAAGAAGAAAAAAGAAATGAAAGAGAAATAAGAATGAAAGAAGATGAAGAAAGGAAGGTAAAAAGAAAGAAGAAAAAAGAAATGAAAGAGAAATGAGAATGAAAGATGAAGAAAAGAAAGAAGAATTTTATGAAAAATAATGACGAATATCTGGAAATTAAAGCATAAGATGAAGAGAAAAAGATATTTGATTTGTGTTTTACGGCTTATCAACCCTTTCTAGGTTATTTAATGTCGAAAACCTTTTGGGCTTACAAAAATAATATTTTTTTTTTTTAAAGCAATATTGTATTATATTCTTGGGGGAGAATATCAGTAATATTTCCAGATAAAAGTTGTACTATTTAACCTATAGTTGAATGAGCAGATACAAGCTATTTGCGCGCGAATTAATATAACGAACCTGATTCGAACTCGACTCTCCAGTCCTACTTCCGGGCAGTTATCAATTACACCACCCGCACACTCGAGAAATGAAGAAGAACGAAAGTAAGAAGGAAAGTGAACTCACAAAAGAAGAAAGAAGAAAACAAAATTTGAACACTGGAAAAAAGCCAAATACTTGAATGTAGATTTTAAAGGCAATCACGCACAAATCTGTGTAATTTATCTTCGAGTAGGTAAGTACTTATTTTCAATCGGTAGGCAATCTGTTCCCATTTGGAAAGAAAATGGCTTAAAATATTTCTAAAACTGGTCGTGTCGACCCTTCCATTGTTATACATATCCTGCCTCGATAGTAAGTCAGATCAGTTCGATAAGATCAAATTGGCTGTTGATGTCAGAAACGACCTTCAGTGTGTTGTCAACTGGGGTAAAGAATGGCTTGTTATTAGGTTGGTGCAAAAATAATGACGTAATAATGTCGTTTTTTGACGTATTTTTTTAACGTCAGAAAACGACATTATTACGTCATTATTTTTGCACCACCCTAATAATTTTAACGCCCCCAAAACAAAACTATCTATCAATCATCACAGTGACCTCTTTTCGTCTTCCATCAGCATGACTGATGCTAAACTCCAGGAGAGTGACCCGTTGCACCTACTCGGGCTAACCTTCTCGGCTGACATGAAATGGAAAGACTACATTGAATTTATCGATAGGTCAGCTGCTAAGTTGCTTCGGTGTGTCGTGGCTGACAATATTTCTCTACAGAATCTATCTTACGTATCTATAAGTCTATCATTTGTCCATGCTTCGAATATTGCTGCCAAATATGCTTCTGTGTCTCTGGCACATATCTAGAGATCCTTGATAAAAAAACAAAAAACAAAGAAGAATCAGCAATATTACTGGTCTTGATCTGACCTCTAGGCTTCAGTCACTTACCCACCGTCGTAAAGTTGCCTGGCTGTGCCTTTTCTATAAATAATTTCGTGGTAAGTTTTCGGATGAGCACTTCGCAATGATATCTAGACTACCTAAGCATAGTACTAGACTGGCGACGATGTCTTATTAGTTTACAGTTGAGTTGGCTAGATTTAGCCGTAAGTTCTATGTTAACAGTTTCTTCTCTCGCGCTTCTCGCTTGTGAAACTCCTTTCCGGCTCCATGTTTTCCAGCCAACTTTAATCTGCAATTATTTAAATGCAATGTCAGCCGCTATCTACTGTCCTGCTGATTATACTTCTATTTTTCTCGCTCCTTAGCAATGTTTGTGTTTTCTAATTCTTCCACAACAGTGTCTTAGTGGCTTTACTGCCTTGCTTGGACAGGTTTAGTTTGGTTTAGTTTACAGCATATCAACCATAATGGGTTATTTAATGTCGAGAAAATTTTTATTGCTGGTAATATTTTTTTCCAAAGATGGTAATATTTTTTTTTTCACAAATGTATTACTGGTGATATTTTTTTCTTCAAAAATTTATTGATGTTAATAATTTTTTACAAAAATGTATTGCTGGTATTAAAACCTATTTTTACACGGTTTAACCCCAGTTTAGGGATTAAGTATTTACCCATAGCTGTTGACAACACACTGAAGGTCGTTTATGATCCTAATAGGTACCCCCACCCCGGGCCAGGTTGAACATGGGAACACCAACAATTGATAGGTGGTTCCACGTTCCTCAAACCCCCACTAATCAGCGGCCTTGCTACTGGATAGAGTCTACTGCCTTATACAGGACGCGGATTTAGTTTATAGTCATAAAAAAGAACTTGGATGTAGTTTATCGTCTTACCCAGGACGCGTATGTAGTATATCGTCATACCCAGGACGCGGATGTAATATATTGTCATTCCCCGGACGTGGATGTAGTTTTTCGGCTTACCCGGAACGCGGATGTATTATATCGTCATACTCAGGACGCGGATGCAATTTATCCTCATACCTAGGAAGCGGATTTAGTTTATCGTTTTACCCGAGACGCGGATGTAGTTTATCGTCTTATCCAGGACAATGCCTGAACGGAAAATCGTTTAAAAAACATCAGTTAGAGGAAATAGGTAGGGGAGATCCATGATATACGGACATAGCAAAAACGTATGAACATGTAGTATGCAAATAAGGAACACGCTAAAAACAAAAGGTGAAAATGTCAATGTTATATTCTGCCGCTAATGCAATGGTTGAATATATAACTACTGTTGCCTGTATAGAACTAATTCGTACCTACCTAAAGCTCACATCATTTAAAGATTTCCATCAACAGCAGCAACAAAATGGATAGCACCTACATCTAGTAGAGAAAAAGGTATACTCAAAATGTTTACTGTCAACTGGTCTTCTATCTGACGCGTAGCTTCAGGATGTGAGCGGCTATTGCTCTCCACAACTTCCTGCCCTTTGTGGCCCTTAGCAAATTTTGTCCTTTTGCTATAACTCTGTTCCGCCAATCATTTACACGTGTCCGTTGGATAGGTTTTGCGACGATCTGCTTTTCTTCATTTGCTTTCAATTTGTCCTGGGAGTATCAAATTTTCCAAGCCCTCTTTCCTCATTATGTGCCTTAGAATTTTCAACTTTCTCTTTCTGATTCTACGCATAAGTGTCTTTTTTGTTTCGATTTTCTCCAAAACGTCGCCATTGCTCACATGTTCAGTTCATGGCATTCTCAGCATCCTTCTGTAGAACCACATTTCTGATGCCTCAAGTCTCTTCTCCGTCTGTGATGATATGGCTCAGCTTTCACTGACATATAGGAGAGGAAAAACAATATTAAATAACTTTTCACTACTTTTCAAAAATGATTGGAAAGAAAATCCCAACAGGATCAGAAATATTTCAAGTTAATCATTTTTGTGTGTGTGTGTGCGTGTGTGTGTGTGTGTTCAACAGAATAAATTCTGCGACTGACTCGCGTACGAAAATAATCAGTTTTATGAAAGCAAGACTTTAGTCAATCAATATTTCACAACATGTCTATATCGTCAATCCTTTTAAATCTCTGTAGAAAAATAAATATATATACATTACAGTTCAAAAGTTTGAAGCAGACCCCCACCCCAGAATTAGCATCTAATGAACTTGACAGTGAACAAAATAGAAAAAGAGCTTTTAGAGTCATCGAAAAAAAATGGAATCAGTTATCAAACTTTTACTTCAAGAATCATTTGCAACCAATGCCAAAATTCTGTGCTGCAATAATCAAGGCCAGAGGAGGATATTTTGACGAGAGCAAAATTTAAGCATAACATTCTTTTTTTTTCTCTCTCTCTTTTCGACATAATAAAATTTGTAATAAAATATCATGGCTCACTTTTTTTTAACCCTGAATAACAATTTTCTCTTATTTAAAGTCGAATTTCAAAAATTATCAGTGGTGGCCTCAAACTTTTGAACCGTAGTATATATATATATATATATATATATATATATATATATATATATATTACTGTTCTATATATATATATATATATATATATATATATATATATTACTGTTCTATATATATATATATATATATATTACTGTTCTATATATATATATATATATATATATATATATATATATATATTAGGTTGGTGCAAAAATAATATCGTTTTTTGTCTGAGTTTTTAACGTCAAAAACGATATTATTTTTGCACCAACCTTATATATATATATTACGGTTCAATATATATATATATTGAACCGTCTGTGTCCTTCATCAGCGATACGAGGATTAAACAGATAAGACCCACCAACGGTTGTCCTTGTGTCTGGTGTAAATCCTGTTGTAGATGGTATTATTAGTAAATAATT
Organism: Acanthosepion lycidas; assembly: GCA_963932145.1. Classification (NCBI taxonomy): domain Eukaryota; kingdom Metazoa; phylum Mollusca; class Cephalopoda; order Sepiida; family Sepiidae; genus Acanthosepion; species Acanthosepion lycidas. Next base: position 27,837,710 of record OZ010613.1, read on the forward strand.
TGATATATATAAAAAAAGAAGAGGGGTACTGCAAACGTGTTTGGTTGTAATATTATGCTTTATTTTCCATAATATGTATATAAATATATGTCCTGAATGTTCGAGAAATTTTCATAGAAAATATTCGTCCTGCGACAGGAATCGAACCTGTATACTATACGGAATATAGCCTGACGTGCCTTTTAAACGATTTGGCCACAAAGGATTGTTCCGTTAGCAAGGTCGAATTTACCGCTTTTAAACTTCAAACATCAATTAATCTCTCGCGTACATTCATATCTACTCATGGCGTATCAAATGTAAACAAATGACGTCACATATTATGAAATGGACAAAGTCTGACAATTATTTTAAGATATTTTATGTTTATACATTCTTTTTATAGATACAAATATTTAAGTAAATGTTCTGTTTTTATAATAAACAGTATTAAACAACATTTACCGGCCTGAATGTCCGAGAAATTTTCATAATGTGTGACGTCATTTGTTTACATTTGGATACGCATTGATCGTACGAGAAGGGTTATTTCTACGTAATATGGCCGTGAGTTTTTTATACCAGCCGCACATCCAATACTTGGTATTCCTAAGCGGTCACCAATGTAGGTACTGACCAATATCGACGATGCTAACTTTGGTGATCGTACGAGGACATGTGTTTCAACGTCATAAGTAAGTCTCCTATGAGCGTTCGTGTGTGTGTGTGCGGTGTAACATCAAAGCTTACAACACCTGATATTCGTAAGCGGTCACCCATGTAGATGCTAGCCAGTGTTTACGTTGCTTAATTTCGGTGAACGTACGACAACTAATGTTTCATAAGCGGTCACCCATCTAGGTACTGAACAGTATCCACAATGCTTAACTTCGGTGATCATACGAGAACCAGTGTTTCAACGTCATGTGACCGTAAGCTCCCTATGTGTGTTCCTGTATGTGTGAGCGCGCGCATGCGCAATAAATATATGCCATGAATTCCGTTCTGCAAACGAAGAAAGGAGAAGGCCCGTCGGACCTGAGCAATCGATTTTTATATTGAACCGGCTGAATCGATCAATACTTACATTGCCCCCGAACCCATAAATCGAACAGACTATTTTTAAAATGAACGCCATTATCATAGCATCAATGGTCTTTTCAACGTTACAGATAACAAATGATTTTTTTGAAGAGGATCGATAAATTGAATTCTAATCTTTTTAGAATCATTTTTGTTGCTTTCGTCTTTATAGCAATGGAATGGTTAATATGGAAACGCGGAATAGAAAAGGCCGTTATCCGGGGCAAACCCTAGCTGTGACGAAGCCGCAGGAATTTCTCAGTCCGGAAACCTTGAAGATGAAATCAGAAAAACGTAGTTGCCAATTTTGGGAGACATGACTTCCATTTTTCTTAACAGGATTTACATTCTGCATAGTTTTACCACAGCACTTTATAATTGTTTACAAAAGGAAAGCTGAATATTCAAATTCATATATATATATATATATATATATATATATATATATATATATATATATATATATATATATATATATATACCATAAAAAGGTTTAAACACCAATATTCCATAGTCATAATTTATTTCATTGGAATCGTAAATACGATCCAATTCATCAGACCTACAAATTCAAAAAGAAAACAGAAAAAACAACTCCGGGAATAAAAATATAATTTTTAGTGAGAATGTATGTATGAGAGTGTCGGACGAATGTTAGAGAAAATGAAAGCTATAGGGAGGGGGAACAGACGAGAGAGGAACAGGAAGGTCTAAAGATGAAGAGGTGATTCAAATTTAACAGGGAGACGTTTTAAAGAGGGGAGTCTTTTAATAGTTATTCCATTAAAATGTCATGCCCGATGTTATTGAACCAAGATGGAACTGGCATAAGAGACAACACGTTATAAAACGGTGTTCATGCTTTGAATCGTTTCTTATGTCTACATTTAGAAAATATCTCACTACGAAGATTTACCAACTCATCTTGATTCTTATCTTTAATAATAATTTACCACTAATATTATCTATCCATATATATATATATATATATATATATATATATATATATTGGCTCCTGAAATAAATATTAATTTCAGTTTAGCTCTCTAGGGAGTAGGTTTGGGTTTGTAAACAGTGACTATTATAGATTATATATAGCGAGACTCTTCGCATAGCGAATTGAGTCACTGTCAGTCACTGGGCGTGTTTCTAAAAATAAATACGCTAAAAAACCACCTGCTCCCCTGCCGTGCGCCGACGGCTTAATGGTAGAATAACCGGCTGATACCAATTCAGTCGGGTTTCGATCCGAGCTAGAGGCAACCGGATGTCTATCCACACTGATGACTGTCTGTGGATGACGTTATATATATATATATATGTATGTATTAAATGAAGCAGTATAAATAATATTATAAAGAGATAATCATACAAAGACTTAATCAGTAAAGTCAACGTAATTAATAGCGAAATCTCTTCGAGAACAAATTTAATTTCGACCTACAATTCATATATTTCGTCTAAGAGTTACCTGAAATGTAAAATATAATAAAGCCTGATTATAAAAATGCGATAATTTTCGAAAGTACTAGCAGCACTGGAGCATCAAATCCATCTTACAATTATAAACATAAGGATCCCATCATTCAACGAATGGTTAGTAGGTTAATGGTTTAATAAAATTGTTAGCGAAGAGATTTCGTCATTAATTACATTAACTTTACTGATTAATTCTTTGTATGATTACCTTTTTATAATATATACTGCACTATTTAATATATATATATATATATATATATATATATATATATATATATATATATATATATATATATATATATATATATATATATATATATATATATATATATATATATGATTGGTGTATATGGAATGAATTCCAATAACCAACAATTACTATTCTTAAAAGAGTGCTCAATACAAAGTAGAGCAGATATAATTATTTATTTTTAAAAAAAAAAATTTAAATTTAAAACTGCTAATTACAAAATCAAAATTTAAAATCTATTCGCTATTAAGTTTACAACTATAAAATTACTGAGGAGAAAAGAAGAAAATTACTGAGGAGAAAAGAAGAAATATATATGTTATTCAAATTATTTCTTCATTGAAGTTACTTTAGCTAATTTAATATCCGGTCTTTTTACAATGTATACATTTTAATCATAATAGTGTGTGAATGGGGTCCTAATCTCACGTGTAAAACAAGCGCAATCAGATTCTAATATATTAGCATCATCATTATCATATAATTTAGTAATTATTGGTTTTTTAATACTACCCATATTTTAAACATCTGAATAGATATTATAACATGACTTTGTTATCAAGCTTTTTGAATTTTCCTATAACTGTGTTTTGATTGGTCCATCTAGCCTTTGTAACAACGTTTTCCCCTTGCGAAGGATTGTTAATTAATTTGAAACTTTTAAAACCATTTATTTTACATTCAACGTCATCACTTGGTAAGACACCGAGGGTGTTGAAATAAAATGGCTACTTTTGTAGTGATTTTATAACATATTTATGTTATAAATTTTTTTTAAATAAATAATTATATATATATATATATATATATATATATATATATATATATATATATATATATATAATAAAAAGCCTTAAACACTAATATTCCATGGTCCTAAACAGAAGTGTTTAAGTCTTTTTATTATATCCTTACTCTATCCTGGACATTGAGTTCTACCTGGATTCTATCCTCTTGGAATTTTTTATTCAAAAAATATATATGTATATATATTTATATATTTTGCATAAGTATGTGTATATTTACCAATAATATTATATATATATATATATATATATATATATATAAGTAAACATTGAAGTCAACACTTAGAGGCGACAGGCTGTTTCATGATTGACGCAATCGCCAGGCCACGAGTGTCGTTTTTTTTCTCGGCTATTTATATATACAGATCAGTGGTGCATTGTGGGTAGTCTATTTTGGTGGTTATTTTGCCGGAAGTCGTTTCTTTGTTTATTTATTCATTTTGCTTGTTTTTATTTAATTTATTTTTTTATTTTAATTTTTATTTCTTATCTTATATATTTCCATAAGGAAAATATTCGTCCTCCGACAGGAATCGAACCTGTATCCTATACGGAACCGTCATTTAGCCTGACGTGTCTTAACCGATTTGGCCACAGGTGATCGTTTGGTTAAGGCACGTCAGGCTACTTGACGGTTCCGTATAGGATACAGGTTCGATTCTTGTCGGAGGACGAATATTTTCTATGAAAATATCTCGGACATTCAGGCCGGTAAATGTTATTAATACTGTTTATTATAAAAACAGAGCATTTACTTAAATATTTGTATCTATAAAAAGAATGTATAAACATAAAAATGTCTTAAAATAATTGGCTGACTTTGTGCATTTCATAATATATATATATATATATATATATATATATATATATATATATATATATATATATATATATATATATATATATATATATATATATATATATATATATATATATATATATATATATATCTTTTGGGTCGTTAAAATAATTCTCACCTGCTGCTGGCATAAAGCATTTAACTCTGTTTTGTTGTGTAATTGATATCAACTTGACATAAGAAATCAGATTTCCAGTCGAGTATGTCAGATTTACTTATGCACAGATACAAGTATGAATCCATTACTTCCCCCGGACCCCCACTAGGTTAACCAGCAGAACAGATTGGGTCTTATAGCTGTGAAAGAAAGAACGAAACGGCAGCCTACTGCGGGAATATCTTCTTCCAAGTAAGACATGAATTGATAGAGAGATGATCGCTCAAGCGTGTATTACGTGCGGTACTTAACTGAAAGCCTGACAAAATCGCTGCGGATTCAGTGAAAAAAAAATTAAATCGTTCTCTTACGTTCTGTTTTTATTTTATTTATTTGTTTACTTACTGTTTGGTGGAAGTCGATAGGTTGAGTGTAAACTTATTCTAAGATCCAGCAGCGTATCTTCATATATCAATCGTTCGATATGCTCAGTGAACTATACCATCCAATCGTACGCTTCAGAATAACTAAAATGTCGTTGCCTGTTATAAATATCAGTGAACCGAATTTCAGACGCCGGTATTTGATAGCGTGTTTCTCGAAAGGGAAACCAGTTTTTGATTGGAACTTTTTGTTAAATGGTTCATACATTCTTGTTCCTCATCATAAAATACGGATAGGCGTATAATTTATCGACAGTAATCATCCCCAACAAAGAGTCTTGTGGCTGAATGCTATTTTGGGGTGAACAATAACAGGTTTCTATTTTAAAAGCATAGAATATTGTGATCATTAATGTCCATATTAAGTTGTGAAAAGCAATTATCTTTCTTCGTAATATATATTTTTCTTTAGTTCTTTACTAAGTCTACTGATATATATATATATATATATATATATATATATATATATATATATATATATATATATATATATATATATATATATATATATATATATATATATATATATATATATATATATATATATATATATATATATATATATATATATATATATATATATATTCGGCTTCGTGATAGAATCTCTGACTGACGCCAATTCAGTCAGGTTTCAATCCTAGCTAGAGTCAACTGGACGTCTAGCCACACTGATGAGCTGTGATACAGCGAAACCGTCTGTCTGTGGATGACTATATATATGAGGTTGGTGCAAAAATAATGTCGTTTTTTCACATATGTGAGAAAACGACATTATTTTTGCACTAACCTTATATTTATATATATATATATATATATATATATATATATATATATATATATATATATATATATATGGATGACAATATATATATATATATATATATATATATATATATATATATTAAATGCCTATAATTGATAACAGAAGCCATTAGTTTATACCCATGGTTTCCCATACTTAATACTTCTCGTTTTCACCCTTGCGTGACATGTGTGACGTTACGAGCGGCGGCGCGATTTTCGCTTCCGCGTCTCGTAAACACGAGTTAGTCGCTCCTTTGAAATTTTTCATGCAACAAAAACAGACTATTATTATTGTTTCGTCCGTGTATTGGTTGATATATAGAAAAGTAATTGTCATCTTTGATAATGGGTTATGTAAGCTGAAAGCATAGATTGAATTTAAACATGTATCAATATGGTGATTTCCTTTCGTCCTTCAATGATAATATTATTAATCTTATCAGAAAATACGAAAGGAACTTAATTAAAATAAATATACAAAACTTGTCTATATTAATTAATGAAATATGCGTCAATGAAAAATTGCTGCCTAAATATACACAATATATATATATATATATATATATATATATATATATATATATCAATTCACCCTAAGAAAGGCAGTAAAACCACTAAGACACCAGAGTATTAGATAGATGTCGGTAAGTGCTGAGATTCGAAGGCGTATTGGGATGGCCAAAGACGCATTCCACAAGCTTGGCAGGGTATTAGGAGACGGGAGGATTTCTTTGTTAACAAAAAATAAGAGTACTGAGCTGCTACGTGATATCTGTCCTCCTGTATGCCAGCAAATGTTGGACAGTCTCCTCAGAGATGAAGAAGAGAGCAACAGATGTATGATTCTACAGAAGGATGTTAAGTATACCATAGACGAAACATGTGAGCAACACTGAGATTTTGGGAGGATGCAAAGAAAAAGGAAACTCATACTTAACATCAAGAAGAGGAAGCTGAAATTTCTGAGACAAGTAGTGAGGAAAGAGGGCTTGAAAAATCTGATACTCACAGGACGGATGGAGGGAAAGAGGGACACGGGAAAGCAACGCGTGACATATTTAACGAGCTTAAGCAAGTGGATGGCAGAACAGGGTTTGGGAAAAGTAACAAAATGTCAAAGATTATTCAGACCTACAAGAAACAGAAAGAAGTGGAGAGCCATGACCACCTACATCCTGAAGGTACACGGTACATAAAAGAAGAAAAAGGCTAAGCGATGTTTACTCGTTTCCCCACGAGGACGAGATGTGACACAAGGTTATTTTAATGTGAGGAGCCCGAGCGCGTGCACCCGGGCAAGGGACAAAAATTGCTTACAGCCTCCGCAACCGTCGGTTGCGCTGGCCTTGATGCGAGCACCGATCCCTCCCTCTGGTGCAATGGGAGGGCGCGGCCTCGAGCAGCTGTTCTCCAGGGCTGGGCACCTTCCAGTATTATTTTCTCAGTTGCCCCTCTGTTCTTTGACAGAGAAGCCCCTGAGCGCACTCTGCCCAAAGACAGAGACGCAACTAAGAGATGATAAGCCATTTAACCAAAAGGCCGAAACGCGATAAGAGAAGAAAAAGGCTAAGCGCATCAAAACAAAACTTCTTTCGCATACAAACAATGTCGCCTTTCAGACAGACACCCCGCCTGATGAATGTCAATTCTTAAATTAATAATTGAATGAGCTCATGACGAGTTCTACAATAAAATATACATAGATATTTCCTTATCTCATTGTTAAATATTTGCGTTAAACAACTGTTGTGGAGTTATTTCGCGGTGGAGGCTTGTATTTGCACTAAATCGGTTCTAAATAGTTCGATGTACAAAACGTTAGGAACTTGATATAATAGGTATTACGCAGAGTAATCTTGTTGTGGTCGCTGACTACTTTAGTATTCTACCAACTGTCGTCCGACATCGACTAGTATTTAGTCAGCCCCCACGAGGGTATCATGTGGCACAAGGCCGATTTTACGTGGGATCTCCGAGCCCGTGGGCTCGGTCAAAAATATGCCCTTTGAACCCGTATAAACGGGTTCAGGGTCGGTTTACCTCCCCGAAAGAGAATCCGCCCTTCGGCGTAGCCTCGTTCGGGTTCCTCCCCGCCCGAAGGCAGAGAGTTCAACCGTTCAGCCGGTCGTTCGACATCGACTAGTATTTAGTTACCCCCCCCACGAGGGTATCATGTGGGACAAGGCCGGTTTAACGTGGGCTCGGCCAAAAATATACCCTTATACCGTATAAACGGGTTCAGGGTCGTTTTGCTTCCCCGAACGAAACTTCGCCCTTCGGCGTAGCCTCGTTCGGGTTTCTCCCCGCCCGAAGGCAGAGAGTTCAACCGTTCAGCCGGTCGTCCGACATTGACTGACTCTCGTTTCTCTTACTACTCCTACTTATATCAGATGGGAGAGTCTATTTACTATAGAATAGGTGTCTTTCACCATAACAACAACTTTAACAAAATATTGCAATAACAATCCGAAATATGAAAAGATTTGAAACTCAAACTACACCAAGATATTTTGCACATAATTTTATGTTTTCAGGGCAAATGTATGTTTTTAGATATATAGTTTGTAGATAATGTATTGTTGGTAATTTTACTATAAAGATGTACTGTTGTTTTAAGGTTTGGGGCCCCAACAGCTGCTATCACCCAGGGTCAGTGTGGACCTGGGGAAAACAGCAATCAAGAGGTGCTTATATGCTTCTCCAATCTCCCAGTCAGGGGCCTTACTGCGGGATGCAGTTTATCGTCATACCCAGGACGCATTTAAGTTATTTATCTCACCCAAGAGATAGTTAATATATATGACATGTGATCATTTTGTACAGCAAGATAGTGTGTTATTTATTAACTAAAAATACCTTTTAAAATTTCATAGTTTTCCTATTTGAATTTTCTGATGAATCTTAATTCTTAAGTTAATGATTGAATAACCTCATGGCGAGTTCTACGACAATAAAATATTCATAGACATCCCCTTCTCACATTGTTAAATATTTGAGTTAAACAACTTTAACAAAATATTGCAATAACAATCCTAAATATGAAAAGAATTGACAACTTTTTCCATTTCACTGAAACAGACGTTAAGCAATTCTATCTTCCTTTTTTTTTCTTTCTCTCTTTCATTTTCTCACTGAAACAAAGTAGTATCTCTGATATATCTTTCCCATGTTTCCAAACTATCAGAACGGAATAGTCTATTATTTATGACGTATAGGCAGAGCGTAATGGCCTTGCTATACCATTTACTCCTGTCTCAATAGTAAATCTGGCATTGCTGAAAAAGTTAACCTGGCCGTTGTTCTCGAAAACGACCTTCAATCTGTGGTTAACTGGGGCAGGGAATGGCTTGTGAATTTTAATGCAACCAAAACGAAACTTCTGTCACCTTAGAGAAAATTTCCTGCCTTCTATTAGCATGAGGTGAATCAACGACATTGAATCAATAGCTGCATCTACCGCAAGGAAAGTTGATTCTCTGTGTCCCGCAGACACACGAACGGACACACAGAATTTACTGAAGATAATAATTAAAAATATTTTTTAATTAATAATCATAATAAAAACAAATTTAGCAAACATACTATTTTTTTGCTTGTTTAAATAATTTAGATTAGTTTTAAGATAATCTAATTAAACAAGTTATTTTGTCTTATTTGTTTTCTGCTGACCTGAGGTGGAACAACTTTCTCTGAATCAATAGCTGCATCTACCGCAAGGAAAGTTGGTTCTTTCTGTCGCGCTTGGAGGTTTTTTCTCCTCTGTGTCCATCTTTCAAATATACAAATCTACCATTTGTCCATGCATGGAATATTGTTGCCATATATGGCCTGGTGTTCCCGATGTTCATCTTGAGATTCTCGACAAAATGCAAAGACGGATCTGCAATGTGATCGGTCCTGACTTCTGGTCTCGAATGCAGTCACTTTCTAACAGACGTGATATGGCTATGGTGATCAACACTGTGCCATCTGCATTTTCTCCGGTTGGTTACGAAGGCTTTCGTTTCATTTAACAAGGAAGAGGCGCCATGTTTTCTTTCTTTGACAACACGGCAGATACGTTCGATCGTTTCTTTTTTTTTTGCTTTTTCTAATTATTTTCATTTAATTAATTTTATTTTATTTTTTCATGTAATCTCTTTGTAATTTTAAAACTATTTTCTACTTTCTTCTTTCTCTCTCATTTGTGTTACTTTTTCTTTTATTTCTTTTTCTTTTCTCATATATTTGCTCCTTCTTTCCTTCTCATTTCTTTTTTCCTTTCTTAGTTTTTCTCGTTCTTTCTTTCTATTTTTATTTATGTTCCTTTTCCTTTTAATTCACACCTTTTTTTTCTCGAACAATTGTTCTTTCTTTCATTCTTTTCCACTCTACGTATCTTCTTTCTTTCTTTCTTCCTTTCTTTTCTTTTATCGTTCTTTCTTTTCTTTTTTTGCTTGCGTTCCTTTTCCTTTTATTTCTATTTCTTTGCTCGTACATTTACTCATTTTTTCGTTCTCTCCCTCTCTATGTATCTTTTTTCTTTCTTTTCTTTTTTCTTTTCTTTTTTCTTTTCTTTCTTTTCTCCTTTCTTTGTTTTTTCGTTCTTTCTTTCTTTCTTTCTTTTTTATTAACGTTTGTTTTCCTTTTAATTCGCCCCTTCCTTTCTCGTAAAATTGTTCTTTCTTTCATTCTTTTCCACTCTATATATCTTCTTTCTTTCTTTCTTTTTTTTTTCTTTCTCTAAACGGAAAATCCATAACCCTGGAAAACTAAATAAAAAATTAAATTTTCCTTGTCTGGCTTATTTTAAGAAATATATTTAAAACAATGTTTGCTGCCCAATATATATATATATATATATATTTGTGTGTGTGTGTTTCATTAAATAATATAGACAAGTTTAATCTATTTATTTTAAGTAAGTTTCTTTAATATTGTCTGATAAGCTTAATAACATTATCATTGAAAGACGAAAGAAAATCACCATATTGATACATGTTTTTAATCCAAGATAATCTTTCAGCTTATATAAGCCATCATCAGAGATGACAAGTTCATTACAATAAATTAAACATTACACAGACATAGCAATAATGATAGTCTGTTTTGTTTGAATGGAAGATTTTCAAGCAACGACAAACTCGTGCATACGAACCACTGGAAACAGAAAATCGCACTGTGGCCCGTGACATCACACATGACCACGCGAGAGTGAAAACGAGAAGTGTTAAGAATGGGAAGCCGTTGGTATAAACCAATGGCTTCTGTTATCAATTATTGGCATTTAAGTATATTTGTGGAGTTTTCATAGTTTATTTTGTTCAGGTTAGTTTCAGCTGATTTATGTATATAGCTTCAAGAATTTTTAGTTTTTTTTTATTTTTTTCATGTTTAGTACAGTTGCGTTTTCAACAAGGATTTTCCGGAATTGTGTACGCGGCCAGGCATGTTGTTTGAAATACCTAAAAACATTAGAATTATCATTCAAATGTAGAGTCAAGCGTCGTGAAAGCGATTTTGTGGTGTGACCAACATAAATATTATTTAATTCGTTGGAGATACAATCTCCCAGAGGGCACTTAAGTTTGTAAACTATGTTAGTATTTTGCAAACGGCTAAAGGGTAGGGCGAGAATCATTGTGAATAATTGACATATATATATATATATATATATATATGTGTGTGTGTGTGTGTGTGTGTGTGTGTGTGTGCGCGCGCGCGTATTTGTGTGTGTGCGTGCGTATGTAAAATCAAGTATAGTTTAAGGTGTGCTATATTTATGGGTTAAAGTTCTCAATATCTAAGATAGAGTGTATGTAAATATAAAAGTGAGCAACGCCCAGAGAAGACAGTGTGTCAGACCTGACGATTGCGTGCAAGCATGCAACAGACTATCACCTCTGGCTGCTGTTTTCAATGTCCAATATATATATATATATATATATATATATATATATATATATATATATATATATATTAAGCGTTTCACCCCAAGCAAAGCGGGAAGCCACTAGGACGCTAGGGGATACAGAAGAGTTGGAACAAGATCAGATAGGAATGATAGAGAAAAGGAGGAGGAGAAGGATAGTGGATAGATCAAGGCAACTGAAGATGTCGATTGACATTACATTTGAATAGTTGGAGATTATAGCTCTCAGGGAAACTGGAATATGGAAGGGAATTCCACAAACGAGAGGTGCGAGACATGAAAATATTGGAGTAGAAGAGACGCCTATATTTAGTAGTGTTGACAGTGAAAGGATGAGAGAGGGATGCCACTCTCGTAGGGCGCTTGAACTCATGAAGTCTGGGAACCAGCGAATGCAGCTCCTCGGAGCAATTGCCATGAAAGTATTTGTAAAAAAAAGACAGACAGAGGCGACAGCGCGTCTGTAAGAGAGTGACTATAGACGAGATGCCAGAACAGGACCAATTATATTGCATATCCGCCTCTGGAGCTTATCAAGAACCCCGAGGCAAATAGGAGCTCCAGACCATATATGGTAGCAATACTCCATGCAAGGGCGAATTGTTGATTTGTAGATCTGGAGGATCGATTCCGGGGAGAAAAATTTCCTGGCGCGGCACAGGGAGCTAACTTTCCTTGCGGTGGACGAAGCAATTGACTCAATGTAGTTGTTCCATCTCAAGTCACCCGTCAACGTGAGACCGAGCAGCCGCAGAAAGATGCTCTCGAGAAGTTGAGCGTCAGACATTCTAATGTAGGGCAGTGAAGGATCTCTGCTGATTATATCAAATTTTGAGATTAAAAAAAAAAGAATTTTTTTTTTTTTTTTTGAATCCCAAAATTTGGTATATATGAATGAAAGAATAAAAACATTTAAAAAAGAATAAATTATATATATATATATATATATATATATATATATATATATATATATATATATATATATATAAAGGAATAGGTAGTCTTATCTATCGTTAGATTCACACCCCACACCGGTCTTTTGAGCAGGAGTAGATGTTTTTATCCTTTGTTTCCTGTTTAGGATCGCGATTTCCAGTTCCTTCTAAAGACTACTTCAACTCCATACTGCTGACGACTGTGCCTAAAACTCTGAACTATTATTAACAATTAATTAACTTTTTTTCTCGGTTGGAGTAGGTAGTCTCGGCTATCGTTCGATTCACATGCCACACCGGTCTTTTGAACAGGAGTAGAGGTTTATCATTTGCTTCCTGTTTAGAATTGGGCTTCCGGTTCCCTCGACTTCAACTCAGTACGTCTCCGCGTAAACTATGAATTTATTATTTACTCTTTATTTTTCCTCAGCAGAAACCGATAGGTCTGACTATCATCCGGTTCACACTTCTTCCTGGCTTTTTAAACAGGACTAAAAGTTTATCCCTTGTTTCCTGTTTAGGATTGGGTTTCGAGTTCCTTCTAAAGTCTACTTCAGCTCAATACTTCTAACGTCTCCGCCTATACGTTAAAATTTTATTCACTATTTATTTTTCCTCAATTGGAGTTGAAAAGTTCGCTTATCGTCCGGTTCAACTTTTGAACTGGAATAGACGTTTGTTTTCTGTTTAGTATTAGGTTTCCAGTTCCTTATCCTAAAGTCTTCTAAATGTCTTTTCCTCCCAGCAGTCTTGTGTCATAGTGGTATTTTGGTCTTACTAAAGGGGGAGTGATTACAAAATTTATGGCAATTCATCCATCACAAAGAACGTCCTGGGTATGACGGTAAACTACATCCGCTTCCTGGGTATGACGGTAAACTACATCCGCGTCCTGGGTATGGCGATAAACTGCATCCAACAGCAAGGTCTCAGATAATGTTTTCAGAAAAATAATGTTGCCAGCTCTAAGTTTTTGAAACAATAATGTTCCCAGCTCTAAGTTTTTGAAACAATAATGTTGCCAGCTCTAAGGTTGTTTTTTTTGTAGAAAAGGAATAATGTTGCCAGCTATACGTTTTTTGAAACAATAATGTTCCCAGCTATACATTTTTTATTCCATACAAAATAGGCATTTAAAATTCATATAAACTGGACTTGGCATTAAATAACCCACAGTAGTTGGTATGCCATAAAACCCAAACAAACAAACAAACCACCACAAAAACAAGAAATTTGAGGAGTTATGATCGCTTACATCCCCAGGGTACATGCCATTTCTAAAATATCATATCTTTTGTATGTATTGAAATCAAAGATGCAGAGAGACGAATAATCTTGGAATTTCTTTTAGAGCTCCGAGCTATCTACAGCAATTCGGCGACTGGACTTTATCGTGGAAGTCAAGCCACTCTTTGGCGCATGCTAGCGTAAAACTGCAATAAAGTTTCAGGCTTCAAGCACTGTGGAAACGCATTTTAATTGCTACCCATCCAGAGGAAATCTTATTTGCTTTTTTGTTTATTTTGTTGTGTTTGTTTTTTGTTTTTTTTTGTTTTTTTTTGTTTTTTTGTTTTTATTCAGCCAAAGAATTTTATTGAACAGAGCGTTTATCTCGGACAGTTCAGGAAATTAGTCCGTGTGAATTCTCTTCGGGGAAATCGATAAATAAAAGAAATGTCCGAAAGTCAATACTGCTCAATAAAAAGAAACACTGACCCCCACCCCATGAAAAAAAGCGGAGAGTGTCCTTCACGAGACTGTGGATATGTCGGCAAAAATTTTCCTGGAATCAAACAGTCAGACGATTGATGATTCTTTTCAAAAGTATCCCATTAAAAACGTAACTGACACAAACGAGGCTTTTTCATTTAACGGTTTAAGTAACCATTAATATTTAAGTAACAATTTACACTATTTACATTGTTCGGAGTGTTGTCCTCATCTTTATTGTCATATTCACGACGTTTCGATCGTTGTACGCCCCGGACTTCTTCAGGATCTGTTTATATTTCTGAGATGAGGTATTGTAGCTATTTACGCTATTTACATTGTTCGGACTGTTGTTCTCATCTTTATTGTCATATTCACGACGTTTTGGCCGTTGTCTGTGCCAGCCTTTTTCAGGATCTGTTTATATTTCTGAGATGAGGTATTGTAACTATTTACACTATTTACATTTTTTTGACTGTTGTCCTCATCTTTGTTGTCATATTCACGACGTTTTTGCATTGTACGCTCTGACCTTCTTCAGGATCTCTCTATAATTCAGAGATGAGGTATTGTAAATATTTACGCTATTTAAATTGGTCGAACTATTGTCTAACTCTTTACTGTCATATTTACGACGTTCCGGCCGTTGCTTTCGATCTTCTTCAGCTGATATTTGTTAGATTTTCGATCTGAACCCTTTATTTAATCCACGGGTGTAGATTATTCTAATTCTTCGTGGCATGCCTTTGAATATCTTGGTTGTAGTTAATCCCCCTGACAACTCAACTCTCCAAATTTGTTTTTTTTTTCTGCTCTAGCCAGGGTTTGAACTCACAACTCTTTGGATTAAGTCACTTTTTCATCAGTCAACCAACGCATTTATCCACTGGGCCATGTGTCGAAATTACAACAAATATCACCTGATGGCAATAAAAATGAGGCCAATTGTCAAAAAAAAATGTAAATAGTGTAAATAGTTACAATACCTCATCTCAGAAATCGAGACAGAACCTGAAGGAGTCCAGGGTGTACAACGGTCGAAACGTCGTGAACATGACAATAAAAATGAGGACAACAGTTCTAACAATGTAAATAGTGTAAATAGTTACAATACCTCATCTCAGAAATCGAGACAGAACCTGAAGGAGTCCGGGGTGTACAACGGTCGAAACGTCGTGAACATGGCAATAAAAATGAGGACAACAGTTCGAACAATGTAAATAGTGTAAATAGTTACAATACCTCACCTCAGAAATGGAAACAGAACCTGAAGGAGTCCGGGGTGTACAATGGTCGAAACGTCGTGAATATGACAATAAAAATGAGGACAACAGTTCGAACAATGTAAATAGTGTAAATAGTTACAATACCTCACCTCAGAAATGGAAACAGAACCTGAAGGAGTCCGGGGTGTACAATGGTCGAAACGTCGTGAATATGACAATAAAAATGAGGACAACAGTTCGAACAATGTAAATAGTGTAAATAGTTACAATACCTCATCTCAGAAATGGAGACAGAACCTGAAGGAATCCGGGGTGTACAACGGTCGAAACGTCGTGAATATGACAATAAAAATGAGGACAACAGTTCGAACAATGTAAATAGTGTAAATAGTTACAATATCTCATCTCAGAAATATAGACAGCATTAGTATCTATTTAGTAACCACTTATTTTAGTACAACCAACCAGAAGATCGTTTATTGTATTTTTACTTTTTGTCATACCTAGTACAAGAGCAAAATTGTCCAATTATTAGATTAAGATCTGAACCGTTTTAACTTAGAAATGATTAAAGATATCTTACTGGAATTCTCCGAGGTCTTTATAACACTATTGGATTCTACTTTGAACAACATGGATGTATTTAGCTCTAAGTTGAAATGATGACCCCTCTTCCTGTTGTGACCTCCTCATTCAGTTTTCCTCTCTACTGTTCCCTTGTTTTTAAATCAATTCAACGTTCTCTTGATGATTCTTGAATGAATTTAAAGATGGATGCCAGGGTATGAATGTTTGTACAATAGCCGAGGGCCATGATGATCTTTTTCGTCTCACCATTGCTCAGTTGGGAAGACATAGTGGTTCTGACAAAAAATAATTT
This sequence comes from Acanthosepion lycidas, assembly GCA_963932145.1. Lineage (NCBI taxonomy): Eukaryota > Metazoa > Mollusca > Cephalopoda > Sepiida > Sepiidae > Acanthosepion > Acanthosepion lycidas. The sequence goes on from OZ010613.1 coordinate 27,854,172, forward strand.
TCATCTGTTCTCTTTCTAGCTGAATAACTCAAATAATTTTTCAGTGACTCTTACGACAAATGGTCACAAACGTCTTATCTGAAAACCTGGGAAAAAGAAGCTCAATTAGTTTAGTGCTTTTTTTTTTGTCTTTTTTCTTTTTTTCTAGATATTAAATATTTTGTGGGATTGACAATTATCCCATGCTATTACACGATTTGGACAATTTTGCTGTTACACACGGTACTTATCAACATTGCATTTTTTTTTTTACTATCGTTCATCACTTGACAGTTAAGAATTTTAGTACTACCAAAAAGGTAGTATAATTTATTTTACTGTATATTTTAAATACTTCCATAATATCCGATTATTTTAGGGTTAAATCCCGATTTATATTTTTTTTTTCTGTTATCATTTTTCTAAAATTAATAAACTTGTCGATATGTGCCTTTATTTACGTAAGACTATTTCGTATTTTTTTCGTGCTGTTTAGTTGCTATGTCGTCAAAACGACACTTTGTTGATGTCAACGTATACTTCGTCTATGCCAGCGTAATAAAGACTTTGTAATCGAAGATACCAATTATAATACGCCGTTGAACAAGAGTCGTGTCAGACGTCTTCCAAAAATACTCGTACTAATAATACTTCGTATAGTAAAGTAGTATTGTGATCCGAATTTCAAAAATGTTCTTACAGAAAAATCATTTACAATGCATTCTTATAGTAAAATCATTTCTAATCCATTCTTATAATAAAATAATTTCCAATGCATTCTTATAGTAAAATCATTTCCAATGCATTCTTATAGTAAAATCATTTCCAATGCATTCTTATGGTAAAATCATTTCCAATGCATTCTTATAGTAAAATCATTTCCAATGTATTTTTATAATAAAAACATTTCTAATGCATTCTTATAATAAATTCATTTCCAAAGCATTCTTATAATAAATTCATTTCCAATGCATTCTTATAATAAAGTAATTTCCTATTCCTTCTTATATTAAAATTATTTCCAATAGATTTTTATAATAAAAGCATTTCCAATGCATTCTTATAGTAAAATGATTTCACATGAATTCTCAGAGTGAAATCATTTCCAATGCATTCTTATAGTAAAATCATTTCTAATTCATTCTTTTAATAAAATCATTTGCAATGCATTCTTATAATGAAATCATTTCAAATGAATTCTTATAGTAAAAGTATTTCCAATGCATTTTTATAGCAAAATCATTTCCAATGCATTTTTATAGCAAAATCATTTCCAATGCATTCTTATATTAAAATCATTTGCAATGCATTCTTATATTAAAATCATTTCCAATACATTCTTATAGTAAAATCATTTCTAATGCATTCTTATAATAAAATCATTTCTAATGCATTCTTATAGTAAAATCATTTCTAACGCATTCTTATAATAAAATCATTTCTAATGCATTCTTATAGTAAAATCATTTCTAATGCATTCTTATAGTAAAATCATTTCTAATGCATTTTTATAGCAAAATCATTTCCAATGCATTTTTATAGCAAAATCATTTTCCAATGCATTCTTATAGCAAAATCATTTTCCAATGCATTCTTATAGTAAAATCATTTCCAATGCATTTTTATAGCAAAATCATTTCCAATGCATTTTATAGCAAAATCATTTTTCAATGCATTCTTATAGTAAAATCATTTCCAGTGCATTCTTATATTAAAATCATTTGCAATGCATTCTTATATTAAAATCATTTCTAATGCATTCTTATAGTAAAATTATTCCCTATGCACTCATAGTAAAATCATTTACAATGCATTCTTATAGTAAAATCATTTCCAATGCATTCATATAGTAAAATCATTTCCAATGCATTCTTATAGTAAAATCCTTTCCAATGCATTCTTATAGTAAAACCATTTCCAATGCATTCGTATAGTAAAATATTTTCCAATGCATTCTTATAGTAAAATCATTTCCTATTCATTCTTATAGTAAAATCATTTCCTATTCATTCTTATAGTAAAATCATTTCCTATTCATTCTTATAGTAAAATCATTTCCAATATTTTCTTACAAAAAATCATTTACTATATGAAAACAATATCAGATGCATTCCTATCATAAACTTTACCTACTACTACAAATGTAGGAATTTCTGAAAGAATAACTTCGCATTATTTGACTTGTTAGGTACGTATGTGTTAAATTGTCTTCATTCGTCTCGAATTCTAAAACCCATGCCTCAATATTAGATGGCATCGGCATGGCAAAGTTAGAACCAATGCGAATACTTTCAGAAGCGGAATTATATATTAGCGTTTGTATTAAGGCTGCAGGCTAAGTAAGTTATCGGGTTAATTCGTTTGTAGCGAATATAGGATAGGATGATATAGAATGCTAACAAGATTACAGATCAAATGAATGGAAAAACTCGACTGCAATTGACCGGACCAAGCTAAGGTCGAATTTCTCCGGAAACATCTTGGCTTTCGCGAACGAAATTGTAGACATATCTTGTCTCTCGTCGTCGTTGTCGTGGTTACGAATGACTTGTAAATGTAATAGAAGTTATAGTGTACGCCATTTTATATTTAAAGTTCGTTTTATTTTGGGTTTTTTTTTTTTTTTTTTTTTTTTTTGCTTTGTGAATTTTATTCTTTCCTTTTAAATATTTCTTCTTTCTCTCATTCCTTCTCGGTTTGTTTGTTTTTAATTCGCGATCCCTTCCCCCTCTTTCTATCTTTTTTGTTTTTCTTCTTTTCTTCTCGACGATTTCTTTCATTTTCCTCATCTTTGTTCTTTTTATCTCTTTCGCTCCTCTTCCTACCTTTTTCCTTGTTTATCTTTCTTTTTTCTTCTTTGTCTTTTTTTTTTTTTGAACAAGAAATAATAAAAGGAAGTCCAAAGCATTCTTATGTGTTGTTTTCTTGCATCCTTTTCTTCATTAACTTCTTCTCCTGATTTTTCTTCTCCTAATTCATCTTCAATTTTTCTTCACTTTATCCTTTCCCCTTTTTTCTGTTTTCTTTTTCTTCTTCTTCTTCTTCTTCTTCTTCTACTACTACTACTAAACTTCTTCTTCTCCTCATCCTTCTTCTTCTTCTTCTTCTCCCCTCATCCCCTTCTTCTTCTCCCCTCCTCCTCCTCCTTCTTCTTCTTTTTCTTCTACTATTACTACTACTACTACTTCTTCTCCTCATCCTCCACCTTCTTCTTTTCTTCTTCTTCTTCTCCCCTCCTCCTCCTTCTTCTTCTCTTCCTTGTCCTCCTAATTATTCTTCTTCTCCCATCCTCCTCCTCGTCCTCCTCCTTCTTCTTCTTCTTCTTCTTCTTCAATTCCCGATTTCTCATACTTATGTTAATCGACATTTTTATTTTTCTATCTTTCTCTCTTTTCTTCATTGTGTTTTTTGTTTCTCTTTATTTTATTTATATACCTCACTCTCTTATTTCTCCCCCTTTTTCTCTCTCTCTCTCTCTCTCTCTCTATCTTTCTATATTCTTCCCTTTAGACTTCCTCTTTATTTAACGTTCTCATTTTCATCTTTTTTCTTTCTTTCTTTGTCTATTTTTATTTTGCATTATTTATCATATTCCCTTCTTTCTTTCTTTTTTCTTTAAGATTTCCTTTGTCTTCTTTTTCTTTTTCCTTAATTTGTCCTTCCATCTTTATTAACTTTACCTACCTTTTTATTTCTTCCTTTCTTTTTTTGTACTACTTTCGCATTCATCCTATTTCCTTCTTGTTTCTCTCTCTCTCTCTCTCTCTTTCTCTCTCTTTCTCTTTCTCTCTTCTTTCTTCTCTCTCTCTCTCTCTCTCTCTTTCTCTCTTTCTACTTCTCTTTCTTTCCCTCTCTCTTTCTTTCTCTTTCTTTCTTTTTTCTTTCTTTTCTTTCTCTTCTTTCTTTTCTTTCTTTCTTTCTTTCTTTCTTTCTCTCTCTCTTTCTCTCTTTCTACTTCTCTCTCTCCCCTCTCTCTTTCTCTCTCTCTTTCTCTTTCTCTTCTCTTTCTCTTTCTCTTTCTCTCTTTCTTTTTCTCTCTCTCTCTCTTTCTCTCTTTCTACTTCTCTTTCTTTCCCTCTCTCTTTCTTTCTCTTTCTTTCTTTCTTTCTTTCTTTCTTTCTTTCTCTTTCTTTCTTTCTTTTCTTTCTTTCTTTCTTTCTTTCTCTCTCTCTTTCTCTCTTTCTACTTCTCTCTCTCTTCCCCTCTCTCTTTCTTTCTCTCTTTTTCTCTTTCTACTTCTCTCTCTTTTTCCTCTCTCTTTCTCTCTCTTTCTTTCTCTCTCTCTCTCTTTCTCTCTTTCTACTTCTCTTTCTTTCCCTCTCTCTTTCTTTCTCTTTCTTTCTTTCTTTCTTTCTCTTTCTTTCTTTCTTTCTCTTTTTTCTTTCTTTCTTTCTTTCTTCTTTCTCTCTCTCTTTCTCCTTCTTTCTCTTCTCTCTCTCCCTTTTTCTTTCTTTCTCTCTTTTCTCTTTCTACTTCTCTCTCTTTTTCCTCTCTCTTTCTCTCTCTTTCTTTCTCTCTCTCTCTCTTTCTCTCTTTCTACTTCTCCTTTCTTCCCTCTCTCTTTCTTTCTCTTTCTTTCTTTCTCTTTCTTTCTTTCTTTCTTTCTTTCTTTCTTTCTTCCTCTTTCTTTCTCTCTTCTCTCTTTCTACTTCTCTCTTCCCCTCTCTCTTTCTTTCTCTCTTTTTCTCTTTCTACTTCTCTTCTCTTTTCCTCTCACTTTCTCTCTCTCTTTCTCCCTCTTTCTCTTTGTCTCTCTCTCTTACATCTTTTAAACCACCTCTCTATTTCTTCTTATTTCTTTTCTTCTTCTTCTTCTTCTTCTTCTTCTTCTTCTTCTGTGTTATTTCCATTCTTTCTTCTTTCTTTTTTCCACTCTTATTTTCTTTATCATAGCCGATCGTATCCTCAACTATCACCAATCGCAATTAATGGATCTTCCCTCTTGCAGGCTCCGTGCTTTGAGTGACTATTGGGCCTTAAATTCAATCCAGACCTCAAGTGGAGTTCCTAGATGCGATCCATTCCTAAAGATATTGAGAAAATGGTCGGTTCCTTGTACCGCACCAGTAAGTATCTGACCCCCACCTGCTATAACTCTATCCTTACGAAATGTAAGCTCACGCCTAAAATGGAATACTGCTGCTATATAGTGTCAGGAGCTGCCCACCCTTCACTTTCGAGTCTTGATAGACTCCAAAAGTGTCTCCGCGTCCTTGTGGGTTTCAAATTATATTCCACCCTACAACCTCTTTCTCACAGACGAAACGCCGTAAGCACTGCTCAATCAATCTCAGACACTCTACATTTCTTAATTACACCAACCCTAACCTTCAGGGCTAAGGCATGCCATGCTACGCACATTGCTGCCAACCATCCTCATCCTTTTCGTGATTAATTGGTGAGATGAAAATTCTAGAACAGCAGCTTCTTCCTGCGAACCAATGCTCTGTGGAACCGACTCCCAAGTGGATGTTTTCGCAACCACTACAATCTTAAACTGTTTGTGGGGAAGGTTAACCATATCATTCCTACATACCTGCATATACTGTGCCTCGCTAACCGTCTACTTCGACTGGCTTCTTCCTGCGAACCGCTACTCTGTGGAACCGACTCCCAAGAGGGTGTTTTCCCGACCACTATAATCTTAACCTGTTCATGTGTAGGGTTAATGTATCCATTATTTAGCTTTTGTCTTTTTTAATAATAATGATAATAATAATAATAATAATAATAATAATGATGATGATGATGATGATGATGATGATGATGATAATAATTCTTCTTCTTCTTCTTCTTCTTCTTCTTCTTCTTCTTCTTCTTCTTGTTTCCTCTCTTTTCCCTATTTCTTCTTCAGTTTTTTTTTTCTTCTTCTTTCTCCGTTTTTCGCCGGTCGCCATTCCCGTCTTCTGCTTCTTCCTCGTCTTCTTCGTAATCTCTTTTTTTCAATTTGCTTTTTTTCATTCTTTTGTTGTTGTTGTTGGTTTTTTGTTTTTTGTTTTTTTTAATCATATTCCCATTTTTTTTTTTTTTTTTCGACTTTCCAGACATTTATCACCTATTCAACTTCCGGCCTTCAAAATGCAAAATACCACCATTTCTATCCATTCCACTCCCATCCACAACTCCTAACCAACCATCTCTGATCAACATCTCCAGGATAAACTCACACCATATCAACTCCCAGACTCTTCCATTCATGCTAATCTGACCCCGCTCTTTATTTGCTCTTCCTTCCTTCATTGACTCCTAATCTTTTTCGCTTCTTTTTTTTTTTTTTTTTTTTTCTTTTTTTGCAAGTCAAGACACTGACGACTGACGTTCAAAGCTCGGGTCTATTAGACTCTGACCGATAGACACTTTGACTCTGCGTTCATTCTGAACGATTTCTCGTCTGGTAAGTGCACTTCTTCAATTTGTTTGAGTGAAAGCTAAAATCAACCGAGCCTTTCGGATTGCCATAGCAGTTACTCGCCCTGAACCGCATATCTTTAATGTGTCGTATCCGGTTTCCGGAGATGCGCAAACGTTTGACTTTTAATCGTCTGAGCAGGTTTTCAACCGTAGGTTGTAGGTCATCATTCCCACTATTACTTTATTTATCATCTTTCGATATACATATATATATATATATATATATATATATATATATATATTTTTTCAATTCTCTTCATTTTATCATGTGTTCCTTGTTCTTAACATCGGCTTTGATTTTTTCTTTCTTTCTTGTCATTCTACATTACCTCTTCTTCTTCTTCTTCTTCTTCTTCTTCTTCTTCTGCTGCTGCTGCTGATGATGATGATGATTCTTCTTCTTCTTCTGATTCCTTCTTCTTCTGCTGCTGCTGCTGTTGCTGCTGCTGCTGATTCTTCTTCTTCTGATTCCTTCTTCTTCTTCTTCTTCTGCTGCTGCTGCTGCTGTTGCTGCTGATGATAATTCTTCTTCTTCTTCTGATTCCTTCTTCTTCTTCTTCTTCTGCTGCTGCTGCTGCTGTTGCTGCTGATGATGATTCTTCTTCTTCTTCTGATTCCTTCTTCTTCTTTTTCTTCTTCTGCTGTTGCTGCTGATGATTATTCTTCTTATGCCAGCTTTCCTCCTACCTTCCTCCTTTCTTTCTTTTTTTCTTTCTTTTTCTTTCTTATTTTATTTCATTCTTATTCATTCTATGGTAACTTTTCCCTCCCCTTCTTTCCTCATTTTCTTTCTTTCTTTCTTTCTTTCTTTCTTTCTTTACTTATTTATTTCTTCTTGTTCTCTGTCTTCTTTTTTCTTATTTTCTTAGTTCTTATTCTTTTTATGCTAACTTATCTTCCTTCTTCCCTCCCTACCTTCCTTCTTTTCTTTCTTTCTTTCTTTCTTTCTTTCTTCTCCTTTCTAGTTCTTCTTTTCTTCTCTTAGCCTTCCTTCATTTCTTTCCTCTTTTAACTTCTTTCATTAGTTCATTCTTTTTTTTTTTTTTTTCGCTTCTGTCTTTTTCTCCCGTTTTCACTCTTTGAAGTGACATCTTTGGAAAAGGATAAAAAAAATAACAGCGATACATTTTTGTACAATAAATTACTAATGCTCCCAAGATTAAATTTGGGCATCAAATGGCCCACAAGGATTTGATATGCCGTTGAACAAACAAACAGACATGGCAAATAAAAGAAGAAAAAGGTTATTATCTCCCTTTTGATAATTTCTGTACTTCATTTGCCCTTTCTTTTTCCGCTCAATCCTCCAACTATTTTTTTATTTTTTTTAGCTTTTCTTCATTCTTTCTCCATTTTTTTTTTCAGCATTTTCTCTTCTTTTTTTTTTTTTTCTTATTCTTGCTTCTTCTATTTCATTTTTCTTATGGCTTTCTTCCTTTCAACTATTGTTCCCGATTCGTCTTTACTCCTTCTTACTTCTTCTCTTTTTCCTCCTCATTTTTTTTTTCATTTTCTTCATCCATGGCTTCACTTTCAGCTTCTCTTTCATCTTATTTTCTTTCTTCCGCCTATTGAGTTCTTTCTTAAAATAGCCTTATTTATATCTTCTATTTTTTTTTCTCTTCTTCTTCCGACTTTCCTTTTGTCGCCTCCTACGTTCTCCTTTCTTGACTACTGCTCTCTCTCTCTCTCTCTCTCTCTCTTGGGACGTTCCCTTTCTTTAATCATTTGGCTTCTTTTTTTCTTACTCTCCTCCTCCTCCTCCTTCGTACACATCCGTTTGCCCCTGTGTAAAGTGACAGAAGGCGAACAACACTTTGCTTGACACTCGACTCACAAAAATACCCACGAGTAAAATACTTGCCAGAACACAGGTAACATATGACAGGAAATACCCAGAATGCACCCAGTTCAATGGGTTGACGAAACACGCTTACTGTCCACTGAAACGGCTTAACTTCAATACAAAGTTTAGTCGAAAAGTTCAATGGCATTTCCTCTTCCTTTTCCGTGGAGCTTTTCTCTTTTACTTATTGTGTGTTCTGCAAACACGAGCGCGCGTGCGCACGCGACAGTGAGAGCTCGCATACACAGACACACGGAGACACACAAGAAGTCGCCTACACAATGCAAAATTACTCTTTCTTCATACTACAAACCAAACATTTGAATCTGCCCTCTGGATTTAAGCATTAGTAAGTTTTAATACCTTCTTTGGTTTAGTTAACGCCTAAAGAATGGACCTGAAACGCGATTTCACGTAGGGAAAACTACAAATAGGTTAAATATCTGAGAAGCGTTTTGACAGAGGACGGTAAATGCGACACTGAGATTCGTAGACGTATTGGGATGGCCAAGGACGCATTCCAAAAACTGAGCAGAGTGTTGAGAAACAGGAGGATCTCTTTGGTAACAAAGAAAAGAATACTGAGCTGTTACGTGACATCTGTCCTTCTTTACGGCAGCGAATATTGGACGATTTCCTCAAAGATGAAGAAGAGACTCTAGACGACAGAGATGTGTTTCTACCAAAGGATGCTAAGGATATCATGGACCGAGCGTGTGAGCAACGATGAGGTCTTAGAGAGGTTGAAAACAGGGAGGAGGCTTATACTTAACATCGGGAAGAAACAGCTGAAGTTCCCGGGACACTTAATGAGCAAAGAGGACAGGGAAAATAAGATAAGGGCTAATAGAGGGAAAGAGAGACAAGGAAAAATATCTCATGACATACCTAGCGGCCTTAAGCAAGTAGATGATAGAACGTGGTCTGGGGGAGGTGGCAGAGGGAAAGAACTTGTTGGGAGCTGTAAGGGTTAGAGGGAGGCAAAGATCTATGATCGCCTACGTCCTGAAAGGATACAGCACATAGAAAGGAAGAAGACCCAATTTATTAGAGACTGGGGTACTTAAAATTTAAAATCCGCGAACCAGATTATAGAGTTATAGAGCCAGATAGAACAGTCAAAAAGAGCTAAAACAGTAAGGAAACTTTAAGTAGGAATCATTTAATTTCCTTATTATATATATATATATATATATAAGAGTTCTCATGTTTCAAAAACGAGAGCCGAAATCATCCAAATAATTAATAAAATTAAGTTGGATTGAGGTGTTTAGTCCCGTTTCATCCTCAAGCGAAATTTTAGGAATAAGCTATCTCTCGGTTTACGTGTATTTTTACAGAATTTGTTATTGTGGGAGTGGCTAGACTATTTTCCTTCTTTAAGTGGTCAGGGAGTTAATTCTTATCAGTAGATTCATCATCCTCTGAGAGGTTTTGCTAAGGTTGGGTAGGGTATCTATTTCAAGGCTAATGTTTACGGTCATCCTTTAGTTGGTTCCCAGTGAAGGATATTTTTATGGCGCGCCTACAGTCGTTATGTGTCTGGAGAATTGTCTTTTATTATTGTCTATCTGATTATCTATTTATTTATTTGTTTATTTAAGTGGGTGTTTAATATACAGATCGCTTTGCATTGAATTTCAGTTTGTTTTTTTAGTTTTTTTGACGACGACAAAAAGGGTTTTTCCTATTTAAGGGTTTGGCTGAGCTTTTTAGAATTTTACTTAGCTATGTTTTTTTTTTTTTTTTTATGCTAATTATCTAATGCGAAAGTCTGTTGATGTCGGCAAAAAACCGTTAACTCCTGCCTATGGTTTAATAATTTTTCATTATTTAGGAATTTAATGATGTGTAGTTTTTCCTGTAAGCATAAGAGGTATGGGTCATCCCAGGTTCTACAGGTTCTTGTTCTATTTACTATTTTCCATTTTACTTTTGGTGTTTTATTCGTTCCCTTTAGATGCCAGAAATATTGGGATAGAGATGTCTGATTTCTATTTTGAATATTGTTGAAAGAGCTCTTGTGTTGTCTCCATATAATTTTTGAAACATGAGAACTCTTATGTAGCGAAGGAATCATATTTTTAAACAAAAAATATTATTATAATATAAGCTCTACTTCTGTATGGAGCACTGTCTTCTTAAAAATAAAAACAAAAATACTAAGGAACCCAGGATTATGCACCCAACGTGTTCTTTTCTATTTTCTGCATACCTGCACAAGGATATATATATATATATATATATATATATATATATATATATGCTTGTCGAGCATTAATCTCGCTAGAAAAGGGGAAATACTAAAGAAGCCAGGTCTAGTATTCACCTGGCTTCTTTAGTATTTCCCCTTTTCTAGCGAGATTAATGCTCGACATGCGTACATATAAATTTTAGATCAAAATAGAATTCTTTTCATTTTTCAATTTTCATTCAAAATACTCAAATTTTAGGAATACGTTTTCACAGCGTGGCCCACGTGACGACAATGTGACCATGTTTAAACGGAACGCTGATCATATAAAACTTTCAGTTATCTGTTTGGATAAGTCTTGTTCTTGTATGGGTCAGGTAATTAGACATAAGTTAAGCAAGATGTCTTCCGAAGCCGTGAACTTGGGCGCAGATCTGCGCAGGGAAGAGGTCCGTCGAGGTGGCGATCGTTACATTCATGAAGTCAAATCCCCGGAGGGGCGTACTCTTCGGGCCACTGACGCCATTTCGAGAACCGGTTTACCAAGGAGCCTGGTCTCCGTGAGGAGAGTTTCGTAGCTATTTGGCTGACTTTCCTCGGCTTTCGCCGACTGAAGCGGCTAGCTGCGAGGGAGAGATTACAGAGAGCGATGTCTACGCGGTTTTGAAGAAGGTCGGCAGAGGCAAGTCGCCCGGTCTGGATGGTTTGCCCTATGAATTGTACTTGAGGCTGTCGCACATCTTTGTTCCAATTTTGACTGCAGTGTTCAACAACTGGTTTCGGTCGGGGTCCATCCCCAACCGGATCACCAGGGGTGTGATCACTCTGTTGAAAAAGGGCAAAGGTGGTGGGGGGAACCTAGATGATTACAGGCCCATAAGTCTGCTAAAAACAGAGTTAAAGATTATGGCCAAGATCCTGCAGGAGCGTTTGCAGTCAGTTGCCGAGTCTCTGTTGGGACCTGAGCAGACTTGTTCTGTGAGGGGCCGAACAATTCAGAGCAACCTGCATCTGATCCGCACGATCATAGAGGGTGTAAAAGACGACGAAGAAGCCGCGCTGATCAATTTGGATCAGTCCAAGGCATTTGATAGGGTCGACCATCGCTACCTTGCAGCTGTCCTGCAGGCCGCTGGATTCGCACCCAAATTCTGCCGTTGGATTAGCCTCCTGTATCGCTCCCCCAGTGCGGTAGTACAGGTGAACGGAAGGCTGTCGGACGCGTTCGTGCTGTCTAGGTCGGTTCGTCAGGGTTGTCCGCTGTCGCCTCTCCTTTATGCTTTGGCGTTGGAGCCTCTCATTCGCCGGCTGAAGGACGAGACCGGCAGTCCGGCCCTACGTGGAATTGCCGTTCCTGGAGGGTCTCGAGCCAGGGTTTCCGCGTACGCCGATGACGTATCTGCTTTCGTGTCGTCCCGCAACAACATTGAGGTGGTACAGAAAGCGCTTGATCGGTACGAGAAGGTGACAGGGGCCAAAATAAACTGCGACAAGTCGTCCGGCTTGCGGTTAGGTGCCCTGAAGGGGGTCGCTCTTCCGGCCCGCTTCGGTTGGACAGACGGTCCTGTCCGCATTCTTGGAGTGTGGTTTGGGCCTGACCTCCAGCTGGAGAAGAATTGGTCTGAAGTACGAGCAAAGGTCGATTCCGCCGGTCAGACTTGGAATCGACGGAGGTTGTCCGTGAAGGGCAGGGCGGAGGTGTGTGCTACATACATTTTCCCCCTGATTCTTTATCGATTGTCCGTACTTCCTCTCTGTAAGACTCACAAGAAGGCGCTCGAGCAATCGCTATCCTCCATTTTATGGAGGGGACGCGGGAATCGGGTCGACAGACGAGTCTGCACTAAACGTCCGTGTCATGAGGGGCTGGGAATGCCGCACCTGCCGAGTCACATCCGTGCCTCTAGGTTGGCTTTCCTACGCCGTGCATTGACTGGAGGAGATCCGATTCTGGAGGGGATTGTTAGGGACGCGTTCCCTGGCCTTACCATCAGTCCCCCCATCTCGCGGGTTGAGCGCGGTCGTAAACCCCGGGATCAATCGGTTTTCCTTCGCGAGTGTCGGTCGGCCTTGAGGGCCGTTCCCCGGTCCAGTGACCTTTCTCGGCCTAGGAAGGTCTTCTATCGTGAATTAGTGGAGAGGCCCGCGAAGGATCTCCTACGAGATACGCTCGGCTTGTCGGAGGAGGAGTATTGCTCCTACTGGTCTTGGGCGCCAGCGGCGGATTACCTCAGTAACCCTGAGTTTTCGCTTAGCTGGCGATTGGCTCGGAATCGGCTGCCTCTCAACGACAAGGCTTTCATATGGGGCTTGGCGGATTTGCCAGACTGTGAACGGTGTGGCCTTGGCTTAGAAGAAACGGCTGCGCACGCCTTCTACCATTGCCCCCAGGTCCGCCCCTTATGGGACCATGTCGTCGAGCTGACGGCTCGTCTCGCTCCCGAACAGCTTGTGTCCATTGATCGCGCATACGCGTGTGACAATGTGTCGCCCCCGTATTCCGGGATGAAACGGATGGTGTTTCTGATGCTGATGGCCACGGCTCGAATGGTGATTTGGACGACGCGAAAGGAGGAAGTCTTCCGAGGCAATCGTCTTTCTCATTCAGATCTAATTCGATTCTTTGAGCATCAGCTCAAGATGAAGATTAGATCGGATAGAAAACGATTGCATTCGACAGTCTTTAGCGAAAGGTGGGTAAAAGAAGCGAGCTTGCTTCGTGTGAACGGGGCTAGCCTTGATTTTCTCTTCTAGGTCAACCTTCTGCACATCGGGGTGGCTTCCTGTGGAACCCTCCCCTTGGTTAGGTTAGACAAGCTTCAGTGTACCTAGTTAATGTAAGTGTTGTTCCCGGCCTGCATCCCGGCCGTTCTTTGGTTATGATCCAAGTCGAGATTCCCATCCTCCCCAGTTTGTTTTGACCCCCGCCCCATTTTCATCTCGACTGGGTCAGTTTTATATTTTCCCATTCCAACCTAATATTTTATACTTTTTCCCACTCCCTTAGCGAGAGCGTCTCTTGATTTTGTCCCCTGGGCAGAATACAGCGGCCTCTCTGTTTTATGGGTTGGACGGTCCCTACTAATATCAATTATGTTTAGTTTGTATTTGTGTTTATTTTAAGTTTATTATTGGGTTCATTTCCCTCCCCTCTCATTTTATCATTATTAGAATTGTATATATATATATCATCATTAGAATTTTCATGGTATGGGGCGCGATTTTGGTAGGTCTCCCTTGAGAGCACGTGGTATTATGGTGGTTGAAAGATTGTTTGGTGATGGACGAGTTCTTTTGGTGAATGTGTAAATTGTAATGTACGAATGGGTCGCGAATCTGATTAGCTAGGTATAAGATAGTTAGTGTTGACCAGCCTCTACCCCTCCCCTTTATTGGCCTCGTGCCACAATTTGTACTTTTTGTACCAATAAATACCAGTCTTGTTCTTATGTCCACCGTCTTTGTCATGTTGAATTGATAATGTTAATTATATTTTATGAATATGTCCTGAAGATGGTTTATTAGACCGAAACGTCCGACGTTGACATTATATTAACATTAAAACAGCATAATTGCATATAAAGATTTTTGTTTGTTTTTACCGTATATTTTTCTTCATATATATATATATATATATATATATATATATATATATATATATATATATTATGAAATGGACTAAGTCCGACAATTATTTTAATATATTTTTTACGTTATTTTTACAAATATTTAAGTAAATAATAATATATAATAAACAATATGAACAACATTTACTGGCCTGAATGTCCGAGAAATTTCATAGAAAATATGTGTCCTCCGACAGGAATCGAACCTGTATCCTACACGGAACGTGCTATACCATTTAGCTACAGAGGAAGCGTCTGGGAAGCAATGTCGGATTACTGCTTTTAAACAACAAATTTTTCATGATTTCTCTCGAACGCTCATATCTGCTTGAAGCGTATCTTAACGTAAACCAATATCATCATAAATTATGAAACGGAGTAAGTCCGACAATTATTTTAATATATTTATTGTTTATACGTTATTTTTTATAAATACAATTATTTAAGGAAATGCTCTGTTTATAATAAACAGGATTACCAACATTTACTTGTCTGAATGTCCGAGAAACTTCATAGAAAATATATGTTCTCTGACAGGAATCGAACTTCTATCCTACACGGAACCGTCATATAGCCTGACGTGCTATACCATTTAGCTACAGAGGAAGCATCTGGTTAGCAAGGTCGAATTACTATTTTTAAACTAAAAATTTCCCATAATTTCTTTCGAACGCTCATATCTGCTCAAACATGTCTTAACGTAAACAAATGACATCATATATTATGAAAAGTCCGGCAATTCTTTTAATATATGTATTGTTGATCATGCTTGCTTCTTTCCGTAATTCATAGAGGGTAATAAGGTTGAAAGTGCAACTTTTCGACCTCCATTCATTTGTGGACAAATCGTCAACATTCAACAAAGTCTGACTGACAGGAGTTGGGGTCTGACTGGCAGGAGTTAAGGCCTGACTGGCAGGAGTTAAGGTCGGACTGGCAGGAGTTAAGGTCGGACTGGCAGGGGTTGGAGTCTGACTGGCAAGGGTTGGGGTCTGACTGGCATGGGTTGGGGTCTGACTGGCATGGGTTGGGGTCTGACTGGCAGGATTTAGGGTCTGATTGGCAGGGGTTAGTGTCTGACAGCCAGGGGTTGAGGTCTGACTGGCAGGGGTTAAGGTCTGACTGGCAGGGGTTAAGGTCTGACTGGCAGGAGTTAGGGTCTGACTGGCAAGGTTTGGGGTCTGACTGGCAGGGGTTGGTGTCTGATTGGCAGGGGTTGGGGAATGACTGGCAACCGAACGATGAAAAGTTTCAAGTCAGCACCAAAACAAATGCCAGTGTTGTGGCCATTTTATATTAACAATGACAGATATATAGATAGATGAAATATGATTAAACATAGACACGAACAAGCTGAAATATATATATATATATATATATATATATATATATATATATATATAGATAGATAGATAGATAGATAGATAGATAGATAGATAGATAGATAATGAACAGGATGAGATAGATAGATAGATAGATAGATAGATAGATAGATAGATAGATAGATAGATAGATAGATAGATAATGAACAGGATGAGATAGATAGATAGATAGATAGATAGATAGATAATGAACAGGATGAGATAGATAGATAGATAGATAGATAGATAGATAGATAGATAGATAATGAACAGGATGAGATAGATAGATAGATAGATAGATAGATAGATAGATAGATAGATAGATAATGAACAGGATGAAATAGATAGATAGATAGATAGATAGATAATGAACAGGATGAAATAGATAGATAGATAGATAGATAGATAGATAGATAGATAGATAGATAGAGAAGACGATATTTCTGTTTTCCAGACCCTATTTAATTTTCAATCATGACAGAAAAATAGTCATGCATTTTGTTTGTTTGTTTTTTTCTAACTTTTATTTATGTTTCCTTCACTTCTTCACACTTCTTTTTTTTTATATTTCTTTCTTCTCTATTTTCCTTCTCTCTAATTTCCTTCTTTATTTATTCGCATTCTTCAAATATTC
>OZ010613.1:27872722-27905222 GCA_963932145.1 Acanthosepion lycidas
CGGAATAATCAACTGCTTATATTCTATATGTGTGTCTTTCCTATTTACGACACAGCAATATTGCTTCTTTTATTAAAAAAAAAAAATATTCCGATTCGGAACATTAATTAATATTCATCGTTAAGTTAAGTTTTAAAAGAACACATTAGTCCATGCCTGTAATCAAATTTTGAGTCAAGACACACAGTCACTGAGTCATATATGCTTACGGGCAGAATCTTGTCTCAAGAGGTAGAAGGCTGCCCGAGCCCGTCTATGTGGGGTCTGTGGGGAACTTTTGCCCGACCGTACGCGCTCGGAAAACCACACGTCAAAAACAGGCCTGGTGCCACATCCCACCATGTAGGAAGGTCTCGGGTAAATACCGAGAAGTTAATGATTACCGTTAACTCTGCTTTTCAACATTCTTTCTTCGTGAAGAGAGGAACCCAGACGAGAATATGACGAAAGGCAGAGTTTCGTCTGTGTAAGCAGACATTACCCGACCTCATTGGGTCTACGGTGAATTTTTGCCCGAGCGTATGCGCTCGGAATAATCCCACGTTAATAACTGGCCTTGTGTCTCATTCCGCCTTGTGGTGAGGTCTCGGGTAAATAACTGTTTATAACATTAGTCCGTCTTCTCAACCGTGTATCATATTATTCTCCGGAATAAACTACTTCTTATTTTCTATATCATACTTATTATAAAACCCAGGTTGTGTGTGTGTGTGTTTGTGTGTGTGTCTGTGTCTGTACGTTTATATATTGGATCGGATTTCCTACATTTTTCAACCGATTTCAACAAAACTTCACAGGACTACGTAAAATTACCTTGCGGTGGTTCTGACAGCACCAAAAATTGGAAAAACACAATTGTTTTTGCACAAAATCAATTTGAAAACACGATTAAGAGGCATCGCAAGAATGAAAGGGGGACAACTCATATCGAGTTATACTTAAAACCCAGGTTGTTTGTGTGTGTGTGTGTTCGTTTATATATGGGATCAGATTTCCTACATTTTTCAACCGATTTCAACAAAACTTCACTTTTTTTTTTGGCAGGTAGTGTTTCTTATTGTCTTGCACACTTTTTTCTTTAGTTTTACATTCAGAATGCTTTAAAAATTCCATTTACAAGACAATTGTTTATAATAAAATTCTATTCAATCGGTAGACTCATAACGATTGAAAACAATGTTTTTGTTTGAGTTTGGGTTTGACCAATTCGTAAAAAAAAAAAAAAAACTAATTAAGACATGCGTGTCTGTTAACCTTAAACAATAATCTTTGTCAATTTTATTTTTCAGTCTTTATGATGGTCGATACTTGATATATCTCTTACTGTTAGATCCCCGGGCAACGCCGGGCCCTACTACTAGTATGTAATATTTTTATCATTAGACCCTGTTGTGGAGTAGCTGAACACCTTCATAAAGTGGACTGATCTAAGTCTATTTAAACAGCATTCTTTCTTACAGACAAGGAGTTAACGATTACTGTTTGTCGACTCTCTGCCTCCGGGCAGAGAGCAACCTAGACGAGGTTATGCAGAAGGGTGGAGTCTCGTCAGGGGAGGTAGACAGCTACCCGACCCCATGTATATGGAGTTTACGGTCGATTTTTGTCCAAACCTACGGGCTCAGAACGCTCCACAAAAAACACTGGCCTTGTGCCACATCCCGCCTTGTGAGAAGGTCTCGAGTAACTACCGGAGAGTTAAAGATTAAGTGTTTATTCGATTAATCTGTGTTCCCTGTCGTATACCATATTATTCTCCGGAATAATCAACTTCTTATATTCTATATGTGGTGTGTCAGTCTTTCCTATTTACGACACAGCAATATTGCTTCTTTTATTTAAAAAAAAAAAATATTTCGATTTGGAACATTAATTAATATTCATCGAAGTTAGGTTTTAAAAGAACACATTAGTCCATGCCTGTAATCAAATTTTAAGTCAAGACACATAGTCACTGAGTCATATATTTCGAGGTTTTTCATTTTTTTTTTAACTCCTCTCGACGTGCTCGGAACAATTAAGAAAAGAAAATAATGGTATTTTAATTAAAGATTTAATTAAAGATATTTTTTCATTTTACATTGTCCTCGGCACCCATCGTCTCCGTGTTTGGTTCACCCGGTCCCTCCAAGAAGCTTGAACCCTACGAGTCTCAGGAGGCCAAGTCGGGAACGGAACAGCCTCGGGCATTCATCGTTTTGTCAGGTGGGTGGTGGTCTTGGTTGGAGCTTCCGGGTTCTGTGTTGCTTTCTTTTCACTTCTTCTCCATTCTCCTCTTCACGAACATGGAACAAACGAAATGAATTGCTCTTCGTCACGGCGGATGGTCGGCGGCTTCTGTTTCCCAGTTGTGAGGGCTGATTCCGCGACTTGAAGGAGGGAAGACTTCAGGTGGTCTTTGAACCTGGGGCTCCGCGATGTCGTTTGCTGACGACCAGCCTGCTGTAAAGGAATGACTACGGGAGTCTTGAAGGGGCCATTCGGTTGACATGTTCCGACCACCTGAGGAGATGCTTGAAAATAGCGTTTTCAATATTCGGCATTTCTGAGAGATTGAGGACTTCGTTGTTGGTACGTCGATCCTGTCATTTGATGATAAGGATCTGCTGGAGCTGGGCTTGTCCATTTTACATACTGTAAAGTTATTAAACAAAACAGTAATTTAATTTATATAACACCTGACAATTTCATTTTGATTCCAGTTGCAATGACATCAGATACCGTTAAGGACACAAAATGTGAAGCCGAAATTTGTCATAACGAAAGATGCTTTCCAGAAGCGGAGTAAATTACTAGCAAACAGAAAAGTTTCGTTAGAAACAAAGAAAAGAGTAAGCTATTATATAATATCATTCCTCCTATATAGCAGTGAATGCTGGACAATCTCCTCA
Source organism: Acanthosepion lycidas (assembly GCA_963932145.1). Lineage (NCBI taxonomy): Eukaryota > Metazoa > Mollusca > Cephalopoda > Sepiida > Sepiidae > Acanthosepion > Acanthosepion lycidas. The sequence continues at coordinate 27,875,614 of OZ010613.1, forward strand.
CAGATGAAGAAGAGACTTGGGGCAACAGAAACAAAGAAAAGGGTGCTGAACGGTTATATAATATCAGTCCTCCTATATGCCAGTGAATGCTGGACAATCTCCTCACGGATGAAGAAGAGACTTGAGGCAACAAACAAAGAAAAGGGTGCTGAACGGTTATATAATATCAGTCCTCCTATATGGCAGTGAATGCTGGACAATCTCCTCACAGATGAAGAAGAGACTTGAGGCAACAAACAAAGAAAAGGGTGCTGAACGGTTATATAATATCAGTCCTCCTATATGCCAATGAATGCTGGACAATCTCCTCACAGATGAAGAAGAGACTTGAGGCAACAGAAACAAAGAAAAGAGTGTTGAACGGTTATGCAATATCAGTCCTCCTATATGGAACTGAATGCTGGGCAATCTCCTCACAGATGAAGAAGAGACTTGAGGCAACAGAAACAATGAAAAGAGTGTTGAACGGTTATGTAATATCATTCCTCGTATATTGCAGTGAATGCTGGACAATCTCCTCACAGATGAAGAAGAGACTTGGGGCAACAGAAACAAAGAAAAGGGTGCTGAACGGTTATATAATATCAGTCCTCCTATATGCCAATGAATGCTGGACAATCTCCTCACAGATGAAGAAGAGACTTGAGGCAACAGAAACAAAGAAAAGAGTGTTGAACGGTTATGCAATATCAGTCCTCCTATATGGAAGTGAATGCTGGGCAATCTCCTCACAGATGAAGAAGAGACTTGAGGCAACAGAAACAATGAAAAGAGTGTTGAACGGTTATGTAATATCATTCCTCGTATATTGCAGTGAATGCTGGACAATCTCCTCACAGATGAAGAAGAGACTTGGGGCAACAGAAACAAAGAAAAGGGTGCTGAACGGTTATATAATATCAGTCCTCCTATATGCCAGTGAATGCTGGACAATCTCCTCACAGATGAAGAAGAGACTTGAGGCAATAGAAACAAAGAAAAGTGTGCTGAACGGTTATATAATATCAGTCCTCCTATATGCCAGTGAATGCTGGACAATCTCCTCACAGATGAAGAAGAGACTTGAGGCAACAGAAACAAAGAAAAGGGTGCTGAACGGTTATATAATATCAGTCCTGCTACATGGCAGTGAATGCTGGACAATCTCCTCACAGATGAAGAAGAGACTTGAGGCAACAGAAACAAAGAAAAGGGTGCTGAACGGTTATATAATATCAGTCCTCCTATATGGCAGTGAATGCTGGACAATCTCCTCACAGATGAAGAAGAGACTTGAGGCAACAGAAACAATGAAAAGAGTGTTGAACGGTTATGTAATATCAGTCCTCCTATATGGCAGTGAATGCTGGACAATCTCTTCACAGATTAGGTTAATATGACGTTATTTATTTGGATACGCATCGAGCAGATATGAATGTATGAGAGAAAATCATGGAGAATCGTAGTTTAAAAACAGTAAAATCAACCTTGCTAACCGAAACGCTCCTCTGTGGTTCGATCGGTAAAAAGACGTCAGGCTATAAGACGATTCCGTATAGGATACAGGTTCGATTCCTGTCGGAGGACATATATTTTCTATGAAAATTTCTCGGGCATTGAGCCCGGTAAATGTTGTTAATACTGTTTATTATAAACAGAGCTTTTACTTAAATATTTGTATCAATAAAAAGAACTTATAAACATATTAAATGTCTTAAAATAATTTTCGTACTTTGTCCATTTCATAATATATATATATATATATATATATATATATATATATATATATATATATATATTTCAATTATAGGTGCAATTTTAATTTATAAATTCATGAATCATTCATGCAAATATAGAGGTTAATGATATTAATGGCGAGAATACATACTCGCAAACAATATCAAAAAGTTTGGTAAGGAAATTAAATATCTGAAGATTGGCTACTCGTAAAAGAATCGAGGGAAAAGATTAGGTCCGGCGTATAAAAAAGAATAAGGTAGAGGTCATTAGGGAAGCTCTGTAAGTTCTGGTAAAAGAAAATGGAAGAAAGTGACCAGAGGTCACTTCGAGGAGTAAAAAAAAAACAAGAGAAAGAAAAAAAGAAACAAATCTAAGGGTATATTCCAGATCAAATTGATCATTACATTGGACTCGATTTTAGTAAGCAAAATCTTCCAGAGAATTCTAACCTATCAATTTTTAGTCAGACGACTTTTCTTTTTCTCTTTTTTACATGTATGAATTTTGGTGGTTCATATTATTGCGGGGATAATAGATTTCATGAGCGTAAAGATGATCTTGATCAAATATCATTTAAAAAAAAAAAAAAAAAAAAAAACTATGGCTGAATAGATCTACAGGGTGCATTCATCTTTAATAATATTTCTCGACTATTCAGGCCGGTAGACGAAAATAAATACCATTTTAAAAATAAACAAAGTATCCACTAAAAATAACGTTTAAGTGATAAGAATATATATATATATATATATATATATATATATATATATATATATATATATATATATATATATATATATATATATATATTACATGAATCATTCATACAAAAACAAATATAGAGGTTAATGATTTAAATGGCGAGAATACATCTTCGCAAACAATTTCAAAGAGTTACACTAACCCGAAACCTGTATATGAATGATATAATCTCTGTTTATAAATTCCAGTTGCATAAGGTCTTTTTTAGTTTTTACATGCTTTCGTCTGTTCCTACAGACATCCTCAGGTATGGAAATGGATTTGATCTTGTTTTTTACTTCTCAGTTATAAGAGGACAACGAAAATAGAGATGTAATCCGAAAAAATGCTATGAGAAATATGTTATTTGTTTTTTTGTATGAATGATTCATGAATATATATATATATATATATATATATATATATATATATATATATATATATATATATATATATATATCATAAAGAAACAATTTATACAGAGAATTAGATAGCAATGTTAATGTGATTAATGTCTTAATGAGACATTAACTTACTAGCAATTCCTTGAATAATAAGATCCTCATAATTTATCATCCGAAAAGAAAGAAAAAAAAATTAGACCGCTTGAGAAATTGTATAAAATTCTAAAAAAAATGCACCTTCTCTATCGTATTCAATAAAATGTGCATGAAAGAAGGATTGCTGCCTAAATACATACATATATACATACATATATATATATATATATATATATATATATATATATATATATATATATATATATAGAGAGAGAGAGAGAGAGAGAGAGAGAGAGAGGGAGAGGGAGAGAGTAAGAGAGAAAGAGAGGCATCTTATGTCTATTCATTTTTATAATGATCCTTTCTACTTCTCTAATCAGTTTCTTGATGTTAAGATGCTGTTCATCAAGGAACTACCCAAGTACTTTCGATCACTTCCAAGATCATCCTCAGGTGTAAATTACTTGGGTAGGGAAAAACTACGGTGTCTTCCTTGATGAATTTCATCTCAACATGAAGAAACTGGTCAGACAACTGGAAAGGATCAGTACAAAAATAAATAGACATAATATGAACCCTTTATTTCGTCAACTAGGGTAGATTGTTCTGCTTCCACGTGCCATGCCTCTACTGGATTTCTCAGTTATCTCCTTATGAATGTTTGGGACTTATAAAATTCATGCACTGATGTTCTCAAGGAAACATGGTCTAGTGACTAAAAGCGTTGGTTGGATCCAGTGATTTGACCCAAAGAGTTGGGAGTTCAATACCTGGCTACTGTAGTGGTGAACAAAAACTTGGATAATTGAGTTAAAGGGAGATAGCTAAGACACTCGGAAGAGGCATGGAACGTGGAACAAGAACAATCTACCCCAGTGGACGAAATGGTTCGAAATTCCGATCACTAGAAGAATGCATGAGCGTACAACGGCCTAAACGTCGTAGACACAATATGTCTGTACTATTCAATGAAACATGTATGAATGAAGATATGCTGCCTAAATATATAAATGGTACAGTTACAAGAAATGTCTTCCTAAACTTCTGTGAGTAATTTATGGCAAGGTTCTTTTGTGAACAGATATTAGCGAGAAAGATTAATGTTTTTAAATTATTATTAGATCAATTTTTAATTATATGAGATCTTACGAAGAGACATTGACACAACCCATTCTGTTTATCCAATGGAGATAAGGAGAAAATTTAAATATCTTGGAAAACAGAGGACAAAAATAAGGCATCGAAAACCGAAGGCAGATTAGAATAGCGAAAGATGCCTTCCAAAAACTAAGCAATGTATTAAAAAACAGGATTGAGGAATGGAAGAGCCGTGTTCGAGTTCCACACGAATCCATTCCAGTGCTTCGGAAAGGTATGAAGCTGGTAATCTATAGCCTTGGATGTCAACTGGTCAACCGCAGAAAGTAATGGCAACTTTCTCCGGGAAAAAAAAAACTGATTCGTTAGTCATGTATCAAAAGTTACATGATCGCCTAAGCGTGTATCACGCATTGCACATAACAGACTGACTGACGTGCTAATACCCTTGGGTAAGGTATGAATCATCTTCTTCTCCCCTCAGCTATGGGTAAATAGCAGGACAGGCCGGGTTCTATACCTTGCATGGCAACAGGCCTACCGCAGAAAAAAATTGCCTCATCAGTCATCTATCGAAAACTTCATGATCGCCTCAGTGTGTATAAAGCATGGCACATGACTGACTGATTAACGTGCTAATACCCTTAGGAAAGGCATGAATCCTCTTCTTCCCCCCTATCTATGAGTAAATAGCAGAACAGGCCAGTTTCTATCGCTCTGGTCTACTGCAGAAAGAAATGGCAACCTACTACAGAAAAAATCTGCCTCGGCAGTCATGTATCAGTCGTGTATCACGCAAGTCACATAACTGTCTGACGTGCTAATACCCTTGGAAAGGTATGAATCCTCTTCTTCTCCCCTCATAGCTGTGAGGAGAATGAGAGGACAGGCCGGATTCTATAGGCTTGGATTGCAACTGATCTACCGCATAAAGAAATGGCAACTTACAGCGGGAAAAATCTGCCTCGTCAGTCCTGTATCGAAAGATACATGATCGCCTAAACGTGTATCAAACATGGCAAATAGCTGACTAATATCCATGTTTAAATCATAATGTTTCTCTCAGTGATTTAACGCGTGTATATATGGAGACTAAGCTTAACACCAAGTAGCGATAGTGTGTTTCATTTTTGAACGAAATATTCAAGCCATGAATAATGTGTTCAAACATCATACAGACTGTCGCCGATTAGTGCTGACCTGAGTGTCCAATTTTAGGTCCATACACATATATATATATATATATATATATATATATATATATATATATATATATATATATAGTCTGTTAAAAGGAAGAATCTAATACCTCTACGATGATTCGGCTTGTTTTTGGAGAGAACGCTTTTAGAATTCAAACTGCGCTTGTCAAGGCGTACTTGACGATTATCGATAGCCATTTCCTCAGTGTCCATCGCCGACCCCACTCACCCTGTAGCCGATGTCAGTCAGACAAAAACGAGAACGTATTCCGCTACCATTTCCCTACCCCTGCTTTGATGGACAGTGGCCGCTATTTTTAACGGACCGACCGTTTGGGAGATGCCGATTGCCGTCTGCGAAAATATTAGACGGGGAACTATTCTAGACAAGCGTCCGCTGAGAAAAACCTAGGTAGGTGAGAGGGATAATAAAATGTCGCTGGTCGGACTCAGACAGAACACAAAAGATAAGATTTTTCAAGTAAGCACAAGATTGGGTTTCACTAAACATTCTCGGGCGACTCTTTTTGGAAAATCTTCATTTGTCTACGAAGCGATGCTAAACCTTTTTTTTTTTTTTTTTTTTTACTAATTTTCATCCACTAGAAGACCCAAGAGCCACTAATGGTAGAGGTTACTGTATGGAGTTATATTAGCGTCGGTAAGGACTAGCATTAGAAGTATAGATCTTAAATAGACATTAGAAGGAACCGGAAACCCATTCTTAAAAAGGAAATAAGGGAAAAACCTCTACTCCTGTTCGAAATACATGGTTGGAGTATGAACTGGGTTATAGGCGAACTTATCTACTCCACACACGCACGCATGCGCGCGCACACACACACACACATATATATATATATATATTTATATAAAAGTGAACATAGAAGTCAACACTTAGAGGCGACAGTCTGTTTCCTGCTAGGTGCAATCGTCACATTACGAGTGCTGTCCCTCGTGGCCTGACGATTCCATCTAGCATGAAATAGACTGTCCCCTCTAAGTGTTGACTTCTATGTTCACGTTTATATTTACACACGCTCTATCTCTGATAGTGAGCACTTTATCCCATAAATATAGCATATCCTAAGACTATATTTCTTCATATATATATATATATATATATATATATATATATATATGAATAGATAGATAGATAGATAGATAGATAGATAGATAGATAGATAGATAGATAGATAGATACCTATACTGGATATTGTGCTTATTGCCGCAATTTGATTTTGGTGTGTGTATATTAATTATTGTATATAATGTATATAATGTATTATTGGATATAATCATTATAACTTTCTCAATTTGAATTAAAATACCTTGAATTTATGAAACTTTTATTGATGACGATAGGAGAACCTGTCTGCTCCTATTGATGAAGGGGAGAAGAAAAAAATATTAAAATAAAACTGATAATTAGTAAATAAAATTTCAGAGTTCAGGCACAGAAGTTGGGGGTACAGAGCTGAAGCAGATTAGGAAGGAACCGGAAACCTAGTTCTAAAAAGGAAACAAGTAATGAACCAATAATCCTGCTCGATAGACCGGGGAGGAATACGAACCGGACGATAGGCGTATCTATCTACTCCTATTGTTAGAGGAGAGAGTAAAAAACGAAAATTAAAATAAAATAGATAATTAGTGAATAAAATTTCAGTGTTCAGGCACAGAAGTTGGGAGTACAGAGCTGAAGCAAGCTTTAGAAATAACCGGAAACACATTCCTAAACAGGAAACATGTGATAAACCTGTAATTCTTTTCGAAAGACCGAGGATGTTTGTTAACCGGTAGATAGGCGGACATTAAAAAAATCAGAAACGTAAGAGAGTCGTTAAATAAAGACGACAGGTTTTGATTACGGTTTCCTCTGTGAGTCTCATATCCAACAATTCTTGAAAAAATTTAAGCAAATAAAGACGATGGTTTCGTTCCAGACTGAACTTAATTATTAATAAGCAGAAAACAATTCGATAGAATAAGCGAGCTGTTACCAATTTGACATTAAGAAAATTACAGGTGTTTATGTTGTGATGTCATAACAGGCCCGACACGACTCGTTACTGGCTCATTCCCAGACTGCTCACTACTGGTGTCGGTCAACTGTTGACCGCTTCGTCCCTTCATCTTCCCTACCAGTGGTAAAGAAATTCCCTGAAGTTACGATAAAATTTTATGGGAAGCAATGGTAAAGAAATTCCCTGAAGATTATTAAAAGATTAAAATTAAAATTAAAAGATTATGAATACCATTGGTGGAGAAATTCCCTGAGGTTAAATTAAATGATTATGGGAACCAGTGGTAAAGAAATTACCCTAGGTTACATAAAATATTATGAGTACCATTGGTAGATAAATTCCCTGAGGTTACATTAAAGTCTATGCGAAAGTTATTAAGGCTGGTAGAAAGAATTAGTCTTGAACAATTGAAAGAATTATTTGAAAAGATTCAGGCAAAGCTTATGAAGAAGAAGATGAAAATTAATCTCATGAATGTAAAGAAGATAAAGAGGATTAATACAAAGACTGCGAAGAAGAAATGTAAGAAGATTAAATACAAAGACTGCAAAGAATACAGAGGAAGAAGAGAAACAATATGGCGGGTATGAAGAGGCTGATACCACTGATGGTGATAGTGGATGGTGTGGAAACGCCATTAGGGAAAGCTCATGATGAACTAATCTTAGTACTGGCTGAAACTGAGAAATGCTGCCTCTTAGGACGGCAGTGTCAGTTAGAGGTAGATTTGTGAGAAAGTGTTAGTAATGGGAGAAAAGTCGCGGAGAAATTCCCTGAGATTAAATTAAAAGATTATTGGAACCAGAGGTAGAGAAAATGCATGGAGTTACATTAAAAGATGATGCCGAAGTTACTAAGACAGGTACAGAAAATTAGTCTTGAATAAGTGAAAGACAAATTGAGTCCCCTGCGAAAAGGGAATGCAGTAAAAAGAGATAATTCGGACACCATAATGAACTGGTCAGCCATGATAATTACCACAGTAATTACTGCTACCATAATGACAGCAATATGGAAGCTGAAAAAGCATAGGCACTAAATCTATAAATAACGTATTTGGCGAGTTGCATCGAGAAAGACATGCCAATTAATGTTCTTTACCCAAGAAGATCGAATCCAGTGAAAGAAGAGACCGAATTGTATGTGTCAGGAGAACAGAAACGATGTTATATAGGAGTAAAGTGTCGCGGCCTACACTGTAGTTTGAACATAGATCGCCAGAGAGCAAACACAGGCGATCCCGTTTTGAATAAGATGATAACGTGATAGTAAAGGATATATCTATATATTGGAAATATAGAGTGACTTGATTGATCACTATTTCTATTCTATCCTCTATTACTATACGGATCACTATTTCTACGCTGTCCTCTATTATTATACAGACAGCTATTCTCTACACTATTTACGACAATATTTCTCTATTCGGATCACTATTCGGTGGTTACTATTCGAGCGAGTATTATCGAGCAAGTACTATTAGTGCGAGTGTTATTCGAAGACGTTTGACACCAGTATTGTTCAATGTCGTTACTATAGTTGTATCTGCGATTACAAAGTCTCTGCTACAACGAGCATTACGAAAGTGACAACGAGTATTCGTCGAAATCACAAAAAAGGAAAAAATGATGTAAAAATTGGTAGGTCGACCCTATTTGTTGGTTTTACGACATAAAAAAACGAAACTTTTGGGGTTTAAATGTTGAATTTTGTAATGGTCACCCGTGGCGAAATAGGTAACTAGGCATGCATATATATATATATATATATATATATATATATATATATATATATATATATATATATATATACTTTTTGAAGAGACGAATACAGAGACCTGGTGCACTAAGTGCCACAAGGTCCCCAAAAGACACTCCGCAGGTTTTGAATTCAGAGCTGTCCTTCTCCAAGACCAATTGCCATTCAAGGCTATAGAACCCAGTCTTTCCTGCTATTTTACCCATAGCTGGAGGGAGAAGAAGAGGATTCATACCTTTCCCAACCTAAGTGAACGTAATGGATTCGACTGGAATTCGAACTCGGCTCTGCGATTCCTCAATCCAAGCCGCTATCCATTACTCCACCCTGTCTCCAAAAAAAAAGTGTGGATGGTCCTGCTCGAAGCCTTCACCACTATAATCAAATCTCATGTGTCGTTGTCGGGCTGTCGGTTTCCTGGGAACTGATCCGCTGGACCCTCATACGTCGATTTCATACCAGGTGATGTAAGATTGGATGTGGGGCTAGAGTAATGAATATAGGCTTGGAACTTAAAGTCGACGGGCCAAGTTCCAATTCCGGTCGAGTTCGTTATATTTATATTTACTTACGCGATAACAGTCTTTGAAAATGGATAAATCCACCTCTGCTCCCCGCTGCTATGTGTTAATTAGTAGAACTCCAGTCACACTCACACAGACGTGATGTGGCTTCCCTCTGTCTTTTCTATAAATATTTTCATGGCATCTGCGAAGATGAGCTATTTTCACCGGTGCCCCGACTGCATGAATTTAAGCGTGCTACTAGATTGGCTCTTAGGTCCCATCCATTTACTGTTGAAATAGCTAAATGTAACGGCCTCTTCTACTCCAACACCTTCTTCTCTCGCACTTCCCGACAGTGGAACTCCCTGCGTCTTACTTGCTTCCATGATAACTATAATCTTCACCTCAAGAAAGGCGATAATGGCACTAACACTAAGACGCAAATGTCTACTAGGAGTTAAAGAAAATGAGAAGAATTTAGAAGCAACAGGTAACCCAATCCTAAACAGGAAACAAGTGTAAACTTATCTTGTTCAATAGTCAGAGGAGAAGTGTGAACCGGGCGATAGAGGAATTGTTTACTTTCTATTCATCCTTTTCCTTCTAAATAATTTATATCTTTGTTTTCATTCTTCTTAACCAGTGAGCACGTGATGTTTCAATACTATTGATTTTTTTTATGGATTATCAACACTTTTAGAATCATTTAAAGCTTAACATATTTTGAAGAGTATTTTTTGTGAGTGAATATTGCATAATTTTTTTTTTTTTTTTTTTTGAGAATAACGATGCTTTATTTCCACACACACAAATCTTACTATTTAAGCCGTACCTGGAGGAGGTGTTGGTTTTGTGACACTTAGCTGTGTTTTTCTTTCACTCTACTTCCCCGTCCCTGTTCTGCCATGCATTTACACTAGCACATTATGTAGGTTGATCTTGGCTCTCCACAACTTCCTCTCCTTTGTAACTTTTACTAATCTTTGTCTTTCACTATTCTTGCCAGACCCTGTTCTGTAATGTATTTACTAAGGTTATTCGCGCTTAAGGGTATTTAGGAATGGATTGAAACCGTCTGGAATTCGAACTCGGCTCGCCGATTTTGACTTCTGGCTCGCTAGCCATTAAGCCACTAGTCGGTCGGTGATTTGCATACGAAAGCGTTCAGCCAACAAAGGCTAACTCTGGAAGTTTTCTCATCCGCGAGTGTATCACTCAAGAACGAACGAGGAGACGTTGTGGGTGGGGAAACCTCGCTAATGCCCTGTGTTTATGCAGTCCCGTTGTTATGAGATGGAGAGCCGACTCCGGAGACACAGCGAAATGTCGTGGTCAGGTGGTATCGGCAACGTCGAGGTTTTTAACGTGAAACGAACGCGCCGGCTTGCGTGAGAGACGTCCATTTTCTTTTCTCTGCAAGTAATTTTTTTTTCCCCTCTTCTACCTACTTTAGATGAACACTGACACGGAAGGAGAGACACTCAGGTGACAGACACCCACACATTCACAGACCCGGAAGACAGACAAAGTGTTTGGTAAATATGACTTCATTTGTAGATTCACAAATATCACCAAAAGAAAACGTACATCAATACAGTGTAACCCGGATATAAGAGAGTTGTCGGGACCGGTGAAGAAGTCTCTTATATCAGGGTTTCTCTTATATCCGTGTTTGGTCTATTTTGTTTACATTAACGCAGGCTCTAATTTGGGACCAGATAAAAATCTCTCTTATATCCGGGTTTCTCTTATATCCGCGTCTCTTATATCCGGGTTACACTGTATAAGAAAGAAAGAAAGAAAGAAAGAAAGAAAGAAAGGGAAGAAAGGGAGGCGGTAATGCTCTCATACATTTACTTTCTGCTTCAATGAAAATGAATATGTGTAAATTTTGAATATTTTCATTTTCTTCTTTTTTTTCTTCTTCTTCTACGCGGCATGTCCCTTCAGGGTGTGGGTGATCATGGCTCTCTACGTCTTCTTTCCTTAGCTCAAAATAAGGTTTGCCTTTTCATTATCGCTCTCATTCTCTGTTCTGCCATGTATTTGCACTTGCTCGTTAGGTAGTTGATCATGGGCATCCACAACGTCCTATCCTTTGTACCTCTTATCAAGGTTTGTCGTTTCATTATCCCTCCTTTCTTTGGTGCGCCATCGATTCAAATTAGCTTGTTAGATATGATGATCATGGTCCTCCACGACTTCCTTTCCTTTGTAGCTCTTAGCAGTTTTCATTATCCCTTCCGTTCTTCGTTGCGCCCTCCATTTATATTAGCTCGTAATAGAGGCTGAACATGACTCTCCACAACTTTCTATGCTTTGTAGCTCTTAGCAATGTTTGCTTTTCACTATCTTATTCAGTCCTTTTTCTACCATACTTTAAGACTAGCTCGTTGGGTTGATCATAGCTCTCCACAACTTCCTATCCTTTGTAGCTCTTAGCAATGTGTGTCTTTCACTATCCTTCCCAGTCCCTGTTCTGCCATGTATTTTTGCTAGCACGTTAGGTATGTTGATCATGGCTCTCCACAACTGCCTATCCTCTGTAGCTCTTTGCAATGTTTGTCTTTGCATTATCCTCCACCTCCGTCTTCTGCGATCCATTTGTACAAGCTCTTCAGGTAGCTTACTAGCCCTATGTTCCTCTTGCCATCAATATGCGCTGTGCGTGTCAGATTTTCCAGGCCCTCTTTTCTCATTATGTGCCCGAAATATCTCAACTGTCTCTTTCTTATTCTAAGTATAATTCTCCTTTTTGCTTCCATTAACCTGTCGTTACTCACATATTCAGTCCATAGTATTCTCATCATCCTTCTGTAGAACCACCATTCTGTTTCTTCAAGTACATCCTTCATCTTTGAGGAGATTGCCCAACGTCCAGCGCCATAGATGATAATCTGTACACCCTTGCGCAAATTAAATGAAACAACTGCTTTAGTTTCCTTTCTTTCACCATTCGGTCAGTTTTAGACCAGGGTGTAATCGATTTCTGTTTCTTCCTCGGATTAGGTCATTTGCAGTTGTGTGCAGTAATATGAATCTATTTTCGGGGTGTATGATGAAATTGTTGTTGGCATTGAAAAATATTGCGTCATCCGTGATTGCACCAGATTTTCATCACTCCCAGACACTCTTGTCTCAACTGTCGATTAGTTGTCCTACGGCCATTGTTTGCGATGGACATTACTGCAAATAAGTGTACGAAAATTGTAACGCTGCATTGTTAAGCCTTACCAGTGAGCAAATCAAAGTACTATAGACTGGCGTGAAATCTGTCCTGATTAAAATCCAGTCGAGAATCTGCGGTTAATTTGGAAGGGACGACTTCGTGGAATGGACATACGAAGTCCTAACATGTGTACTGGGTCATGTTTCATTGGAAAAGAATGATAAAAAGTAAATAATAACGGAATTATTCGTTTCGTTTCAATCAATTTTCATGAAGATATATTCAGTCACTTATGTACCATGCGGGAAACACACTTAGGTAATCATGTATCATTTTCCAGCAGTAGGTTGCCATTTCTTTCTGCGGTAGACCAGTTTCCATCCAAGGCTATAAAACCTTGTCTCCTCTGCTATTTACCCATAGCTGGGAGGAAGAAGAGGATTCATACCATTCCCGACGGCATCAGCACTTAAGTGAATGTAATGGATTCGACTGGAATTCGAACTCGGCTCTCCGATTCCTCAATCCGAGCCGCTAACCTTTGCTGAACTGTACCTCCTACTGGTTATATTACATAATATTTTATATAATTTTCCTGTTTTTTAATACATTGCTTAGTTTTTGGAAGGCATCTTTCGCTATTCTAATCTGCCTTCGGTTTTCGATGCCTTATTTTTGTCCTCTGTTTTCCAAGATATTTAAATTTTCTCCTTATCTCCATTGGATAAACAGAATGGGTTGTGTCAATGTCTCTTGGTAAGATCTCATATAATTAAAAATTGATCTAATAATAATTTAAAAACATTAATCTTTCTCGCTAATATCTGTTCACAAAAGAACCTTGTCATAAATTACTCACAGAAGTTTAGGAAGACATTTCTTGTAACTGTACCATTTATATATTTAGGCAGCATATCTTCATTCATACATGTTTCATTGAATAGTACAGACATATTGTGTCTACGACGTTTAGGCCGTTGTACGCTCCGGCATTCTTCTAGTGATCGGAATTTCGAACCATTTCGTCCACTGGGGTAGATTGTTCTAGTTCCACGTTCCATGCCTCTTCCGAGTGTCTTAGTTATCTCCCTTTAACACAATTCTCCAAGTTTTTGTTCACCACTACAGTAGCCAGGTATTGAACTCCCAACTCTTTGGGTCAAATCACTGGATCCAACCAACGCTTTTAGTCACTAGACCATGTTTCCTTGAGAACATCAGTGCATGAATTTTATAAGTCCCAAACATTCATAAGGAGATAACTGAGAAATCCAGTAGAGGCATGGCACGTGGAAGCAGAACAATCTACCCTAGTTGACGAAATAAAGGGTTCATATTATGTCTATTTATTTTTGTACTGATCCTTTCCAGTTGTCTGACCAGTTTCTTCATGTTGAGATGAAATTCATCAAGGAAGGCACCGTAGTTTTTCCCTACCCAAGTAATTTACACCTGAGGATGATCTTGGAAGTGATCGAAAGTACTTGGGTAGTTCCTTGATGAACAGCATCTTAACATCAAGAAACTGATTAGAGAAGTAGAAAGGATCATTATAAAAATGAATAGACATAAGATGCCTCTCTTTCTCTCTTACTCTCTCCCTCTCCCTCTCTCTCTCTCTCTCTCTCTCTCTCTCTCTCTCTATATATATATATATATATATATATATATATATATATATGTATGTATATATGTATGTATTTAGGCAGCAATCCTTCTTTCATGCACATTTTATTGAATACGATAGAGAAGGTGCATTTTTTTTAGTTTTTTATACAATTTCTCAAGCGGTCTATTTTTTTTTCTTTCTTTTCGGATGATAAATTATATAAAAACTGTCCGAATGTTCATTTTATCTGAGCGCTTTCGGCTATACATTTAGCCATTTTGAAGGTAGATTATGTGTATATATGTGTGTGTGTGCGTGTGTGCGTGTCTTTCTTTGTGTGGTTGTGTGTGTGCATATAAAATGTATTTGCAAAAGGAAAATATGATTAAAGAAAAAAAGCAAAACTTATTTTAGTGAACCCGTTTCGTCCTCTGATAGACTTCATCAAGACAAATGCAAAGATTCGATTTTATTGCAAGTCTTTATAAACAAAAGTGAAAATGTCGTTATTTTTTCAGAATTTTGAAATTCAACAGCGTTCATCAATATAAATGAGATCGGCTCAAAGTCATGGTAAACTATGGAAGATGCTAAGTGACGTAATTAAATGTCTAATAAACAAAAGTGAATCAATGATGTTGTTAAATTTTTATTTCTTAATGTAATTCTCTAGCGGAGACTTACCTCAGCGACCCAAAAGGTCCAGAGTAGCGTGTATGTTTCACAATGGAGTCTGAAGACGGCGAATTAGCGAGAATCGGACTGAATGTGGACGGTTAATTTATTTTCTAAAAAGAAATAAAAAAAAATACAAAACTGTGGCACGAGGCGGAAGAGAAAGGGATCTTGACTGACTATCTTAGTCTGTGTTAATTACAATCACCACCAATTCCTTCAATACAATATACTAAATCACCACAAGAACTTGTACATCATCTCCCTATCCTACATGTACCACAATACCGCATATTCACAAGGGTTCTACAAAACACCCCATGATGTAAAAATTTTAAATGATCATAAAGTCTCATTTTCTTTTACATTTTTCTGGGCATTATTTTTGGCGTGAGGGGGGGGGGTCTTTTATAAAAATATATAAAATTCCATGAAACATGATTGGTTTGGTTTATTTTGTTTTACGGCATATCGACTTAAATGGGTTAATTAATGCCGACAACAATTTTTAGGATAGATTCGTATGAATAGAATATGTATTCTTTGGTTTAGACTGGTTTGGTTTGGTTTGTTTTAGGGCATATCAAACTCAATGGGTTATTTAATGCTGACAATTTTTTTTTATTGCTGGTAATATTTTGTTTTGTCAAAAATCTGTTTCTGGTAATATATTTCCTTCAAAATTGTATTGCTGGTAATAATTTTTTCAAAAAAGTATTGCTGGTAATAGTTAACTATTTGCCCATAGCTGGGACCTTGACAGGTGCTACCACCCAGGGTCAGGGTGGACCTGGGAACACCAGCAATTAAGAGGTGGTTCCAGGCTTCTCAAAACCACCTGATCAGAGGCCTTGCTCACTGGACGTAATTTATCGTCTTACCCAGGACGCGGATGTAGTTTAACGTCTTACCCAGGACGACCATGAAACATGAAATGGCGGGAGGAGGAAAACAGAAGTAAAGTAACAAAAACAAACTAAAACAAATCAGATGTTAGTAGGACCCGTCCACCCCTCAAAATAATAAGAGAGGCTATTGTATTCTGCCATTCTACAGAATCAAGCAGCACCCTGAATTCGTTGGGCCGGAAGTTGTGGTGTTGCTTGTAGCCATTTTTATTGGCTAGTTCCGAGCGCTCATTGGCTTAACTCATTCAAAAGAGACTCGGTTTTGGCGAGAGGGGGTTGCTTCCCTGAGAGAGAGTAACGGTGATGGCATTTGCAGAATTAATTTGCTTTTGGACTGTGTACCTTTGTTTTGCCCATTGGACTTTCATAGAGTTTGTGTGTGCGTGTGTGTGTGTGTGCTTCCGGCCAATCACACAGTTTTATTTACCAGAATAAACTCTATATAGATTTAAATAACAATTTATAATCGCAACGCTAACATAAGTATCGATAGCATTATTTAATGGTTCGTATTTACAAATATTACATTTAATATCATTTGACAAAATAAGAAATCATTAATCTTTCTAATCATTCTGATGGTAGTTTGCGATATTTCCAAATTATGAGAGTTTCTTAAAGGGTCAAAAGTACAAAGTCTGATCAAAAGCAATCAGGGCTGTTGCTGTGTTGAGTGAAACCGCTTGGTTGAGAATGATCTTGAACTCTGTTCCTACATGCACATTAAGTTATAACGTTCTCGCTCGCTTCTTTTGTTCATAGCAATGTTTCGAAGGAAAGTGTGTAGAGTGTGGTCGTCTCAACACACATAGAAGTGGTAGTATCGCTTGTAGTCATTTTTATTGGCTGGTCCTGAGCGATGTCTGCTCAGGTGAATAAAAGCACGGTACGCTCGTTCAAACGGGAGTCTTGTTTTTATTAAGAGAAGTTGCTTACTTGAGGTTGAGGAACAAACATTGTCAGCATTTGTGGAATTGATTTGCCTATTGGACTCTATACTACTGTTTTTTGTCCACTGGATTTGAATATAATATGTGTGTGTGTGTGTCCGTTCGCGCGCGCGCCTCCGACCAGTTCTCACATAAATTCTTATTTATATTGTTTTAGTCTGAGATTAATTTATGCCTTCCATGTCTGAAATTACAGAAGATTTCGAGTTTAACCGTTTTCTTTAATTTTTAAACCTTTTTTTTTTGAGATCATAGACAAAGAACACCATTGGAAAAATTCGTAAACTTAAGGAATAAGCATATATGCTAGACCAAAAAAATCTCCTGAGCCGACCATGCATAGAAATGAATACAATATGGGAACCAGTAATAAGGAGTGGCAGAGAAAAGCAATAATAACAACAACAAATTGCAATATGAGCTCTGGTAAAAACATGTAATGATAACAGCAAAAAAAAATTGCAATATGAGTAATGGGAAAAAAGTTGTTGCTGAGACATTAGGTTTATAATACCCTGGATTTCATTCCTCAAGGACACATGGTACAGGTGGATAAAGGCGTTGGTTAGATCCAGTGACAGGACCCAAAGAGTGTGAGTTCAATACCCGGTTAAGGCAGTGGAGAACTTTCAGAGGGAAATTAACAGGAGATAACTGATATCCATTAAACATGGCACATGGAACTAGAACAGTCAACAACAGCACTCAGAAAACAGTTAGCCTGTCTTATCTGAAGGGGTTATCAGAGAAAATACAAAGGATCTGCAGTTCATATAACATCAAGACAAGATTCAAAAGGTGGACAACACTTCACAGATAGCTCTCCCTAATAAGACCCCCCCATAGAGGAGTACATGACTAAAGAATGTGTGTACGCTATTCCCATGCAGCTGATGAAAGAAATATAATGGAGAGACAGACTGACGCCTTCAGAAATATATTTTTTTGAAAACAAAATATTAACGGAAATATATTTTTTTAAAATAAAAATAATACCAGAAATATTATTTTTTGAAAAAAAAATATTAACAGTAATATATTTTTGAAAAAAATATTAACAACAAAATATTTTTTTTAAAAAAATTACCAGCAACAAAAATCTTGTCGGCATTAAATAACCCATTGAGGTTGATATTCCATAAAACAAAACAAATCAAACGAAGCCAGAATTAATTTGAGTCCTGCATTTTAAATTTAATAACTGTGAGATTATACTTTGTTGGTTGTACTTTTTCCTTCAATATTTTGTGTCTGACAATGTTTCATGATTTCTTCCTTGGTTTCTTGTATATAATTTTTGTTTTCTGTAAAATAATTCGGTTTAATGTGTTTTAGATTTGTTTTAATTCAGGCTTGTGAGCGACTAAGATCAAGCTTGTCAACTCTTCTAAACTTTCAGCATTATCATATTATAGTTTACGTATATCTCAGTTACTTCATTATGATCTGTGGTTTCTGTGATGGTGGTATTTTTATGTCAATTTCTGGTCTCCTTTCATGTTCTGGCGATTCACGTATTCTGGTTTCAGTTCATTTTATTCGTGTTCTGGCGATACACGTATTCTAGTTTCAGTTCTTTTTATTCATGTTCTGGCGATTGACGTATTCTGGTTTCAGTTCTTTTTATTCGTGTTCTGGCAATTCACGTATTCTGGTTTCAGTACTTTTTATTCATGTTCTGGCGATTCCTGTATTCTGGTTGCAGTTCTTTTTATTCATGTTCTGGCGATTCACGTATTCTGGTTTCAGTTCTTTTTTTTCATGTTCTGGAGATTCACCTATTCTGGTTGCAGTTCTTTTTATTCATGTTCTGGCGATTCACCTATTCTGGTTGCAGTTCTTTTTATTCATGTTCTGGAGATTCGCCTATTCTGGTTGCAGTTCTTTTTATTCATGTTCTGGCGATTCACCTATTCTGGTTGCAGTTCTTTTTATTCATGTTCTGGCGATTCGCCTATTCTGGTTGCAGTTCTTTTTATTCATGTTCTGGCGATTCGCCTATTCTGGTTGCAGTTCTTTTTATTCATGTTCTGGCGATTCACCTATTCTGGTTGCAGTTCTTTTTATTTCTTTAATTTCAGCATTTTTCAATTGTTTATTTCTCATAATGTACCTTCTGACATTGGCTCGTTTATTTTCAGTGTACTTTCTAATTAATTGACTAAACCTTTTCTTCCGAAATGTCAAATGTTTGTCGAGTGATGTGAGGTTTGTGCAACGCTTCATAGAATTCAGTTATGACGACTTTGAAGTACTCACGAAACCATTTTACCATTTCTTTATTTAAATGAATGCTTGTGCCTCTAGTTTGAGAATTCGGCCTCGTGTAGCTTCCCTCCTGTGGGACTGGGTCCCTATTTATCCGCTGGAAGAGCCATACTGGACTTTTTGGTTTGCCTTTTAGTTCTTATGTTGTTCCTACGAGTGACGCACGTGTCGAAAGTTCCACCTAAAGTTGCCCAGCACATTAGGTAACAGTCTTTTACAGACAGGTTTCCAGAACCTGTAGGGCATCGTTCGCGACCTCGTAACGCAGCAGCTATTCCCACCTAGGCCCGATTAACACCTTGAGTTGTAGGTTGTTGTTTGGAGTTTTCCTCCTCGTTAAAATCGTAATAGAAAACTAAATATATTATTATTATTATTATTATTATTATTATTATTATACTTTTTGTTGTTACTGTTGTTGTTGTTATTATTATTATTCCTTGAGAAGATTGTCCTTCGACGTTTTATTTTTTTGGGAAGATGTTTTGGAAGCTAGACGATTATTATCTGGTGAATTCCTCGTCGCGTAAAGGTCACCCACTTCAACTTGACAACTATGAAAGAAAAATATACGCCAACACAAGATATACATCAGAAGAAGAATTAAAATATGCAGATTTTATTTTAAAGACATTTGCATATAGATGAGTTGATCGCCATTAACACGGCTGTCAAAAGCATGAAGGCAAGGTCGGTAAAGAAAAAAAAACAAGATTAAATGAATTATTATTCAACTGCTACAACTAGAACGTATACAAAGACAACAAACTTTGAAAGACTTACAATGACTACCACGACCGCCATTAATGATGTGTTAGGCTATTATAGGCTACGGCTATTATTATTATTAGTAGTAGTAGTAGTAGTAGTAGTAGTAGTAGTAGTAGCAGAAGTAGTAATATTATATGTTGTAGTATTAGTAGTAATAAAACAATGCAAAAAAAGACGACCATGAAGATAACAAAAAGTAAGTCGAAGCGAAAAGAGATTTTCAAAGGAAAAGAGAGAGGAGAAAAGTAAAATGGCCATTTGGGAGGGGAGCTAAAATGGGGAAGAAGGCGAAGAGAGGGAAATGTTATTGTTGTTGTTGTTGTTATTATTATTATTATTATTATTATTATTCATCTTTTTCATTATCTTCTGGTTGTTTGTTTTTATTGTCATCGTAATCATCATCATCGTCTTCTTTTTCATTATGTTCTTGTTATTATCCCCTATTCGCCCCCCTTCATCATCACCATCATCATATTCTTCTTCTCCCCTTCCTCTTTTCCTTCTTCCTCCTTTCCATCATCCTCGTTGTCTTCTCTCTCTCTATCTATCTATCTATCTATCTATCTATCTATCTATCTATCTATCTATCTATCTCTTTATTATTATTTTATTACTTTAAAGCCAAAAACCAATCAAATCACGTAATTCCCCTACTTTCTTTTCTTCTCCTCACATTGCAGTAAAAAGAAGATAAAGAAAAATATAACAACAGCAAGAAGAAGAAGAAGAAGATTGTCATTTAATTGACTCGTGAGAAAAAATGGGCAATTTTACTAACAGTGTCAGGGGTAACATCAACATATAGGTTGCCCAGAAGGTCACCCTACTAGGAACATCGTACATACTAAAAAAAGGGCTATCAATTAAATGAAAATTCTCCTATAAGACCTAAGGACTATAGTTTGGACCCCAATCTACAGGATACACTGCAGCAAACATAACATGCACAAATTGTCCAAATACAAAGACTTGGAGATCGTGATTAAAAGGATGTGGAAACTGAAAACTGATACTGTATCAATAGTAATTAGAGCTCTAGACCCTCGTGAGAAAAGGAAAAGAACAATTTTACTAACAGTGTTCCCAGTAACATCAACATACAAGTTGACCAGAAGATCGCCCCACTTGGAACATCGTATATACTAAGAAAAGTGCTATCAATTAAATGGCAATTCTCCTATAGGGCCTAAGGACTATAGTTTAGACACAACTCTACAGGATCCAAAGCAAGAAACATAACATATACAAATGATGATAATAATAACACCAGTTGTATTTGGAGCCCTCGGATTGATTGGAAAAGATTCCAATAGACTAATTAAAGAGATCCCTGCTAACCCATGACCCACAAGGAACATTGTATATACTAAGAAAAGTGCTATCAATTAAATGACAATTTTCCTATAGGGCCTAAGGACCATAGTTTGGGCCAGGTTCTACGGAATACAAAACAGGAAACATGACATGCACAAGTTGTCTAAATACAAAGACTTGGAGATCGAGATTAACAGGATGGGGGATATGAAAACTGAGACTGTACCAATAGTAATTAGAGCTCTAGACCCTCGTGAGAAAAGGAATGTGAAATTTTACTAATAGTGCCACAGGTAACATCAACATACAAGATGTCCAGAAAATCGCCCTACTAGGAACATCCTATATACTAAGAAAAGTGCTATCAATTAAATGACAATTCAATTCGATTTGAATGAATAGGAATTAGATACAAACTACAAATCAACCAATCATGGAGTTTTCCCGCCATATATGATCCGGTGTCCCTTCCGTTTGTCTCAAGGTTCTTGATAAGATCCAGAAACGGATATGTAACGTAATTGGCCCTGATCTGGCATCTCGTCTGGAGTCGCTCTCTCACAGACGTGTCGTTGCCTCCCTCTGTTTTTTTTACAAATACTTTCATGGTAACTGCTCCGATGAGCTGCTTTCGCTGGTTCCCAGATTTCATGAATTTAAGCGTTCAACTAGACTGGCATCTCACTCTCAGCCCTTTCACTGTCGAAGCTATTAAATGTAGCCGTCTCCTCTACTCCAATAGCTTCATATCTCGCACCTCCCGCCTGTGGAACTCCCTCCACTTTTCTTATTTCCCTGATAGCTATAATCTCCAACTATTCCAATGTAATGTCATTCGACGTCTCCAGATGCCTTGATCTATCCCCTATCCTTCTCTGCTCCAACTCTCTGTAACCCCTTGCGTGACATATTCACAACCTTTCGACCGTTGTACGCCCCGGACTTCTTCAGGTGATTGGAATTTCGAACTGAACCCTTTATTTCGTCCACGGTGGTATATTGTTCTAGTTCCACGTGCCTTGCCTCTTCAGTTATTTCCTTTTAACTGAACTCTCCAAGTTTTTAGTTCCCACTGCTGAAATCAAAGGAAATAATAATAATAATAATAATAATAATAATAATAATAATAATAATAATAATAATAATATCTTTTTAAATATAACTTGAAGAAGACAGATATTTTGCCAAAATATTGTTTAATATTGTCAAACATTGTTCTTTCTTTTTATTTTCTTAAGTCGCTTTGCTCCTTATATAATTATTCTTGTCGTTATTATTATTATTATTATTATTATTATTATTTGTTGTTGTTGTTATTGCTGTAACAAAGGTTACTGGAAATGTTACTGAAGGAGGAATAAGCAAAACGGAGGTTGGAACTGAAATCTTTGGTAATCTTTATAACATCAACAAAATACAATACTCGCCAGCGGCGTGAAGTAGGTAAACCACTGCTAGTAGTAGACTACTTAGATAGCATATTACCCCAACTTGCAATAGAGTCCAACGTATTTATGAGGATTGGGTCATACCCATGACTGTTCATAGGTACAGTATATAAAATATACCGTACCTATGAACATTATTATTCTAAAAACGATGACACATTGCGGTGAGAGAATTGAAAAAAAAAAAAAAAAAAAAAAACGAAAATAAAAATGGCAAATTGAAAAATTCTCGAATGAAAATCCTGCGAAACGACAGAAAATAAAATATTGCTTTCATCTTTTATTGGAAAATATTTTGTGCGTTGAATTCAAAATTCTTATAACAGTAAAATTAATCGCAAATGAAAATATAGCGAGGTGGTAATAAATATGGACATAAGTTATAAAGGTAAAACATAAAATGAAAGGAAATATACTGAATTTCGGATAAAAGAAGTTTTCGGATAAAAGAAGTTTTCGGATAGAAAAAGTTTTCGGATAAAAGAAGTTTTCGGATAAAAGAAGTTTTCGGATAAAAGAAGTTTTCGGATAAAAGAAGTTTTCGGATAAAAAAAAAGACACAGATGAAATCTTCTCCTGGCGTCAGTTTAAAATGTCACCTTTTATTTCAGATGTATAAAGTAAAAGGATCAGTTATTAGTTATTTTCATTAGTGAGGGCGCACGCCACGACCTACATTGCCTTATATAAATAAGGAAACATTACGTTTGGATTGCAAGGAGTGACAAGAGGAAAGGATATATCATGATGGACTGATTAATTCCTCTTCTACGGCTTATGGACCCTTTATATCATAAACTTTGCAGGTTATTTGAAGCCCAAAATATTTTTAGATTGTAAGAATTTTTTTTAAAAATAATGATGATTTAGTGAAGTGTGTTTGACTAATTAACCCATAGAAAGAGGAGAAATGGTAGAATCTTATTTTCCCCGGGGGGGTATTTGCGCGTAAATGAATATAATGGAATTCAGCACTCCGATTAACAATTCCAAGCCATTATCTATTACACCACCCGCACATCCAAGCTTACAGCACCTAGTATTTCCCGAGCGGTCTCCCATTTAGGTACTGACCTCGCTTGACTTTGCTTAACTTCTGTGATCGCATTGGAACCGGCTTTTCGAACGAGATGTGGTCGAAAGCTAAAAGCGATACCATAGACGCTGTTGGACTTCAGTGATGAAAAAAAGGCTTACATCAAAATAAAAAAGAAACAAAACAAAACAAAACAAAACAAAGGGAGGGAAGCGATAATGATCTCATATATTTAATGTCAGCGTCAATGAAATAGAAACTGTGTTCATTTTAAATCTTTTCCTTTTTATTGGCGATCATAGCTCTCCACAATTTCCTATCCTTTATAGCTCTTCACGAATGTTGTCTTTTTTTCATATCTCCCCTAAACCCTGTTCTGTCACCCATTTACTCAATCTTCTTCTTCTTCTTCTTCTTCTTCTTCTTCTTCTTCTTCTTCTTCTTTGTGCCGTATCCCTTCAAGATGTTGGCGACCATGGCTCTCCACAATTTCCGGTCCTTTGTAGCTCTTCATAAATGTTGTCTTTTTTTGTTATGCCCCTAAACCCTTTTCTGCCACCCATTTACTCAATTTTATTCTTCATCATCTATGTGCCAAGTTCCTTCAGGTCGTTGGCGTTCATAGCTCTCCACAACTTCCGGTTCTTTGTAGCTATACTAATTGCTGTCTCTTCTTCATCTTTGGGGAAATCGTCCAACATTTGCTGCCGTAAAGAAGGACAAATGTTACGTAATAGTTCAGTATTCTTTTCTTTGTTACCAAAGATATCTTCCTGTCTCGCAATGTTCTACCCAGATTTTGCAATGTGCCCTTGGCCATTCCAAAACGCCTACAGATCTCAGTATCGCACTTACCGTCCTCTGTCAAAATCCTCGCAAGTTATTTAAACTTCCGCACCTGCTTGATTTTAGTGTCCCCGACCTGCAAATCGCATTTCGGCCGCTCATCCTCTTACTGATGACCATGCATTCTCTTTTCTTGTATTAGGTTGGTGCAAAAATAATGACGTAATAATGTCGTTTTTTGACGTATTTTTAACGTAAAAAACAACATTATTACGTTATTATTACGTTTTTTGACGTTAAAAAATACGTCAAAAAACGACATTATTACGTCATTATTTTTGCACCAACCTAATAGTTTATGCTTAGGCCCTTCTCACTCTCAGTCGCTACCTTCTGTAGAAGATTTTACAATTTCTTTTCCGTGTCTCCTATCAGTACTGTGTCATCTGCGTATCTTATGTTGATAAGATTGTTGCCGCCAGTGCTAAATCCCGGTAAATACTCTTATTTAGGATATATATATATATATATATATATATATATATATATATATATATATATATATATATCCCTCTGCTTCCTCCCACAGATCACGCTCAGTCATCCACTTGCCACATCCACAAGTCCGCCAGGTAAGTCACGCGTTAATTTCCCTTGTCTTTCTTTCCATCTGTTCGAACCGTGAATGTCGGATTCTCCAAGCCGTCTTTCCTCATTATCTGTCCCAGAAACTTCAGCTTCCTGATATTAAGTATAAGACTCCTCCTTGTTTGCAACCTCTCTAAGACCTCATAGTTGCTCACACGCCCGGTCCATGATATCCTTAGCATCCTTCTGTAGAACCACATCTCCGTCGCCTCGAGTCTCTTCTTCAACTTTGAGAAAATCGCCCAACATTCGCTGCCGTAAAGAAGAAAAGATGTCAGGTAACAGTTCAATATTCTTTGTTACCAAAGATATCCTCCTGTCTCGCAATACTCTGCTCAGCTTTTCGAATGTGTCCTTGGCGATCCCAATACGCCTATGGATCTCAGTGTTTTACTCACCGTCCTCTGTCAAAACGCCTCCCATTTAATTAAACTTACGTGTCAGCTTGATTCTAGTGTTCCAGACTTTCAGATGCATTTTGGGCTCATCCTCTTACTGACGACTATACACTCCGTTTTCTTGTAGTTTATGCTTAGTCCCTTCTTCTCACTCTCCTTCGCTACATTCTGTAAGAGATATTGTAATTTTATTTCCGTGTCTGCTAAAGTACTGTGCCATGTGAATATTTTATATCGTTACGATTGTGGCCGCCAATGCTAAATCCCTGTAGGGTTTCCAATTCTCTCAAAATTGCCTCGCTCTATAGGTTTAACAAGTCGGATGAGAAGACGCATCCTTGCCTTACGCCCCTTTCTATTTTTGTCTATTCACTGAACTCCTTCCCTATGCGCTGTTTGCTGCCAGTAGAGGTTCTTGATTATTCTGATATCTTTCCCGAATATATCGAAGTTGCTGACCAGTTTCATCAGATCTGTTGTAGCTCGAGGGATTACCAACTATAAAAATACGTCAAAAAAAATTATATATTTATAGTTTATTGAATCCAATCTTAAAGGATCTAACGTAAGTTCATCAAAGATAAACGGTATGTACGTAAAAACATGCCTACATCAACATTCGAAAAAACCACCAGAATGTCTACCACACACACGTGCACACATACACACACGCACACACATACACACTTACTAATATACATTATCAGCTGAATCCTACATATACAAACAGGAATTATTATATACTTACATAATGCAATATTTATATTTTTGTCAGTTAGGCTTAGATTCTGTTCAGTTCTTGGCACTTCGAAAGGACGTGTTGTCTCTCTTTGAATTTGGAACACCACAAATTATCTGTCTATATTTCTGAGATGAGGTATTATGTACACTATTTACATTATTCTGACTATTGCCCTCATCTTTGTCGCCATATTTATTACAACGTCTCGGCCCTTCAGTATCTGTCTATATTTCTGAGATGAGGTATTATGTACACTATTTACATTATTCGGACTATTTTACTCATCTTTGTCGCCATATTTATTACAACGTTTCGCCCCTTCAGTATCTGTCTATATTTCTGAGATGAGGTATTATGTACACTATTTACATTATTCGGACTATTGTCCTCATCTTTGTTGCCATATTTATTACAACGTTTCGGCCCTTCAGTATCTGTCTATATTTCTGAGATGAGGTATTATGTACACTATTTACATTATTCGGACTATTTTACTCATCTTTGTCGCCATATTTATTACAACGTTTCGGCCCTTCAGTATCTGTCTATATTTCTGAGATGAGGTATTATGTACACTATTTACATTATTCGGACTATTGTCCTCATCTTTGTTGCCATATTTATTACAACGTTTCGGCCCTTCAGTATCTGTCTATATTTCTGAGATGAGGTATTATGTACACTATTTACATTATTCTGACTATTGTCCTCATCTTTGTCGCCATATTTATTACAACGTCTCGGCCCTTCAGTATCTGTCTATATTTCTGAGATGAGGCATTATGTACACTATTTACATTATTCGGACTATTTTACTCATCTTTGTCGCCATATTTATTACAACGTTTCGGCCCTTCAGTATCTGTCTATATTTCTGAGATGAGGTATTATGTACACTATTTGCATTATTCTGACTATTGCCCTCATCTTTATCACAACGTTACGGCCGTTGTACGCTCTGGCCTTCCTCTTCAGGTGGTTGGAATGTCGAACTGAACACTTTATTTCGCTCGCTGGGGTAGACTGTTCCATGTCTAATGGATGTCAGTTATCAGTTATCGCCTGTTTATTGCCCTCTCCAAGTTCTCCACTGCCTTAACTAGGCATTGAACTCACCCTCTGTGGGTCCTGTCACTCGACACATGGCGCAGTGGATATAGGCATTAGTTAGATCCAATGAGAGTCGTTTGGGGATCTTTTTCTGTATATTCGGCTCTTCAAAAAGTGTGGTTGGTTCTTCACAAGTCCTTCACCTATATAATCAAATCATATGTCCAGGTTTCTGGCTGTTGTGTTCCTAGGAACTGAGTTGCTTGAGCCTCATACGTCGATAAACGAGGAGAGTCCAGCATACATACATATATATATATATATATATATATATATATATATGTGTGTGTGTGTGTGTGTGTGTGTGTGTGTGTGTGTGTGTGTGTGTGTTCTGACCATGAGACCCGGGTTCGAATTTCACCGTAACTGATTTGTCAGTAAGGAGACCTCCTGATGTTATCGGTCTGGAGGGGGCGATCCCAGCGTCCGGCACACTTGGAAAGTGCCTGAAAGCCATACCACGGGTTGACCCAAGCCTTGTGAGTGAAATTGGGTAGACGGAACACTTGGGGGGCCGTCGATAGCTGTGCTAGCACGAACTCACAAGTCATCGTGACCGAGGGTTTGAGTGTGCTGCTGTTGTTTGGATTGTCGATCATTCTAGATAACACGCTTTACTCCACAAACTCTAACCAAGGTCTGCACAGCATAGTTGCAGTATAAAGTACAGTTTGGGTCTGTGGTTGTTGAACAAACACAAATGTACCTGAGCGAGCGTCTGCAATAGGGATTGGCTAGCCGCCATGGTAGACGGTTATCCTCGAATACGTGTGGCCAGCTATTATTATAAGGTACATTTAGGCAGCAAGTAATCTTTCAAGCAAGTTTCATTGAATTCTGCTTACCATACAGACACCATTGATTCTTGAAAATGACTGAGATAGTTGAAAACATTTAAAACAAACAACAATATCTACAATAGTCAACACCTTATGTATACAGGGTGTCCCATACTTTTCAGTACAGATGTGTTTTTTTTTTAATTATATTTCAGAGACTCTAGAAGATGCGATTGCATGGGGATATGGGATGGCAGAATTATAGGCCCATCTTTCGTTGATGGGAAATTTAATGTCGATCAATATCTTAACATTTTGAGATTTTTCCATCCCTGCTAAACGAGGATCGTAGCTTCAATATGGTGCTCCATCTCATTTTGGTATTGCCGTACGTTAATGGTTAGATCAGCTTGTATTTGTCGGTGTGGCCTTGTGGTATGGTCTCCCGGATCTCCAGATGTTACCCCCCTTTATTTTCTTACCTTTGGGGGCATTTGAAGGCCATCGTGTATCAGGAAAAGATACAAAATATAAATAATTTCAATCAACGTATCACCAACGCGATTACAAGCATAACTCCAGCTTTGTTTGAACGGGTTCTTCAGCAATGGAAGACACGCATTGAAGAGTGTTTTCAACAGAATGGTAGTCATCTAGAGCATAATATATAAATAAATATGGTTTTTCATATAAAAAGCGTTATTATCCCTATGTATGGAAATTTATGGGACCCACTCTCACTCGTGCTCTTTGTGTGTGTGTATATATATATATAGTGAGTTTCTATCCGTTATCAATAACATATTTAAAAAAACACTTCGATTCGCATTATATTTTTTCGTCTGAGATGCTACCTGAATTTTACCAAAAACAAAATAATTTCCATGCTTGAAGATGACTGAATGTCCAGTCGAAAGTACTTGCGTATTAAAGAAATACCTTATACAGCTTATAATTTTTAAAAACAAGGATCATAGCATTCATCGAGTGATTTGTAGGTTAGTGCACCTTTAAAATTTTGTCAGCGAAGGGATTTCGCCATTTTGTATCGTTAACTTACTCATCTACTTTTTGTATGAATGATTCATTGTAATATATATATATATATATATATATATATATATATATATATATATATATGTGTGTGTGTGTGTGTGTGTGTGTGTGTGTGTGTGTAACTATACTCGTTTCGAAAAACCTTCGAAACATCAATATTTAAAATGATTATATATATTAACTGATTTGGTGTAGCGATGAAACCATATTTTAAATCCGTTAATTTATAATATTTATGCTCTGTAAATTTACATTGAGCACTGTTTTGCAAAAATATCAATAAGAACACTATAATATATATATATATATATATATATATATATATATATATATATATATATATATATATAGTAATGAGGAGGATTTGATAATTATATTAATTGATTCA
>OZ010613.1:27907722-27940222 GCA_963932145.1 Acanthosepion lycidas
TATCTTTTCTTTCTTCACCTTCGACACCT
This sequence comes from Acanthosepion lycidas, assembly GCA_963932145.1. Lineage (NCBI taxonomy): Eukaryota > Metazoa > Mollusca > Cephalopoda > Sepiida > Sepiidae > Acanthosepion > Acanthosepion lycidas. The sequence goes on from OZ010613.1 coordinate 27,907,752, forward strand.
CCTTTTCCTCCTCCTTCTTTCTTCCGGTCTTCTTTTCCTATTTCTTCCCCTTCTTTTCCTTTCCTCCCACTTCTACCTCTTCTTCTCCTTCTTCATCTTCTTCTTCTTCGTCTTCTTCTTCCTCTTCGTCTTCTTTTTCGTCTTCCTCATCTTTTTCTTCCTCTTCGTCTTCTTCTTCTTCTTCTTCTTCGTCTTCCTCTGCTTTTTCTTCCTCTTCGTCTTCTTCTTCTTCTTCTTCTTCTTCTTCTTCGTCTTCTTCTTCTTCGTCTTCTTCATCTTCCTCTCCTTCTTCTTCCTCTTCGTCTTTTTCTTCCTCTTCGTCGTCTTCTTTCTCTTCGTCTTCTTCTTCTTCTTCTTCTTCTTCTTCCTCTTCGTCTTCTTTTTCGTCTTCCTCATCTTTTTCTTCCTCCTCGTCTTCTTCTTCGTCTTCCTCTGCTTTTTCTTCCTCTTCGTCTTCTTCTTCGTCTTCTTCTTCTTCTTCTTCGTCTTCTTCGTCTTCTTCTTCATCTTCCTCTCCTTCTTCTTCCTCTTCGTCTTTTTCTTCCTCTTCGTCGTCTTCTTTCTCTTCGTCTTCTTCTTCTTCTTCTTCTTCTTCTTCTTCTTCGTCGTCTTCTTCTTCTTCTTCGTCTTCTTCTTCTTCTTCTTCTTCTTCGTCTTCTTCTTCTTCTTCGTCTTCTTCTTCGTCTTCTTCTTCTTCTTTATTAATGATGTATTTTCTGCCCCGTTTTTTTTCTGGATTTTGGTAGGTTTTTATTTTCAATATTTTTTGTCAGTTTTTTGTTTTTGTTTTTGTCATTAATTTTGTGAACAGCATATTGATTTTTTATCTCGTTTTTTTCTGTTGGTCTTTCATTTGTCCTTTTTTTTTCCCACTCCGTGTCGCCAATATTTTTATGGGCGACTTTAACATGTGTTTACCTCTAATCAGGGAGCGAAAGCAAATTGTAATCTTTGCTTTATGAAGCTTATCTACAACTTGTGTGAAAACATAAACATGGAAGAAGCAACAAAAAAAAGTAGGGATAGCAACTCTGAAGTCGATCTGGAGAAAATAAACACACAGAAAGACAGAAAGAGACACACGCAAACAAAAACACAAATTCTCACATATAAACTCACACAAGTTCACAAAAACGCAGTTAACGTCAAACAATATTAAAATAATGTTAAATACAATTAGGCAGATAGATAGATAGATAGATAGATAGATAGATAGATAGATAGATGTGAACATAATGAGATAGATAGATAGATAGATAGATAGATAGATAGATAAGCAGACTAAGATAGATAGATAGATAGATAGATGTGAACATAATGAGATAGATAGATAGATAGATAGATAGATGTGAACATAAGATAGATAGATAGATAGATAGATAGATAGATAGATAAGCAGACTAAGATAGATAGATAGATAGATAGATAGATAGATAGATAGATAGATAGATAGATAAGAAGACTAAGATAGATAGATAGATAGATAGATAGATAGATAGATAAGCAGACTAAGATAGATAGATAGATAGATAGATAGATAGATAGATAGATAGATAGATAGATAGATAGATAGATAGATAAACACATAAAAGTAGCCAAAATGCTTGGGACAATGGACAAGAACGACAATTTTTGCACTCTCTTTCTCACACCCAATGAAAAATGTAATAAAGTTGGAAAACCTAAATAAAAAATTCACCCAATTTTCCTTGTCTGTTATATTAGACGAAAGTCAAACGTTATCCAGATTTTCGCCATAATCTATCTTTAGGTTTATCACTCTGCTATCTACTCATGAATGCTTCCAGTGCATACTATTGTGGTCATGAGATCGACGTCTGAGCATGATTGCGCTAGTTTTCTTGCTGCTGTTACAGTGTAATCATGGCCGCTTCGTTAGCAGTGTTGACGAAAGAGGACAAAGAACAGTGATGCAATTTTTCAGTGCTTTACCGGATAGAAGTGTGTTTAAGTTTAAAAGCGGCAGGAAAAGCGCGACGCATGAAGAAGGAGCAGGACACCCTTCAAAAACCACCATTGACAAGAACATTCAGCAAGCTCGAGAGATAGTAATGTCGAACCAGCGAGTTTTTTACAAATACCATCCATCCATCATATATATATATATATATATATATATATATATATATATATATATATACAGACATACATACATATCCTTATAATATATATATATATATATATATACATACATACATATCCTTATAATATATATATTTATATACATACATACATACATATCCTTATAATATATATATATATATGTATGTATATATATATATATATATATATATATACATACATATCCTTATATATATATATATATATATATATATATATATATATATATATATATATATATATATATATATATATATATATATATGTATATATATATAATAAAAAGAAAAATAGACAAAAGTTCATTTGTGGAAAAAAAATTTAAATAGTAATTAGTTGGAGGCCTAATATAAAGTCCTTTTGTTTACAGAGAGAAGGCTTTAAAGATAATATATACATACATACATATATACATATACATACATATATATATATATATATATATATATATATATGTGTGTGTGTGTGTGTGTGTGTGTAAATGTTATTGGTGTGAGGCCAGGCGCGAACGTACATCCGCACAAACTGGCGCATGGTCACACGCTCACGAACGCACACACGAACACAATACGGAAAAAAAAAAGCTTACTCCGATGATAAGTGCATAGAAAAACGAAAAATACAATCACTCAATCGCTGATATCCCCCGAAGAATGTACGGGGAGGTCCGCCTACGAAACACGGGAGTCGGGTTGCTGAAGATAACATCAATCTCCTCCGTGACAAACTTTTATCGTTGCAACAGCAAATTGTCCAATTATTAGCTTAAGCTTTAAACCGTTTTATATTAGAAATGATTAAAAATATCTTACTGGAATTCTCAGAGGTTTTTATAATACTATTGGACTCAACTTTGAAAAATAAGATAATATTTAGCTCTAAGTTAAAATGATGACACTTCTTACTGTTATGAGCTCCTGATCCTGTTTTCCTGTCTACTGTTTCCTCTTTTTTTAACTTATTTACCATTCTCTTGATGGTTCTTGAATGGACTTTGAAGATGGAAGCCAGATTGTCAATGCTGGTACCATTACTGAAGGCCTGCCTAATCTTTTTCGTCCCTCCATTTCTCAGTTAGGAAGACGTAGTGGAGCTGACGCAAAACGATTTTAACCTTTTCTCTTTCTAGCTGAATAGCCCAAAGGGTTTTCTCAGTGATTTCTACTACAAATGGTGTCAAGATGGCTACCACTATAATCAATTCATATGTAATAGCAACACATATCAGAGTCAACTCGGAGGTTCGCGATTCTTCGCTCATCAGGACATAGAGAAAAATTTATTTTCTTTTCTTTTTAATTTTCTTTCTTCTTTTCCTTCTTCTTGTCCGATTTCTTTTCCTATTTCTTCTTCACCTTTCCCTTTTCTAGCTTCTTCTTCTTTTTCTTCTTCTTCTTCTTCTTTTACTAGTTTGTTTTCTCATTATTATTATTTTCTTCTTTCCCAAATTCTTCTTTCTTCTTCTTCCTCACCCGTTACTCTTCTTTTCCCTCTACTTTTGCTACTTCTTCTTCTTTTTCTTCTTCTTCTTCACTTTCCTTCTTTTTTCTTCTTCTTTTTCTTTCTTTCTTTCTTTTTTCTTCTTCTTCTTCACTTTCCTTCTTTTTCTTCTTCTTCTTCACTTTCCTTCTTTTTCTTCTTCTGCTTCTTCTTCTTTTTCTTTCTTTCTTTCTTTCTTTCTTTCTTTCTTTCTTCTTCTTCTTCTTCTTCTTCTTCTTCAGTTTCATTCTTTTTCTTCTGCTCCTTCTTCTTCTTCACTTTTCTTCCTTTTCGTCTGCTTCTTCTTTTTCTTTCTTTCTTTCTTTTTTCTTTCTTTCTTCTTCTTCAGTTTCCTTCTTTTTCTTCTGCTCCTTCTTTTTCACTTTTCTTCTTTTTCGTTTGCTTCTTCTTTTTCTTTCTTTCTTTCTTTCTTCTTCAGTTTCCTTTTTCTTCTTCTTCTTCTTCTTCTTCTTCTGTTACTACTATTCTACTCCATCTTTCTCTTTTTTCATCTTTTTCTTATTCCTATTTCCCTTTCCTCTTCATGTTTTTCTTTTCTCCTCGTGCCAACGAATGGAGAAATATGCAGAAAAAAAAAGACTCTTTGGCCGACATATGTCAAAAAAAAAAAGGACTTTTCGTCCATATGATACAAAGGAAATTATAATAATAATTCGGGAAATAAAAACTTCAAAAACCATATTCGCTAATAAATTTATTTCGATGAATCTCGGCATTTTCATCAGATCAGACCCACTACATATTCTTTAAAAGACTGACGTTACATTTGAATTGTTGGAGATTATAGTTATCAGGAAAACAAGAAATGGGGATGTAGTTCCACAGGCAAGAAGTGCGAGACATGAAGCTATTGGTGTAGAAGAGACGGCTGCATTTAACAGTTTTGACAGTGAAAGGGTGAGAGCGAGATGCCAGTTGAGAGCTTAAATTTATGAAGTCTGGGAACCAGCGAAAGCAGCTCATCGGAGCAGATACCCTGAAAGTATTTGTAAAAAAAGACAGAGGGGGGCAAGTCTGTGAGAGAGCGACTGCAGACGAGATGCCAGATCAGGGCCAATTACATTATATATCCCTCTTTGAATTTTATCAAACACCTTGAGACAATTAGAAGAGACTCCAGACCATATATGGCAGCAATACTCCATGCAAGGGCGAATGGTTGATTTGTAGATCGACTCCAGTGAGAAAATTTCCTGGCTCGGTATAGGCAGCCAACTTTCCTAGCGGTGGACGAAGCTATTGACTCAACGTATTAATTCCATCTTAGGTCAGCGGACAATGTGAGATCAAGCAGTCGCAAAGAGGTGATCTCGTGAAGTTGAGCGTCAGACATTTTAATGGGAGACAGGGATGGTTCTCTCTGGTGAATAATAGAGAGCAGTTTTGTTTTTGACGCATTAAAATTAACCAGCCAATGCCTGCCCCAGTCCACAACCGATTGGAGGTACTTTTCAAGAGAAACGGCCAGGTTAGTTTTATCGGTGACACTAGATTTGTTTTTGAGGCAGAAGTAAATAATAGTATCGTCCGCATAGATGCCTACTTGGGGACCCTAGACATTTAAAGAGTTTGAAATACATATTCAGTAGACCCGACAAAATGGAAGCTATATTATTTATCAGATGGTATGTCGTGAGAGGTAAGATACTTAAACGCTTTGGCTTTGATTAAAGCCTCGAATTCTTTGTAGATAAACGGTAGGACACTAGTAAGGCGATAGATAGAGGGGTCAGAAGGTTACCCAGAGTTCCAGGGACTACAGACGAGGACTTCCAACAAGTTAGAAAGCAGGAAGCTGTGAGGCAATCGTTTTGAGAGAACTGGAGCCAGCTCGGAAGCACATTTCATTGAGGCGACGGCTGGTCTCCCGTCACCTCTACTTGCCTTGTGGGAGAGAAATTCGAGATAGCACCACTGTTAAGGCCTCAGAAAAAGAAAAGAACCGGTAATTCCTTCCTAAACAGGAAACAAGGGGTGAGCATATATTCCTGCTCAAAAGAACGGGGAGGAGTATGAACTGTGTTCTACAGGAGTGCCTATTTATTATTATTAAAAAAAAAAAAAAGAAAGTAATTTTGGGTTTGACTCCCAGATAAATTATTTCAAAGAACGAGTTTTTTTTTCAGATAACTCATCTGGAGAGACGAGCTATGTCCCACAAATAACACAGCATAAATATGTGCATTTCCGTGCGCGTGTAGGTAAAAAAAATAGAATAGAATAGAAAATTATTATTAAAATCAAAAAACCAACTTTTTAAAAAATACTGTGGATAGCGGCTCGGATTGAGGAATCGGAGAGCCGAGTTCGAATTTCATTCGAATCCATTGCATTCAATTACGTGCTAATACTCTTGGTAAAGCTATGAATCCTTATCTTCGCCCCACAGCTATTGTTAAATAGCCGGACAGACCGGGTTCTATAGCCTTGGATGGCAACTGGTCTACCGCAGAAATAAATATGACTCCTCAGTCGTGTATCGAAAGATACAGGATTGCCTAAGCATGTATCACGCTTGGCACATAACTGACTGACTGGCGTGATAATACCCTTGGGAAAGGTATGAATCCTCTTTTTCTCCCCCACAGCTATGGGTAAATTGCAGGAGAGGCCGGGTTCTATGGCCTTGGATGGCAACTGGTCTACCACAGAAAGTAATGACAATCTTCAGCGGAAGAAAAACTTCCTCGTCAGTCATGTATCAAAAGATACAGGATCGCCTAAGTGTCTATCAGACATGGTACTTAACTGACTGACTGGCTGACTGACGTGCTAATGCCCTTTGGAAAGGTAAGCATGGCACATAAACTGACTGACTGACGTGCTAATACCCTAGGGAAAGGTATGAATCCTCTTCTTCTCCGCTCAGCTATGGGTAACTAGCAGCACAGACCGGGTTCTATAGCCTTGGATGGCAACTGGTCTACCGCAGAAAGTAATGACAACTTACAGCGGAAAAAATCTGCCTCGTCAGTCATGTATCGAAAGGTACATGATCACGTAAGCGTGTATAATGCATGGCACATACCTGACTGACTGAAGTGTTAATAACCTTGGGAAAGGTATGAATCCTCTTCTTCTCCGCTCAGCTATGGGTAAATAGCAGGACAGACCGGATTCTATAGCCTTGGATGGCAACTGGTCTACCGCAGAAAGTAATGACAACTTACTGTGGGAAAAAATCTGCCTCGTCAGTCATGTAACGAAAGATACGCGATGGATTAAGCGTGTATGACCCATGGCACTGACTGCCGCCAGTCGTCAGGTAACAGCAACGCGATGATAAAGGCTATGAACCCGATCAAGATTAACGTTACGTTAATCCGATTTGTACATAATTAATTTTTTCAAGCAAAAAGTGGGGAAAGACGTTTGAGAGAATCAATACACAAACAATATTAAATTAAAAACGGAAAGATACATTACATTTTAAAAAAGAATTAAGTCTAGATTCGTCCATTAATACTGGCAAGATTTTTTAGTCAGCGACTTTTGATCAAAGTGGGAATGCTTGGGGTAGCCAATTTTCCCGCCATAGAGTTGGGAAAGGAAAGGAAAAGAATTGGGCAATACCGTATTACTATCCATTGTTTTGGTTTTTTTGTTTTTTTGGGGGGGTGGGGGGAGAGGGCACACTTACCTCTTCTCTATCTTTTCTTATAAAGAGGTAAACAAGAGATCTGCCAACTCTCTCAAAGGGCGTACGCATTAGCCCCAGACAGTAATCAGAAAACGAAAAATCAAAATTAAGTGCTACTAACCCAATCAAGATTAAATGTCCGATATATATATATAATCTATGCATGCTCACATCTATCTATCTATCTATCTATCTATCAATCTGTCTCGGCTTGCTCCTATCTATCTATCTATCTATCTATCTATCTATAGATAATTTGTGTATTTAGGCAGCAACCCTTCTTTCATGCACATTTCATTGAATACAACAGACAAGGTGCTTTTATATATTTTTGTTTTATTAATAAGGCTTCCATTATTTTTAGCCTTTTTTTATATAGATGATGCTATTATATTAGTGTTGTCAACTAGCATGTTACGAATAGTGTCCGATGAATATTTAAATGAGATGGTCGGCAATATTTATTGCTTTAAAAATAAAAAATGATGCTTAGAATTGTAATAATATCGAAAGATATGATGAAAGTGAATTCATACACTTATTTTTCTTCTTGAGAATATACAAAAATATTAACCACTTATATATTAGATTGTTTATTTACAAAAATAATTTTATATTTACAACATTCTAAAAACTAAAACTAATGCAATGAGATATTTATTATTTACCAGTTTGTAAAGATATAAGAATGGATAACTATTTTTATTCATTAATTTAAAATTAATTTTATTCATTAATTTATTCATTAATTTATTTACTAAATTATTAAAATATGTGAACCAACTATAAGGAAATGCTTATTATTTCCCATTTTATTAAGTTCGAATCAACTAGCAAATAACCCGATGTTTTGGCAACCAATCCAATAGACAATTTAATAAAGAGTGTCATTCTTTTTGTTTTTAAGTTCACAAGAGCAAAGAAAATGTATATAAATTCATTTTCATATGTTTAGCTTTTATTAGAATTGCAATCATCGCTTTTTAAATTAATGAAACTTGGCGAAGTGTGATAGATAGATAGATAGATAGATAGATAGATAGATATGAGCAAGCATAGATAGATAGATAGATAGATATTAACGTACTGAGAAAGAAAGAAAGAAAGAAAGAAAGAAAGAAAGAAAGAAAGAAAGAAAGAAAAAGTCAACAGATAGACAGATAATTAACAGTAAGATAGACTGATAGAAAGTGAACAGATAAATAATTAACAGACAGGCAGATGAAAACTAATGCAATGCAATATTTATCATTTACCATTTTATGGACAAAAAATATGAATACGATTTTTATAAACATTTCCTAAATTATTAAAATATCTGAACCAACTATAAGGAAATCCTTATTATTTACCATTTTATAAAGTTCGAATCGATTGGCAATTAGCCGATGTTTTGCCAATCATTTCAACAAAGAATCTAATAAATAAATAGTGTTTATTTTGTGTTTCAGTTCTCAAGAACAAAAATATATATATAAATTCACTTTCATATATTTAGGTTTTATTACAATTGTAATCATCGCTTTTTAAGGCGATAAGCCTGGGCAAAGTGTGAAGATAGATAGATAGATAGATAGATAGATAGATAGATAGATAGATATTAACGTAGTGAGAAAGAAAGAAAGTGAACAGTTAGACAGATAATGAACAGTAAGATAGACAGAAAGATGAAAACGAATGACAAGCATTATTTATTATTTACAATTTTATGGAGACAAAAAATGAAATCGATATTTATTTATAATTTTATAAAGATTTACTAAATTATTAAAATATGTGAATCAGCTATAAGGGAATCCTCATTATTTACCATTTTATAAAGTTCGAATCGATTGGCAATTAGCTAATGTTTTGGGAACCATTCCAATAAACAATCTAAGAAAATAAATAGTGTCATTCTTTTTCTTTTTCAATTCTCAAGAACAAAGAAAATGTATAAATTCACTTTTATATGCTTAACTTTTATTGGAATGGTAATCATGGCCTTTTAAAATAATAAACCTTGGCATGAAGATAGATAGATAGATAGATAGATAGATAGATAGACAGAGAGACAGATATACAGGAAGTGAATATATATATATATATATATATATATATATATATATATATATATATATATATAAGTTATAAGGAACTTGGTAAACCGAATTGGTAAATCCAAAGAGGATGAAATCCTGAGAGCTCAATGTGAGGACAGAGCTAATATGTAATGAAAAACAAACCACTTTAAGGTACCATTACGATAATTTATTTCACGCAAAATCCTTTTTTAAGGATTCAGGATCATCAGGTAAAACTTCCAACAACGAATTGAGAGGAAAAATGGGATTAGAAATTGGTGGGTAGTGTAATTTTTGTAATTTAATAGGCGGTTGGGAGTGGCAGTTAAACAGACAATATAAAGTATAGGGAGGGGTTAATTTTATATCTCTCTTAAGTATGTTTTATATTGGAGTAGGAGGAGTGACAGAACCTTGACCTATTTAGATGGTTAACAAAACGGAAGTGAAATGTAGAAAATGTATACAAGTGAGTCTTATGGTCAAGAGAGAGATAGGGGGGAAGGAGAGATGGAGTTGTTATAATTTTGTTTTAACAAAATTATGTAAAAGATAGCTTACAATGTTTGATAGAAAATTCGATGTCTGAAAAAAAATTTTGTTATTAACTTAAATATTTATATATATATATATATATATATATATATATATATATAAAGAAATATAGTCATAAGATGTGCTATATTTATGGGATAAAGTGCTCAGTATCAGAGATAGAGTGTGTGTAAATATAAAAGTCAACATAAAAGTCAACACTTAGAGGCGACAGTCTCTTTCATGCTAGATGCAATCGTAGGGCCTCGTGCACTGACGATTGCATTTAGCAAGAAACAGACTGTCGCCTCTAAGTGTTGACTTTTATGTTCACTTTTCTATATATATATATATATATATATATATATATATATATATATATATATATATATATAGAGAGAGAGAGAGAGAGAGAGAGAAGAGAGAGAGATGTGAAAAATATATAGAAAATAGGAAAGACCTCGTTAGGTAAATAATCCAAAGTTCTTTAGTATTTTTGTTATTATTTTAAAAAAAAATAGTGCTCGATACAAAAGTAGAGCATAAATATAATTATTTATTTAAAAATATGATTCCAACACGCTACATAAGAGTTCACATGTTTCAAAACAAGAGCCGAAAACTTCAATATAATTATTTGAATTAAATTGAATTAAAGTACTAAGCTCTGTTCCATCTTCAAGCGAAATTTTTTGGGAATAACTTATTTCTGAAGTTTACGCGTTTTATAAGCATATTCATCATTGAAATCAAAATTTCTATGGTAACGGCTAGAGCAATTGTTTAAAGAAAAGGGGCGTAAGGTGTTAATAATTTCTATCAATATCTGAGTTACATTCACAGATGTCAAGTCAGGGTAAGGTTGGGGTGTCTAAATTCAAAGCGGAAGATGACATCGTCTAGTCAAGTTAAGCGTCTATCGAGATTTATTTATTTTTATATTTTATTTTTTATTTTTTTCTGAAGGGGATTTGTTTATATAAAAACTGTCGTAAATCGCTAACATTTGTTTTTTGACGACTTCATAAAGGGTTATCTTTTTTTGTAGGGCATTTAAACTATTTATCTATATATTATATTGGAACACCCTATATATGGCCATTTTTTTTTTCGAAATATATAACTTTAACCATGTACATGGAAATATATTTCCTTTCTTGTGTATATACTTTCGCGTAGACACTGCGAGATCGAATTCCGTCTGACGCTACATGTTCTTCCACTGCCTTGGGAATATCATGAATTCAAATACAGGAATGACAAGAGAAAAATGAGGGAACCATCATGTAAAAATATGCCACTCACCTATAACAAGAGATAAATTCTACAGACATCTTCATTCTTGGGACTCTTCATAAAATGCGTTTATATGCATGCATAGGTATGCATTCGCGTGTGCATACAGTGAACTGATGCATATAAGGAGAAGATAGGTTGCGTATTTGCACGCCGTTCAGGCGCAGTCGATATTGTTATAAAAAATATATAAGTAAAAGAAAATAAACTTCAAATGGAAGGGTTCATTATTTCCCTTACAGACACCCGTACCTTCAAACCGACAAATCGTTTCTCAATTATCCTCTCTGAGTACGAGTTTATTCGGTACGAGTTTCAAGGAAATATTCTGGGCTGTTTAGTTAAAGAAATTTGATTCTAGGGTTATTGAAGTGTACAAAGGCTCAAGCATTGAATTAGAAAGAAAGAAAGAAAGAAAGAAAGAAAGAAATGGAAGCATCAAAGAAAGCGTTAAAATAAACAGAAAAGGAAAAAAAATGAATAAAAGAAAGAAAACCAAAAAAGAAAGAAGTAGATGAATGAAAAAAGGAAGATAGAAAGAGAGAATAATAAATGAAAGAAAGAAAAAACGTAAATGAAAAGAAACGCGAATGAAAGAAAGGAAACTGAAAGAAAAAGGATAGGGAACAAGGAAGGCCATAGATAGATAGATAGATAGATAGATAGATAGATAGATAGATAGATAGATAGATAGATAATGAACAGACTGAGATAGATAGATAGAGAGATAGATAGATAGATAGATAGATAGATAGATAGATAGATAGATAGATAGATATGAACAAAGGATAAATAGATATATATGAAGAGACAGTGAGAGATAGATAGATAGATAGATAGATAGATAGATAGATAGATAGATAGATAGATAATGAACAGATAGAGATATATGTGAACAGATATATACATACATATATATATATATATATATATATAGATAGATAGATAGATAGATAGATAGATAGATAGATAGATAGATGAGAGTAAACATGGATAGACATATTAAACGGATAGATAGATAGATAGATAGATAGATAGATAGATAGATAGATAGATAGATAGATAGATGAGAGTAAACATGGATAGACATATTAAACGGATAGATAGATAGATAGATAGATAGATAGATAGATAGATAGATAGATAGATAGATAGAGAGAGTAAACATGGATAGACATATTAAACGGATAGATAGATAGATAGATAGATAGATAGATAGATAGATAGATAGATAGATAGATAGATGAGAGTAAACATGGATAGACATATTAAACAGATAGATAGATAGATAGATAGATAGATAGATAGATAGATAGATAGATAGATAGATAGATAGATAGATAGAACAAACGATAAATAGATATATATGAAGAGACAGTGAGAAATAGATAGATAGATAGATAGATAGATAGATAGATAGATATATAATGAACAGATAGAGATATATGTGAACAGATATATACATATATATATATATATATATATAGATAGATAGATAGATAGATAGATAGATATTAAATTAAAATAATGTTACATAGAGCTTTGTGACCTAAAAAAAAAAGGAAAAGAGAAATAAATAAATAAAGAAAGAAAGAAAGAAAGAAAGAAAGAAAGAAGGAAAAACGATCATGTTATTAACTAAAGAAAGGTGCGTGAAAAGGGAGAGTGTTTTTCTTAATATATATATATATATATATATATATATATTAATATGTATATTAATATATATATATACATATATATAATATATTTCTTAATATATATATATATTTATATATATATATATATATATATATATATATATATATATAAGAGAGAGAAATGGGAGATTTGACTGAAAACAAAAGAAAGCAAGAAAGAAAGAAAGAAAGCAAGAAAGAAAGAAAGAAAGAAAGAAAGCAAGAAAGAAAGAAAGAAAGAAAGACAATCTCAGTTTGTATAAAAAGACGAATAAACAAATAAAATTAAGGGAAAACGAAAATGGATGGTGGCAATATGAATTTCAGGCTGCCTCCCCGGTTAGAATGCCATAAAGCTTGATGGATGAAAGGGAGAAAAGTAGGCGCCATGCTGTTAATATGGCATCACACGTTATGCAACTGTTGATGCCGTTGTTGTTGTATCTTGCCGCTGCTGCTGTTGTAATTGCTCCGAGTTCCTTCTTGGCCAATCCTTTAAATATTTTTTTCATAAGAATTTACACGCTTCATTTCCTTGTATTCTGTTTTTTCTTTCTTTATTTTTTTTTCTTTTTCGTGCACAGCCATTAGGAGTGTGTAGCTACAGGAAAAAAAAGACATTAAAAAATAAATATTTTTAGATGCTTTTGCTAGGGTTCGCGCATGCGTGCGTGGAAAAATCCCAAAATCGGTGTCGATTTTAAACAGGTGTGCACAGTATAACAGGAAACAGTTTATTTTTTATTACTATTTTTTTATATATAATTCAGCACCAATTTATTTCTTTACCGATTGTAAGGTTAATTTCGTAATATTTCAGCTATTGGTAAGGTAAGGAGTGTTCTTCGTTAAATGTAAAGGTACAAAGTTTTACACTCAGTTCCTGTCTCACTCGCAGTTTTCTTAAATTGACAAGAGGTGACTTGCGGCAACGAGATTTATACGGGTAGCGATGATGTCAAAAGTTATTTAACCGAATAGACATTTGCTAAATTTAACTTTGTCTAGAACGGGGTGAGAATATCATTTGATAAATAACATATCTGTACATAGATATGAACATATAGAGATAGGTATGAACAGATAGATAGATAGATAGATAGATAGATAGATAGATAGATAGATAAATAGATACTAAAAGACAGCGATAGATAGATAGATAGATAGATAGATAGATAGATAGATAGATAGATACATACATACATACATACATACATACGAACAGGCAGTGATAGATACGAAAAGACAGACATAGATAGATAGATAGATAGATAGATAGATAGATAGATAGATAGATATGAAAAGACTATGATACATAGATAGATAGATACATACATACATACATAGATACGAACAGGCAGTTATAGATAGCTTGATATATATATATATATATATATATATATATATATATATAGATAGATAGATAGATAGATAGATAGATATGAAAAGACTATGATACATAGATAGATAGATAGATACATACATACATACGAACAGGCAGTTATAGATAGATAGATAGATAGATAGATAGAAGCTGAGTGAGATAGATTTGAGCAGAGTGAGATAGATAGATAGATAGATAGATAGATAGATAGATAGATAGATAGTCAGAATCAGAATGAGAGAGGTATTTCGTCTGTCTCAATTTATACATATTCATATTTTTAAATAGTTTACCAGTTATGACAAGAAGCAAAAACAGACCCCTGAAGATGACATTGTGCTCATGCCGAAAGTACTCAGAATAAAATGAATATGCATCAACATGGTAATTTTCTTTCTTCTTTTAATAAGGATACTAAGAAACTCGTCCGTAATTACGAGAGGACTCTATTAAGAATAAGTGGTTAAAACATGTCTGAATTATTTAATGAGACATGTCATAATCTTTGTATTAAGAGAGGGTGAGAGATTGAGAGTGATATTGCGAGAGATTGAGAGAGATATTGAGAGAGAGATTAAGAGAGAGATTGAAAGAGTGAGATTAAGAGAGAGAATGAGAGCGAGACAGACTGAGAGACTGAGTGATTGAGAGAGAGAGAGAGATTAAGAGAGACATTGAGAGACAGATTAAGAGAGATTGAGAGAGGGATTGAGAGAGATTAAGAGATATTGAGAGAGACAGAGATTAAGAGAGACATTAAAAGAGAAATTGAGTGAGATTGAGTGAGGGATTGATAGAGATTAAGAGATATTGGGCGAGATATTGAGAGAGAGAGATTCAGAGAGATTAAGAGGCATTGAGAGACAGATTAAGAGAGAGAGAGAAAGATTGCGAAAGCGAAATTGAGAGAGATTGAGATTGAGAGATTGAGGGAGAGATTGAGAGAGATATTGAAAGAGAGAGATTAAGAGAGAGAATGAGAGCGAAACAGACTGAGAGAGATTGAGAGAGAGAGAGATTAAGAGAGACATTGAAAGAAAGATTAAGAGAGATTGAGAGAGGAATTGAGAGCGATTAAGACATATTGGGAGAGAGATTGAGCGAGAGAGAGATTGAGAGAGATTAAGAGACATTGAAAAATAGATTAAGAGAGATTGAGATTGAGAGAGAGAGATTGAGGTAGATATTGAGAGAGAAAGATTGGGAGAGACAGAGAGACAGTAGTGACAATTATAGATAATGAGATTCATCTTTTAAAACTTTAATTGTTAATGCTCATTGCGCTGATGCTCAAATTCATGTAGTATTATATAAAATTGTCGTAATAATAGTAAGATTGTGTTGCGCCAGCAAGACGTAATCAAGTTCGGATTAGAAGAAACGCATTCATGTCTCTTCCTCCTAGCTATAGGTTAAAAGGCAGGGTCGACTGGACGCTCTAGTATTTGGGTGGCAGAAAGACAACCATGAACTTCCAAGCCGTTGAGAAAGGAACGGGAAACCGCTCCATAATCTTTCCAAAAGAATCCATGCTAGCTTACGCACAAAGAAGACGTCTTTCCATCTGATGTCATTCTATCAGATGTTTTTTTCACTTGATGCTTTCCATTTGATGTCTTTTCATCTGATGTCTTTCCATCTGATGTATTTCAATCTGATGCCTTTTCGTCTGACGTCTTTTCATCTGATGTCTTTTCATCTGATGTCTTTTCATCTGATGCCTTTTCGTCTGACGTCTTTTCATCTGATGTCTTTTCATCTGATGTCTTTTCATCTGATGCCTTTTCGTCTGACGTCTTTTCATCTGATGTCTTTTCATCTGATGTCTTTTCATCTGATGCCTTTTCGTCTGACGTCTTTTCATCTGATGTCTTTCCATCTGATGTCTTTCCATCTGATGTCTTTTCATCTGATGTCTTTTCATCTGATGTCTTTTCATTTGATGTCTTTTCATTTGATGTCTTTTCATTTGATGTCTTTCCATCTGATGCCTTTTCGTCTGATGTCTTTTCATTTGATGTCTTTCCATCTGATGTCTTTTCATTTGATGTTTTTCCATCTGATGTCTTTTCGTCTAATGTCTTTTCATTTGATGCCTTTTTATCTGATGTCTTTCCATTTGATGCCTTTTTATTTGATGTCTTTCCATATGATAACTTTTCATTCGATGACTTTTCATCTGATGTCTTTCCATCTGATGTCTTTTCATTTGATGTCTTTTCATTTGATGCCTTTCCATCTGATGTTTTTTTTCATTTGATGTCTTTTCATCTGATGCCTTTTCATCTGATGTCCTTTCGTCTGATGTCTTTTCATTTGATGTCGTTCAATCTGATGTCTTTCTATCTGATGTCTTTTCATCTGATGTCTTTCGATCTGATGTCTTTTCATTTGATGTCTTTTCCACTAATGTCTTTCCATCTGATGTCTTTTCTTTTGATGTCCTTTCGTCTGATGTCTTTCTATCTGATGTCTTTTCATCTGATGTCTTTCGATCTGATGTCTTTTCATTTGATGTCTTTTCCTCTAATGTCTTTCCATCTGATGCCTTTTCGTCTGGTGTCTTTTCATTTGATGTATCTTTTCATCTGATGTCTTTCCATCTCTCTTTCCAACTGATTTCTTTCAATCTGTTTTTCCATCTGATTCAATTCCTAGATTAATCTGTTGTGTTCACTGTCACACTACCGCCATCGCCAAAGGTGTGACTCCATCGCTTCTAACCCCAGAATAGCCGGCTATATTGGACTCTTTATTGCTGGCTGGCAGTTAGGGTTGAAAAAGAAAGAAATAAGGAATAAATTCGAGAAATTTGTTGAAACTTTTCAAAACAGGCGAAGTGTTAAAAATATGTAATAAACTTGTGATCGAAATCGGTATTTTTCAAACTTTCTTCGTTGTGGCCAATAATACACAAATATAAAATCCATGAAATTTAATTTAGCAGAGAATATGAATCCTGACAAACGATTACGCTTCTATGAGTTTGTCAAATTGAACTTTCAAGCCAAACCAAGCAGTTTGTGTTTTCATAATTTTAAACCAGTGGATGATAATAGAATTTCAAAGCCCACCTGTTTTCCTAGAACCAACTACTGGCACATTTTTAAAATTTATCGTACCCATTTTGGGGCAAAAATTATCATAGTTTACAAATATTAATGAAAAGGAATCAGTAGACAACCATGATTACCTATGGCCTGAAGGGAACACTCCACTATCTTTTACAAGAAGTAATGGAAATTCACAGATAATAAAGAAAGGGAACCTGTGGAGAGCTGTGACCACCAATACCCTGAGTAGATCACTCTACTATATTTTCCAAGAGGTAATAGAAATTCACAGATGATAAAGAAAAGGAACCTGTGGAGAGCCATGATCACCAATATCCTGAAGAGATCACTCTACTATCTTCTCTAAGAGGTAATGGAAATTCACAGATAATAAAGAAAATGAAGCTGTGGAGAGCTACGATCACCAATATCCTGAAGAGATCACTCTACTATCTTCTCCAAGTGGTAATGGAAATTCCCAGATGATAAAGAAAATGAAGCTGTGGAGAGCCACGATCACCAATATCCTGAAGAGATCACTCTACTATCTTCTCGAAGAGGTAATGGAAATTCACAGATAATAAAAAAAGGAACCTGTGGAGAGCTCTAATCACCAATACCCTAAAGATATCACTCTACTATCTTCTCCAAGAAGTAATGGCAATTCACAGAAAATTAAGAAAAGGAACCTGTGGAGAGCCATGATCAACAATATCCCGAAGAGCCCACCCCATTATCTTTCTCAAGATGTAATGGCAATTCACAGATAATAAAGAAAAGAAATCTGTGGAGAAAAGGTTTACCCATATCCTGAATTGAAATGGGAAAAAAAAATTCTTCACGGATTTTGCTTCTGAAGAGGTCTATAGATTGGCCCGACCGAAATCAAAAGTATTTTAAAAAAAATGAAAAAAAAGATAGGCATCTTGTATAAAACAAAATGTTCAAAACTCTTGGTTAATCGACATTTGGTTTGCGTAACTTGTTATTGATCGGGAAACGAGGTAAATTGGAAATTTAATATGCGGACTTTTATTCCAAATATTTCTGTGTATGACTAAGTTTATCGTCTTACGATCAGAGTGTACTACATACAGTCCAACAGATTTATTCATGAGGATTCTGTTAGACTATTTGGAATCTACTCTGAGTGGCTCTCGTGCCTTGTAGTATGTACAATCTACCATTAAAAAGAATATGTACCTGCCCGATTCCCAACCCTTTTGAACTGGAATTAGTTATACTTTCTGACTGAGAATCAATATGTTTCTCGTGTGGCTATGGAGGACCCTTAAGCTTTTCTACAAAGGATCAGAGTGTAGTATCTGCTTTGTATTCGATTCTTTTTCGACGGGTTCAGTTGTTGGTTTCGATTGAGAATCTAATCTGTTATTTTCTTATTTCTATGTAATACCGTTTCCTGTAAACCTTTTCTTCAATTCGTGGGTAAAAAAAACAAAAACTCCCACGACATCGCTTCTCTGAACACTTCCATCTAAAACTCTTCACTTTATTTTCCTTCTGACTCCCCAATATTTTCAGTTTTTATCACTCTTTCTTAAATTCGTATCATACACTAGATTCATCATTATCAATTTGACGATAAAGCTCTACCTTGAGTGTCTCTCGAAACATTTTCTGTTGAATTTCTGAATTAAAAAGTATGTATCTATCTATCAATCTATCTTTATCGGTTCATTATCTATCTATCTATCTATCTAGCTAGCTAGCTCTAATTGGTATCTATCTATCTATCTATCTATCTATCTATCTCTAATTGGTATCTATCTATCTATCTATCTATCTATCTATCTCTAATCGGTATCTATCTATCTATCTATCTATCTCTAATTGGTATCTATCTATCTATCTATCTATCTATCTATCTATCTCTAATCGGTATCTATCTATCTATCTATCTATCTATCTATCTATATATATATATATATATATATATATATATATAATGAACTGTTGAGTTAGACCAGAAATTAGTAGTGTCATTAAATAATTCTAAATACACATATAAAATGCTAAAAAAAATTTAACACGTAGTACTTTTCAGTACAAAAAATTAGGAAATCAGTCGATTCCGCTACTTTGGTTTCAACATTTCGGCATATATATATATATATATATATATGTGTGTGTGTGTGTGTGTGTGTGTGTGTGTGTGTGTGTGTGTGTGTGTGTGTAAATCTTGAGAGCCAGACAAACCTACCAAGATTTCACCTAAGCGGATCGTCAGGGAAGGCTGTCTTCCCTGACGATCCTCTGAGGTGAAACCTTGGTAGGTTTGTCTGGCTTTCTAGGTTTAACTAGGTCTGCTCTATGTACTGTATCGAGCACTTTATTTAGTTATTTTGCTTACTCGTATCGGGGTTTTTCTTTGCATGCTAGACGATTATTTTCGGCTAACGTACATGTTCTTGGCTCTTTCTTTTTTTTATCCCTTTTTTCCCCTTTGGTATTGGTTTGATTATTCGCAAATCAAGACACCGAAGGTTTTCCAGACGAATATAATTTCTTATACTTATAAGATTATTACTACTAATATATATATATAAACCAGTGACTATTACTGCTGCTAATGCAAGACTCTTCGTTAATACAAATCGAGTTCTGCAGTCACTGGCGTGTTTATCTAAAAATAATACAAATAATAAATACGTCAGTGATAATAAAAAAAATAAGAAGAATAATAAATACGTCAGTGATTCTCAACCGCCGAGTCTCAGCACACTCTTAAGTGTGCCGCGAAAGTGTGGTTAGATTCACCTGGCCTTAATTAGTTCAGCATCGGGGCTAACGCGTTTGGCACGTGTGCTTATGAGCAACGATCCTGAAATTGCATCATGGTCGGTGGTCGAGAGGGTTGTTCTATTTTTGTATAAGTTTGGAGGATGAAGCAGCCAAGGAGATTTGGGAGTCACATCTAGATGCATGGGAACACCCTCAATCGAAGACTGTCTGAGCGGAGTGGGTGAATAACCCGACTTGATGGTATTTCTCACTGGACACCGCCAACAAGGTTATATGTTGCTTTTATCAAAACCTGTCACCATGTCGCCTCCATTTGAATTTGATGCATGTGCTTGCTTTACTCTGATCAGACTGGTTGTCGTGATAGGTACATTGGGCCTTTTTTGTTGCCCAATGAATCATAATAATGATAATATGGGAATACTGGAAGGGATTTCATTAGAGCTAAATTACAGAAAATGTCAGCATAAGACATTACATAATTTGAAAAATATAAATTCAGAAAAAGTACATAGTGTAAGATATTCGGGACCCTTCCTAACTGGACATTATTATTAATGATGACCTATGGCAGTGATTCTCAACCGCCGTGCCGCGCCATACTAATGTGCCGCCCGATCCTCTTAAGTGTGTCACGAAAATGTGACCGGATTCGAAACCCCTTCATAAATGTTCCTTCTAATACTGAACTTCAGTTATGCGAAGATGAAGAAGAATTGGCCATCGTTTCTATTCATCGGCGACTCAAAATAAAATATTCGACGGCAACCATTGATACATTTTCGATTGAAATACAAAAGGAATATCCCACATTAGCTGAAAAGGCTTTATCAGTTTTATTGCAATTTTTTTACTTCTTATTGATGTGAATTAGGCTTCTCAACCCTAAATAACATCAAAAATAAGAAGCGAGAAAGATCACGTTCAACTGGAAAGAAATTAGGGGTCTGCTAATCACAGATTCGACCAAACATTGAAGAAATTGCGAAAAGGCACCAAGCACAAGTTTCACACGAAATAAGTTGAAGAAACGTTGTGATGAATATGGTAACAAAGATGAGGAAAATAGTCCAAATAATGTAAATAGTGTACATAATACCTCATCTCAGAAATATAGACAGATACTGAAAGGCCGAAACGTTTTAATAAAATATGGCGACAAAGATGGGGACAATAGTCCAAATAATGTAAATAGTGTACATAATACCTCATCTCAGAAATATAGACAGATACTGAAAGGCCGAAACGTTGCAATAAATATGGTGACAAAGATGAGGACAATAGTCCGAATAATGTAAATAGTGTACATATTACCTCATCTCAGAAATATAGACAGATACTGAAAGGCCGAAACGTTGTAATAAATATTGCAACAAAGATGAGGACAATAGTCCGAATAATGTAAATAATGTACATAATACCTCATCTCACAAATATAGACAGATACTGAAGGGCCGAAACGTTGTAATAAATATGGCGACAAAGATGAGGACAATAGTGCAAATAATGTAAATAGTGTACATAATACCTCATCTCAGAAATATAGACAGATACTGAAGGGGCGAAACGTTGTAATAAATATGGCGACAAAGATGAGGACAATAGTGCGAATAATATAAATAGTGTACATAATACCTCATCTCAGAAATATAGACAGATACTGAAGGGCCGAAACGTCGTAATAAATATGGCAACAAAGATGAGAATAATAGTCTGAATAATGTAAATAGTGTACATAATACTTCATCTCAGAAATATAGACAGATACTGAAAGGCCGAAACGTTGTGATAAATATGGCGACAGAGATGAGGACAATAGTCCGAATAATGTAAATAGTGTACATAATATCTCATCTCAGAAATATAGACAGATACTGAAGGGCCGAAACGTTGTGATAAATATGGCGACAAAGATGAGGACAATAGTCCGAATAATGTAAATAATGTTGAAGAAATAGTTGAATAGAAACAATGAAAAGTTTGTATTTGTGTGTGTATTTTTTTTTAAATCTGTGGTTTTATTTCATAACCTTAAAAGAACTATCTTCATTCGACAGAGAGAAACAGCTAAATCTAGTGTATTGTTTTTACAAATGTAAACAAATGCCAATCAGCCGGAGTGCTCCAATTCATTTTACTGAAGAGCTTTGCATTAAAGCAGGTGGCTATATATATATGTGTGCGTGTGTATTTCTTACAGAAATTCTTTTCTTGTGGGTTTTTATGTTTTCATGTATAAAAGGTAAAGGTAATACTTTTTTGTTGTAACCATCTATACCCAATGACGACTTGGAATGTATAATCAGCCAAGTGTTTTAATATATCGGTTGGTTGAACCTGTAGGCTCTCCGTGAAATATAGGCCCACAGACTGAACTCCATATTTGGGACTGATGGGATTTCAAAAGCCCGTGAATATTAGGGATTCGAGTTATTAGCCCTACGCTTAACCAGTTTTGAATTCTTCGTTGTCATTCTACTAGACTGGGTGCCAACTAAGGCTAAAGAAGGCAGTCTTTTTATATTATTTTTCCAATAGCTTGGGTGGTGAGAGACAGATTCCCAAGGGCTTCTGTTTCCGATAAACGCTATGCTCGGTGCACATGTACAGTGAGCTTCTCCTATGCGCTGTGTTCCTTCAAGATCTGGGCCGTCATGATTCTCCACAATTACTCATCCTTTAGGCCTCTTCACAATGTTTGTATTTTTACTATTTTTCCCACTCCATTTTCTGTAATCCATTTACACAAGCTCGTTAGGTAGGTTAATCGGCGTTTTCCTCAGACCCAATATAGCGATTTTCTAAACGTAGCTTAGATATGAAACAAGGCGGAAATATGGGGTACCCATTGAGGATCAAACTCAGTCGTAGTAGTTTTAGCGAGACAAGCTTTCTAGCCATTACACCACACCGACGCACCCCATTTTTACCCAATATATTCCCTGTCAAATTTTCTAATGCTGCTTTTTTTATTATCTATGAGGAACGTATTATAGCGATATATATATATATATATATATATATATATATATATATATATATATATATATATATTAGGTAGGTAACTATACTTGTCTCGAAAAACCTTCGAATTTTTGATTTACCAATAATCAAATCAATCTCGAAGAAAAAAAAGGTTTTAAAAAAAGAAAGAGCTAGGAACATGAAAGTCTGTCGAAAAAAACCGCACACATACAGGTTTGAAGCCCAAAGAAAAAAAACCGACACGAGTAAACAACTAACTAAAAAGATCTCAGAACAACCGTAGAGCAGACCTAGCTTTGACTATATATATATATATATATATATATATATATATATATATATATATATATATATATTAGAATATAGAAAGAAAGAAAGAAAGAAATACTGAGCTGTTACGTGACATCTGTCCTTTATGGCAGCGAATCTTGGAATATTTCCTCAAAGATGAAGAAGAGACTCGAAGCGACAGAGATGTGGTTCTACAGAAGGCTGCTGAGGATATCATGGACCGAGCGTCTTAGAGAGGATGCAAACTAGGAAGAGGCTTATATTTAACATCAGGAAGAAGCAGCTGAAGTTCCTGGGACACATAATGAGGAAGGAGGGCCTGGAGAATCTGATACTCACGTGTCGAATAGAGGAAAAGAGAGACAAAAGAAAACAACGCATGACATATCTCACGGACTTAAGCAAACGGATGACAGAGCATGGCCTGGCGGAAGTAGCAAAGGGAAGGAAGTTGTTGAGAGCTGCAAGGGATACAGGGAGGTGAAGAGCTATGGTCACCTACGTCCTGAAAGGACACGGCACATAGAAAGAAATAAAAGTTTTCGGCCTTGATAGGAAAGAGAATCCCGAAGAAGCTCGTGATATTTTTGCGGTGATGTCTGTTCCCTTGCGCGTGTGGATGGTTGTCAAAGGAGGCGTGATATTCGCCCTGGAGTCGGCGAAATGTCGCTTTTCCGCGTGGCTGAACACCAGTCCTTTTGTTAGCCAGTTCTTCGATTTGTCATTTGTTTTCGTTATAGAATTCGCTATTCTAGATCTTCTACCCACTCTCTCTCTCTCTCTCTCTCTCTCTCTGTAGCTATCATTCACTCTATCTATTTCTCCCTCTCTCTTACACACTCTCTGTCTATCTATCTCTCCCTACTTTATTCTCTTTCTCATCACGCACAGGCGGGAAAATATCTTGGCTTTTTAATTATTTTAGGTTTCAAATTGAGGGTTGCATGTGTGCCGTTCCACGCAAACGTGCGTGTAGGTGTCTGCATTTTCTTTATTATGAGGATGTTAAGAAATCAAAAAAAGAAAGAAAGAAAGAAGAAAGAAATCAAAGAAAAAAAGAAAGAAAGAAAGAACAAAGAAATCAAAGAAAAAAGAAAGCAATCAAAGAAAGAAAGACAGAAATAAAAGAAAGAAAGAATTCAAAGAAAGAAAGAAAGAAAGAAATCAAAGAGAAAAAGAAAGAAATCAAAGAAAGAAAGAAAGAAATCAAAGAAAGAAATCAAAGAAAGAAAGAAAGAATAAAGAAATCAAAGAAAAAAATCAAAGAAGAGAAGAAAGAAACCAAAGAAAGAAAGAAAAAAAGAAAGAAAGAAAGAAATCAAAGAAAGAAAGAAAGAAGAAGAAAGAAAAATGACAATGAAGAAAAGTCAGTGCTACCGAGAGTTTACAACGAAACATTTTTTAAAAAGTGGGTAAAAAAACAAATAGAGGTTGATGGAAAGACAATGAAACAAAAAAGAAAAAAAGAAAAAGAAAGAAAACAAAAATGAAAAATTAA
The DNA here is from genome assembly GCA_963932145.1 of Acanthosepion lycidas. Classification (NCBI taxonomy): domain Eukaryota; kingdom Metazoa; phylum Mollusca; class Cephalopoda; order Sepiida; family Sepiidae; genus Acanthosepion; species Acanthosepion lycidas. The sequence continues at coordinate 27,932,580 of OZ010613.1, forward strand.
AAAAATCAACAGAAACGAAAGATGGAAAAGAGAGAGAGAAAAAGAAAGAAAGGCTAAAAGAAAGGCAATGTAAAAAAAAGAAAGAAAGAGAGAGAAAAAGAAAGAAAGGCTAAAAGAAAGGCAATGTAAAAAAAAGAAAGAAAGAGAGGGAAAAAGAAAGAAAGGCTAAAAGAAAGGCAATGTAAAAAAAAGAAAGAAAGAGAGGGAAAAAGAAGGAAGAGTCGAAGGAAAGGCAATGCTTACCAAAGAAAGAAACAAAAAGGCAATATCAACCATATGTCCCTGTGAGTGACAAATTCTTTAAGCCCTCTTTCCTCATTATGTATCCTAGGAATTTCAATTATCTTTGATTCTCTGGGGAAGTGTCCTTTGCGTTTTCCTTTACCTTAAACCTTCCTCGCCGCTAACATGCTTTGTCCATAGTATACTCAGCATCCTTCAGTAGAACCAGATTACATTTCCCTCAACTCACTTCCTCACCTGTAAGGCCCAGCATTCACTGCTATGACGGATGATTGGAGTTACATGACAGTTCAGCTGCTTGCGATGTGTTCCTAACGAAATTTTTCCTGTTTCTTAATACTTTGCTTAGCTTTTGTAATGCGACTTATTATGTTTCCATCCAATTGATGTTGAGTCCTTTCTTCCCGTTTAATTTTATTAGCATGATTAGGAAATTCCTACATGTTTGTTTTCTGTCTGTCACCAACACGGTGTCATCTTATAGGTTTGTTAAAATTGTTCCCACCACTAATAAATTCTGGGAGGATTTCTACTTCGCTTAGGAGAGACTCGCTGTACAGTTTAAATAAATCCAGCGAGAAAACGCATCCTTGTCTTACGCCTTTTTTTTCTATTGACTTTTTCTTAATTCATTGCAGGACGTTTACTCTCACTGTATATTACGGATTATTCTAATATTTTTCCCCATTTCAAAAATTAAGCTTCCCTAAGAGTTCAAATAGATATTTACGTTGTCTCATCAAATGCATTTATGGCCAGCTTAAAGAAATTTGAACTAGATAGATAGATAGATAGATAGATAGATAGATAGATAGATAGATAGATAGATAGATAGATAGATATAAACAGACTGAGATAGATAGATAGATAGATAGATAGATAGATAGATAGATAGATAGATAGATAGATATAAACAGACTGAGATAGATAGATAGATAGATAGATATAAACAGACTGAGATAGATAGATAGATAGATAGATAGATAGATAGATAGATAGATAGATATAAACAGACTGAGATAGATAGATAGATAGATAGATAGATAGATAGATAGATATAAACAGACTGAGATAGATAGATAGATAGATAGATAGATAGATAGATAGATAGATAGATAGATAGATATTTCGACGGCAATTCAGAAAGAAAGAAAGAAATGAAAGACCAGATAGAATGATATACAGACAATACTCCACAAAAAGGAAAGAAAAAGGAATAAAAATATTAAGTAGACAGACTGACAATACTTCAAGCAGTAATTCAAAAAGGAAGATAGATAGATAGATAGATAGATAGATAGATAGATAGAAAATGAACAGACTGATATATATAGAGATAGATAGATAGATAGATAGATAGATAGATAGATAGATAGATAGATAATGAACAGACTGCGATAGATGAATACATAGATGATGAAAAGATGGAATAGACAGATACATAGAAAGAAAGAAAGAAAGAAAGAAAGAAAGGAAGGAAGGAAGGAAGAAAGAAAAAAGACATGGTAATATATTTCAAAATGAATTTAAATTGATTGGAATTTTTTAAATCGCAACAAAGAGTTGATTTTAGTTGTATTTACAAATCTTTTTGCACAATGTAATTCTCTTTACTTCAAAAAATGAAATATACTTTACTGAAATTTTATTTGAAGATGATTAGCTGATTTAAAGTTTAATTAATCTGATTTGAAACAAATATTACTTTTACTTGAAAACATCGCAAAAAGCATTTTTAACACTAGGTCGGGTGTTTTATGAGGTGTTGAAAACTATCGCGATAGACTTATGTTTAGAAATCTTTTCTACGAGTGAGGTTACCTTTAAAAATTACTTGACGAATATAATGTGAGCGCATTTGTTGCATAATTTTTTTTAAATACCCAGTAATCTTAAACATCTACGAAAATATTCTAAAAAATGTAATGTTTTATTGAATATTAGGTACTTACTATAGTTACCGCTCTTATTTTCTGATAATGTCGTGTGTGAACGCCCGTATTTATAACAATTAGCACGCGCACAAAAATTCAAAATTATTTTTTTTAAATACTGGAGGTCACTGAATTGTAATATACTTTTCCGTTTATGATTAGTAAATACCGACTTAATAACAGTAGCAACTGAAATTGAAAAGAATTCTTGTAAAATTTCATTATTCATCGAAATGTTTTTTTCTTTAAACAATAGTGTCGATAATGTATCTTATTCCAAAAAGTAATTAGTTTTGTTTCATTTTTATTTTACGATTCAGAGCAGAGTTTCTGTAACTGGAGCTCCTGTCTGATCAAGAACAATTGATGATTTAAATTCTCCAAGAACTTGTGCTTATAATTAATATAAACATTAAGCCCTACAAAAATGGATTTCTCGAAATGTCATAGAATTAAATAAGTATGGGGTAAGATATGTGGGAGATTTTTCTTTACAAAGATTTTCTAAAAATTAAGCGTTTCTAAAATAATGTCATTCATTTGTGAATAAGTCCTGAAATTTTCATTAAAATCAATGCTTTTCACCACAAAAAGATGCTAAAATTCTCTATACTTCATTATTGTCACCCGCTATAGCATGAAAAAAATAATAGCAATGTTTGATCTACATACCCTAAAAAACTGTGTCAAAAGGACGTTTTTCCCTTGGCAACGCTATTATTTTAACTACCTTCACTCCCTCTGCAATATGCATTGTTTTAAAAAGCGATTATTAAAATTCTAATAAAACCTAAATATATAAAAGGGAATTTATACATTTTCTTTGTTTTTTAGAATTGACAGAACAAAAATTAATGAATAGTGTCTATTCATTAAATTGTTTACTGGAATGATTGGCAAAACATCGGGAAAACGATTCGAACTTTATAAAATGGTAAAATGGTAAATAATAAAGATTCCCTTATAGTCGGTTCATATATTTTAATAATTTATTAAATGTTTATAAATTTATGAAACAAAAATTGTTTTTATATTTATTTATTTATGAACTGGCAAATGATAAATGTCGCATTGCATTAGATTTAATTGTATTAGTTTTTAGAATATTGTAAATGTACACGACTATATCAAGAGATCAAAAGAAAATGGTTGAATCCATGAACACAGCAATAAAAACTATTTCCACACGTGATAGCACTTGACGTAATTTTCAGTTGACAATATGAATACTTTCGTGTTTTCTAAATTCTTCTAGTTGCTAAGGACATTTCGTTTTGTTGTTAATAGTTACTTTGTTTTCAATAAATTCATTTTGCTTTTGCCTTGAAAAAGTTCACATTGGGCGAAACGCGTCTGCTAATAATACATTTTTCCTATTGTCTTTTACATATATATATATATATATATATATATATATATATATACGCAAACATACACACACGCCGGTTTTTTAAACAGGAACCTAGTTTTATCCCTTGTTTCCTAGTTTAGGCTTGTGTTACCAATTCCTTCTAAAGTTTTTTCTTTCTCTTTCTTTGCCAGTAGCCCCTTGGATCTTAGTAGCATTATCGCCTTGCTTGTGATTAATGGCTTAAAATATATATATGTGTGTGTGTGTTTCTCTGTCTGTCTATCTGTCTGTCTGTCTTCTCTCTGTCTGTCTGTCTGTCTGTTTCTGTCTCTTTCTCTCTCTCTCTCTCTGTGACCAAATTTAGACCGCATGATAAAGTGAATGCTAACAAAATCTGCTGGCACTCTCCTGATGATTGGTTAAGCCAATCATTGACAAGAACAAGCAATTTATTACCAAGCACGAATGCTTACCGGCAAGTCCAGATCTGCGCTGTTTATATAAGCGAGGTCCTCTGTCGAATGATAAAATTCCTGCACCTCCGTCAGAAAGCCGACCTGATCCTTTTTCTGCTTGAATGATTTCTGTAGTTGAGGCGTGTACAGACCCAGAAGAACCAAGAGAGAGAGAGAGTGAGAGATGTTGGACGAAGTAGGAGAGAGTCGTTAGAAGTCGACTTCTGTCCTGTAGCAGATATTTTCGTCGCCTCAATGCACACTATCGAATAAAAGTTGTTCAGTAATTCACTCGTATTCCATAAATCTGTTTTCTGATGACCACCTCCCCACTGCACACATATTTGTATGCCAAACGTTATCTACTCTGGCGCAAGGCCACACCTCTTGGAGCAATCTGTATTCTTAAGTTGTCATCTATCTACGGCCTCGTTATTTCGGTTACAAAATGTTAGTGGTATCACCGTGACTTTATTTTCTACCTTTATTTACACACACACACACACACACACACACACACACACACACACACACACACACACACATATATATATATATATATATATATATATATATATGTGGGGGGGTGTAACTCCTCTTTTCTCAATATTAAGTATTATAAAAAGAAATATAGAAATAAATTTTAAAACTCTCCCTTCCCTCTCTAAACTCGACCATGTCTCTCACACCATCCCTCACCACCCTCTATGTCAACTTATATAGGCTTAATACTGCCCGTCGAAAGTGTAAATTTGAATTTTATTTTTTTTATTTTTCGTTTCACCTTTTGAAAGGAAAGTGTGAGGCTCCAGAGAAGGATAAAATTCTCTGGTGAAATAAATTATTGCAATGGAGCCTTAAAGTGGTCTGTTTTCCTTTAAATTAACTTATACACACACACACACACACACACACACACACACACACACATATATATATATATATATATATATATATACACGCACACACACACACATATATATATATATATATATATATATATATATATATATCGGTGTGTGTGCGCGTGTATGTGTGTGTGCGTGTATATATATATATATATATATATATATATATATATATATATATATATAAAGAAATATAGTCTTAAGGTGTGCTATATTTATTGAATAAAGTGCTCAATATCAGAGATAGAGCGTGTGTAAATATAAAAGTGAACATAGAAGTCGGAACGGAAAAAATAAAATAAAAACAAATAAATATACTAATAAGCAAAAAAAAAAAAAAAAATAGAAATAAAACATAAAAAAATACTATGTTACTTAAAAATCGAAAACCGAAAAGAGAAAATATACAAGTAAAATAAATTAACCTAAATTCATCCAAGTAAATAAATGAACAAACCAATCCCAAATAAAGATAATCAATTAAAAACTGTTCCTGCCAAAATAATACTTAGAATGAACTACAACAACCAACCCCAAAACTGAACAAATAGCTTTAATTAAATTCCCAAACCAAAACAAAACTGTTAAATAAGTGATATAAACAAATTTTTACTACGTTAATAAATAAATAAATAAATAAAAAAAATAAGAAACAAAAATAAAAACAAGCAATATAATTTGACCCAAATAGATAAACAAACGACATCCGGTGAAATAACCGCCATAACAGAATACACACAATGCACCACTAACCCGTATATATATAAATAGCCGAGAAAAATAACAGCACACGTGGCCTGACGATTGCATATAGCATGAAACAGACTGTCGCCTCTAAGTGTTGACTTCTATGTTCACTTTTATATATATATATATATATATATATATATATATATATATATATATATATATGATAAAATATAGTTTTAATGTATGCTATATTTATGGGTAAAAACAGGGGTCGGCCACCTACGGCTCGCGTGCCACACGCGGCACGCCAAGCAATTTCCAATGGCACGCAGCCGCAAATGACATCACGAAGTCCGAACCAATAACTACTACAAAGCAAAGAAGATATTTAGCTGTTTCAATTTTAATATATACTAAAGTATATATAATTTAAATTACTATATAAAATATATTGTAAAACAGATATATTGACCTTGACTTATATAAAAATACGTATGCTGTTGACATGCTGAATTATTTTAAAACCCTAAGTCGCGCATAGCTAGCAAAAGTTAGCCGACCCCAGGGTTAAAGTGCTCGATAGAGCGTATTTGATTATAAAAGTGGACATTGAAGTCAACACAAAAGCGACAGTCTGTTTCATGCTAAACACAATTAACAAAACAATATGTTTTGGCTATGCTCGACTATATATATATATATATATATATATATATATATATATGGTTGGATAGATGTGAGCTTGTGACCCTGGGTTTCACGCTTTAGCGATTGTCTGACGATCGCTAAAGCGTGAAACCCAGGGTCACAAGCTCACATCTATCCAACTATATATGTTAGCTCCATATCTGATATTGAGCGCTTTCTAATAAGTACCGCGCATATAATATATAAATAATTATACACATATATATATTATTTATATTTATCTACACACACTTTTCACATATATATATATATATATATATATATATATATATATATATATATATATATATATATATATATATCCAGGTCAGTGATGTATTGTAGATATTCTATTATATTACATTATAGGTAGTCTGTAGGATTATTCTAACAGTTATTTTGGTGGGCGATAACGGTTATGATTCGGTTTATTCTAGAGCCTTTTAAGTGGGTATTATTGTGGGTCTGGATGCAGCTTTTGGCTATTCATAGTGTTGTTTATTAAATCTTTTTTTTCTTTATAAGTGATTATTTTATTGTTAGTTGTTATTACGTTTAGTTGGGATTATTTGTGCCTACGTGGTTTGTTAAGTTGAATCACTTATCTTAGCCGACAATTTCGCCATCGGAAGGATTTTAAAAAGGTAAACGTCGGCTAAGATAACGGTTATTTTGGTGTCGGCGTCATGGCTATTCAGTGGAAATAATTGTGGATCCTAATTCACTTTTTTTTTTTTTTTTTTTTTGGCTATTTACAGTGTTGTTAAGTTTTTTTTTTATTAGTGATTATTCTATTGTTGGTTGTTATTGCTACGTTTTCTTGTGTTTATCTGTGCGTGGGAGGTTTGTTAATTTGTTTATCATTTACTTAGTTTATTTACTTGTTTGTTTATTTAATTTTATTTATTTATTTGCATTTATTCTTGTTCGTTTTCAGTTTTTGATTTTCCAGCAACTTAGCAAAAATGTAATTTCGTGCCTGCATTTTGAGATGAGTTCTGATAGTTTACTTAGCTGTTTGTGTTCTGGGAAGATAATTATGGCTATTTTTTCTTAAGGTGCTGTTTACAGTGTTTGAATTGATTGTTGTAAGCTGATGCTGTTTTACTTATTTTCCACGATATTTCTAGTGTGATTTGTTTTTTGTTTGTGATCTCCCAGTTAAGTTTAGAAAGCATTGTGCTGTTTACATATTTATAATTTGTATATATATATATATATATATATATATATATATATATATATATATTTTAAAAATGGGAAGGCCAGTTGAAAAAAGTGATTAACCGCAGGCAAATATATTTACAATGCACTTGCTCTTCTTCTTCTTCTTCTTTGCCTTTGTTTATTTTTTTTTGAAAAAATTAAGTAAAAA
>OZ010613.1:27945222-28120222 GCA_963932145.1 Acanthosepion lycidas
CTCTTGTTCTTCCTTTTTCTTCTCTTATTCTTTCTTTCTTTTTTTCTTTCTTTTTCCTTATCTTCTTCCTTATTTTGTCGTTCTTTCTTTATGTCTCAGAAATAGCAACTCTTCTCTAGGCCCTCTTGTTCTTTCTTTTTCTTCTCTTATTCTTTCTTTCTTTTTTTCTTTCTTTTTCCTTATCTTCTTCCTTATTTTTTCGTTCTTTCTTTATGTCACAGAAATTGCAACTCTTCTCTAGGCCCTCTTGTTCTTTCTTTTTCTTCTCTTATTCTTTCTTTCTTTTTTTCTTTCTTTTTCCTTATCTTCTTCCTTATTTTGTCGTTCTTTCTTTATGTCTCAGAAATAGCAACTCTTCTCTAGGCCCTCTTGTTCTTTCTTTTTCTTCTCTTATTCTTTCTTTCTTTTTTTCTTTCTTTTTCCTTACCTTCTTCCTTATTTTGTCGTTCTTTCTTTATGTCACAGAAATTGCAACTCTTCTCTAGGCCCTCTTGTTCTTTCTTTTTCTTCTCTTATTCTTTCTTTCTTTTTTTCTTTCTTTTTCCTTATCTTCTTCCTTATTTTTTCGTTCTTTCTTTATGTCACAGAAATAGCAACTCTTCTCTAGGCCCTCTTGTTCTTTCTTTTTCTTCTCTTATTCTTTCTTTCTTTTTTTCTTTCTTTTTCCTTATCTTCTTCCTTATTTTTTCGTTCTTTCTTTATGTCACAGAAATTGCAACTCTTCTCTAGGCCCTCTTGTTCTTCCTTTTTCTTCTCTTATTCTTTCTTTCTTTTTTTCTTTCTTTTTCCTTATCTTCTTCCTTATTTTGTCGTTCTTTCTTTATGTCTCAGAAATTGCAACTCTTCTCTAGGCCCTCTTGTTCTTCCTTTTTCTTCTCTTATTCTTTCTTTCTTTTTTTCTTTCTTTTTCCTTACCTTCTTCCTTATTTTGTCGTTCTTTCTTTATGTCACAGAAATTGCAACTCTTCTCTAGGCCCTCTTGTTCTTCCTTTTTCTTCTCTTATTCTTTCTTTCTTTTTTTCTTTCTTTTTCCTTATCTTCTTCCTTATTTTTTCGTTCTTTCTTTATGTCACAGAAATTGCAACTCTTCTCTAGGCCCTCTTGTTCTTCCTTTTTCTTCTCTTATTCTTTCTTTCTTTTTTTCTTTCTTTTTCCTTATCTTCTTCCTTATTTTGTCGTTCTTTCTTTATGTCTCAGAAATAGCAACTCTTCTCTAGGCCCTCTTGTTCTTTCTTTTTCTTCTCTTATTCTTTCTTTCTTTTTTTCTTTCTTTTTCCTTATCTTCTTCCTTATTTTTTCGTTCTTTCTTTATGTCACAGAAATTGCAACTCTTCTCTAGGCCCTCTTGTTCTTTCTTTTTCTTCTCTTATTCTTTCTTTCTTTTTTTCTTTCTTTTTCCTTATCTTCTTCCTTATTTTGTCGTTCTTTCTTTATGTCTCAGAAATAGCAACTCTTCTCTAGGCCCTCTTGTTCTTTCTTTTTCTTCTCTTATTCTTTCTTTCTTTTTTTCTTTCTTTTTCCTTACCTTCTTCCTTATTTTGTCGTTCTTTCTTTATGTCACAGAAATTGCAACTCTTCTCTAGGCCCTCTTGTTCTTTCTTTTTCTTCTCTTATTCTTTCTTTCTTTTTTTCTTTCTTTTTCCTTATCTTCTTCCTTATTTTTTCGTTCTTTCTTTATGTCACAGAAATAGCAACTCTTCTCTAGGCCCTCTTGTTCTTTCTTTTTCTTCTCTTATTCTTTCTTTCTTTTTTTCTTTCTTTTTCCTTATCTTCTTCCTTATTTTTTCGTTCTTTCTTTATGTCACAGAAATTGCAACTCTTCTCTAGGCCCTCTTGTTCTTTCTTTTTCTTCTCTTATTCTTTCTTTCTTTTTTTCTTTCTTTTTCCTTATCTTCTTCCTTATTTTTTCGTTCTTTCTTTATGTCACAGAAATAGCAACTCTTCTCTAGGCCCTCTTGTTCTTTCTTTTTCTTCTCTTATTCTTTCTTTCTTTTTTTCTTTCTTTTTCCTTATCTTCTTCCTTATTTTTTCGTTCTTTCTTTATGTCACAGAAATAGCAACTCTTCTCTAGGCCCTCTTGTTCTTTCTTTTTCTTCTCTTATTCTTTCTTTCTTTTTTTCTTTCTTTTTCCTTATCTTCTTCCTTATTTTTTCGTTCTTTCTTTATGTCACAGAAATTGCAACTCTTCTCTAGGCCCTCTTGTTCTACCTTTTTCTTCTCTTATTCTTTCTTTCTTTTTTTCTTTCTTTTTCCTTATCTTCTTCCTTATTTTTTCGTTCTTTCTTTATGTCACAGAAATAGCAACTCTTCTCTAGGCCCTCTTGTTCTTCCTTTTTCTTCTCTTATTCTTTCTTTCTTTTTTTCTTTCTTTTTCCTTATCTTCTTCCTTATTTTTTCGTTCTTTCTTTATGTCACAGAAATTGCAACTCTTCTCTAGGCCCTCCTGTTCTTTCTTTTTCTTCTCTTATTCTTTCTTTCTTTTTTTCTTTCTTTTTCCTTATCTTCTTCCTTATTTTTTCGTTCTTTCTTTATGTCACAGAAATTGCAACTCTTCTCTAGGCCCTCTTGTTCTTTCTTTTTCTTCTCTTATTCTTTCTTTCTTTTTTTCTTTCTTTTTCCTTATCTTCTTCCTTATTTTTTCGTTCTTTCTTTATGTCACAGAAATTGCAACTCTTCTCTAGACCCTCTTGTTCTTTCTTTTTCTTCTCTTATTCTTTCTTTTTTCTTTCTTTTTCCTTATCTTCTTCCTTATTTTTTCGTTCTTTCTTTATGTCCCAGAAATTGAAACTCTTCTCTAGGCCCTCTTGTTCTTCCTTTTCCTACTCTTATTCTTTCTTTCTTTTTTTCTTTCTTTTTCCTTATCTTCTTCCTTATTTTTTCGTTCTCTCTTTATGTCTCAGAAATAGCAACTCTTCTCTAGGCCCTCTTGTTCTTTCTTTTTCTTCTCTTATTCTTTATTTCTTTTTTTCTTTCTTTTTCCTTATCTTCTTCCTTATTTTTTCGTTCTTTCTTTATGTCACAGAAATTGCAACTCTTCTCTAGGCCCTCTTGTTCTTTCTTTTTCTTCTCTTATTCTTTCTTTCTTTTTTCTTTCTTTTTCCTTACCTTCTTCCTTATTTTTTCGTTCTTTCTTTATGTCTCAGAAATAGCAACTCTTCTCTAGGCCCTCTTGTTCTTTCTTTTTCTTCTCTTATTCTTTCTTTCTTTTTTCTTTCTTTTTCCTTATCTTCTTCCTTATTTTTTCGTTCTTTCTTTATGTCACAGAAATAGCAACTCTTCTCTAGGCCCTCTTGTTCTTTCTTTTTCTTCTCTTATTCTTTCTTTCTTTTTTTCTTTCTTTTTCCTTATCTTCTTCCTTATTTTTTCGTTCTTTCTTTATGTCACAGAAATTGCAACTCTTCTCTAGGCCCTCTTGTTCTTTCTTTTTCTTCTCTTATTCTTTCTTTCTTTTTTCTTTCTTTTTCCTTATCCTCTTCCTTATTTTTTCGTTCTTTCTTTATGTCTCAGAAATAGCAACTCTTCTCTAGGCCCTCTTGTTCTTTCTTTTTCTTCTCTTATTCTTTCTTTCTTTTTTTCTTTCTTTTTCCATATCTTCATCCTTATTTTTTCGTTCTTTCTTTATGTCTCAGAAATAGCAACTCTTCTCTAGGCCCTCTTGTTCTTTCTTTTTCTTCTCTTATTCTTTCTTTCTTTTTTCTTTCTTTTTCCTTATCTTCTTCCTTATTTTTTCGTTCTTTCTTTATGTCACAGAAATTGAAACTCTTCTCTAGGCCCTCTTGTTCTTTCTTTTTCTTCTCTTATTCTTTCTTTCTTTTTTCTTTCTTTTTCCTTATCTTCTTCCTTATTTTTTCGTTCTTTCTTTATGTCACAGAAATTGAAACTCTTCTGTAGGCCCTCTTGTTCTTTCTTTTTCTTCTCTTATTCTTTCTTTCTTTTTTCTTTCTTTTTCCTTATCTTCTTCCTTATTTTTTCGTTCGTTCTTTATGTCACAGAAATTGCAACTCTTCTCTAGGCCCTCTTGTTCTTTCTTTTTCTTCTCTTATTCTTTCTTTCTTTTTTTCTTTCTTTTTCCTTATCTTCTTCCTTATTTTTTCGTTCTTTCTTTATCTCACAGAAATAGCAACTCTTCTCTAGGCCCTCTTGTTCTTTCTTTTTCTTCTCTTATTCTTTCTTTCTTTTTTTCTTTCTTTTTCCTTATCTTCTTCCTTATTTTTTCGTTCTTTCTTTATGTCTCAGAAATAGCAACTCTTCTCTAGGCCCTCTTGTTCTTTCTTTTTCTTCTCTTATTCTTTCTTTCTTTTTTTCTTTCTTTTTCCATATCTTCTTCCTTATTTTTTCGTTCTTTCTTTCTGTCTCAGAAATAGCAACTCTTCTCTAGGCCCTCTTGTTCTTTCTTTTTCTTCTCTTATTCTTTCTTTCTTTTTTCTTTCTTTTTCCTTATCTTCTTCCTTATTTTTTCGTTCTTTCTTTATGTCACAGAAATTGAAACTCTTCTCTAGGCCCTCTTGTTCTTTCTTTTTCTTCTCTTATTCTTTCTTTCTTTTTTTCTTTCTTTTTCCTTATCTTCTTCCTTATTTTTTCGTTCTTTCTTTATATCACAGAAATTGCAACTCTTCTCTAGGCCCTCTTGTTCTTTCTTTTTCTTCTCTTATTCTTTCTTTCTTTTTTTCTTTCTTTTTCCTTATCTTCTTCCTTATTTTTTCGTTCTTTCTTTATGTCACAGAAATAGCAACTCTTCTCTAGGCCCTCTTGTTCTTTCTTTTTCTTCTCTTATTCTTTCTTTCTTTTTTTCTTTCTTTTTCCATATCTTCTTCCTTATTTTTTCGTTCTTTCTTTATGTCTCAGAAATAGCAACTCTTCTCTAGGCCCACTTGTTCTTTCTTTTTCTTCTCTTATTCTTTCTTTCTTTTTTTCTTTCTTTTTCCTTATCTTCTTCCTTATTTTGTCGTTCTTTCTTTATGTCTCAGAAATAGCAACTCTTCTCTAGGCCCACTTGTTCTTTCTTTTTCTTCTCTTATTCTTTCTTTCTTTTTTTCTTTCTTTTTCCATATCTTCTTCCTTATTTTTTCGTTCTTTCTTTCTGTCTCAGAAATAGCAACTCTTCTCTAGGCCCTCTTGTTCTTTCTTTTTCTTCTCTTATTCTTTCTTTCTTTTTTCTTTCTTTTTCCTTATCTTCTTCCTTATTTTTTCGTTCTTTCTTTATGTCACAGAAATTGCAACTCTTCTCTAGGCCCTCTTGTTCTTCCTTTTTCTTCTCTTATTCTTTCTTTCTTTTTTTCTTTCTTTTTCCTTATCTTCTTCCTTATTTTTTCGTTCTTTCTTTATGTCACAGAAATTGCAACTCTTCTCTAGGCCCTCTTGTTCTTTCTTTTTCTTCTCTTATTCTTTCTTTCTTTTTTTCTTTCTTTTTCCTTATCTTCTTCCTTATTTTTTCGTTCTTTCTTTATCTCACAGAAATAGCAACTCTTCTCTAGGCCCTCTTGTTCTTTCTTTTTCTTCTCTTATTCTTTCTTTCTTTTTTTCTTTCTTTTTCCTTATCTTCTTCCTTATTTTTTCGTTCTTTCTTTATGTCTCAGAAATAGCAACTCTTCTCTAGGCCCTCTTGTTCATTCTTTTTCTTCTCTTATTCTTTCTTTCTTTTTTTCTTTCTTTTTCCATATCTTCTTCCTTATTTTTTCGTTCTTTCTTTATGTCTCAGAAATAGCAACTCTTCTCTAGGCCCTCTTGTTCTTTCTTTTTCTTCTCTTATTCTTTCTTTCTTTTTTCTTTCTTTTTCCTTATCTTCTTCCTTATTTTTTCGATCTTTCTTTATGTCACAGAAATTGCAACTCTTCTCTAGGCCCTCTTGTTCTTTCTTTTTCTTCTCTTATCCTTTCTTTCTTGATTTCTTTCTTTTTCCTTATCTTCTTCCTTATTTTTTCGTTCTTTCTTTATGTCCCAGAAATTGCAACTCTTCTCTAGGCCCTCTTGTTCTTTCTTTTTCTTCTCTTATTCTTTCTTTCTTTTTTTCTTTCTTTTTCCTTATCTTCTTCCTTATTTTTTCGTTCTTTCTTTATGTCTCAGAAATAGCAACTCTTCTCTAGGCCCACTTGTTTTGTCTTTTCCAACTCTTATTCTTTCTTTCTTTTTTCTTTCTTTTTCCTTATCTTCTTCCTTATTTTTTCGTTCTTTCTTTATGTCTCAGAAATAGCAACTCTTCTCTAGGCCCTCTTGTTCTTTCTTTTTCTTCTCTTATTCTTTCTTTCTTTTTTTTCTTTCTTTTTCCTTATCTTCTTCCTTATTTTGTCGATCTTTCTTTATGTCACAGAAATTGCAACTCTTCTCTAGGCCCTCTTGTTCTTTCTTTTTCTTCTCTTATCCTTTCTTTCTTGATTTCTTTCTTTTTCCTTATCTTCTTCCTTATTTTTTCGTTCTTTCTTTATGTCCCAGAAATTGCAAATCTTCTCTAGGCCCTCTTGTTCTTTCTTTTTCTTCTCTTATTCTTTCTTTCTTTTTTTTCTTTCTTTTTCCTTATCTTCTTCCTTATTTTTTCGTTCTTTCTTTATGTCTCAGAAATAGCAACTCTTCTCTAGGCCCACTTGTTTTGTCTTTTCCTTCTCTTATCCTTTCTTTCTTTTTTCTTTCTTTTTTTCTTTCTTTTTCCTTATCTTCTTCCTTATTTTTTCGTTCTTTCTTTATGTCACAGAAATTGCAACTCTTCTCTAGGCCATCTTGTTCTTCCTTTTTCTTCTCTTATTCTTTCTTTCTTTTTTTCTTTCTTTTTCCTTATCTTCTTCCTTATTTTTTCGTTCTTTCTTTATGTCACAGAAATAGCAACTCTTCTCTAGGCCCACTTGTTTTGTCTTTTCCTTCTCTTATTCTTTCTTTCTTTTTTCTTTCATTTTTCTTTCTTTTTCCTTATCTTCTTCCTTATTTTTTCGTTCTTTCTTTATGTCACAGAAATTGCAACTCTTCTCTAGGCCCTCTTGTTCTTCCTTTTTCTTCTCTTATTCTTTCTTTCTTTTTTTCTTTCTTTTTCCTTATCTTCTTCCTTATTTTTTCGTTCTTTCTTTATGTCACAGAAATAGCAACTCTTCTCTAGGCCCACTTTTTTGTCTTTTTCTTCTCTTATTCTTTCTTTCTTTTTTTCTTTCTTTTTCCTTATCTTCTTCCTTATTTTTTCGTTCTTTCTTTATGTCATAGAAATTGAAACTCTTCTCTAGGCCCTCTTGTTCTTTCTTTTTCTTCTCTTATTCTTTCTTTCTTTTTTCTTTATTTTTCATTATCTTCTTCCTTATTTTTTCGTTCTTTCTTTATGTCTCAGAAATAGCAACTCTTCTCTAGGCCCACTTGTTTTGTCTTTTCCAACTCTTATTCTTTCTTTCTTTTTTCTTTCTTTTTCCTTATCTTCTTCCTTATTTTTTCGTTCTTTCTTTATGTCTCAGAAATAGCAACTCTTCTCTAGGCCCTCTTGTTCTTTCTTTTTCTTCTCTTATTCTTTCTTTCTTTTTTTTCTTTCTTTTTCCTTATCTTCTTCCTTATTTTGTCGATCTTTCTTTATGTCACAGAAATTGCAACTCTTCTCTAGGCCCTCTTGTTCTTTCTTTTTCTTCTCTTATCCTTTCTTTCTTGATTTCTTTCTTTTTCCTTATCTTCTTCCTTATTTTTTCGTTCTTTCTTTATGTCCCAGAAATTGCAAATCTTCTCTAGGCCCTCTTGTTCTTTCTTTTTCTTCTCTTATTCTTTCTTTCTTTTTTTTCTTTCTTTTTCCTTATCTTCTTCCTTATTTTTTCGTTCTTTCTTTATGTCTCAGAAATAGCAACTCTTCTCTAGGCCCACTTGTTTTGTCTTTTCCTTCTCTTATCCTTTCTTTCTTTTTTCTTTCTTTTTTTCTTTCTTTTTCCTTATCTTCTTCCTTATTTTTTCGTTCTTTCTTTATGTCACAGAAATTGCAACTCTTCTCTAGGCCATCTTGTTCTTCCTTTTTCTTCTCTTATTCTTTCTTTCTTTTTTTCTTTCTTTTTCCTTATCTTCTTCCTTATTTTTTCGTTCTTTCTTTATGTCACAGAAATAGCAACTCTTCTCTAGGCCCACTTGTTTTGTCTTTTCCTTCTCTTATTCTTTCTTTCTTTTTTCTTTCATTTTTCTTTCTTTTTCCTTATCTTCTTCCTTATTTTTTCGTTCTTTCTTTATGTCACAGAAATTGCAACTCTTCTCTAGGCCCTCTTGTTCTTCCTTTTTCTTCTCTTATTCTTTCTTTCTTTTTTTCTTTCTTTTTCCTTATCTTCTTCCTTATTTTTTCGTTCTTTCTTTATGTCACAGAAATAGCAACTCTTCTCTAGGCCCACTTTTTTGTCTTTTTCTTCTCTTATTCTTTCTTTCTTTTTTTCTTTCTTTTTCCTTATCTTCTTCCTTATTTTTTCGTTCTTTCTTTATGTCATAGAAATTGAAACTCTTCTCTAGGCCCTCTTGTTCTTTCTTTTTCTTCTCTTATTCTTTCTTTCTTTTTTTCTTTCTTTTTCCTTATCTTCTTCCTTATTTTTTCGTTCTTTCTTTATGTCTCAGAAATAGCAACTCTTCTCTAGGCCCTCTTGTTCTTTCTTTTCCTTCTCTTATTCTTTCTTTCTTTTTTTCTTTCTTTTTCCTTATCTTCTTCCTTATTTTTTCGTTCTTTCTTTATGTCTCAGAAATTGAAACTCTTCTCTAGACCCTCTTGTTCTTCCTTTTTCTTCTCTTATTCTTTCTTTCTTTTTTCTTTCTTTTTCCTTATCTTCTTCCTTATTTTTTCGTTCTTTCTTTATGTCTCAGAAATAGCAACTCTTCTCTAGGCCCTCTTGTTCTTTCTTTTTCTTCTCTTATTCTTTCTTTCTTTTTTTCTTTCTTTTTCCTTATCTTCTTCCTTATTTTTTCGTTCTTTCTTTATGTCTCAGAAATTGCAACTCTTCTCTAGGCCCTCTTGTTCTTCCTTTTTCTTCTCTTATTCTTTCTTTCTTTTTTTCTTTCTTTTTCCTTATCTTCTTCCTTATTTTTTCGTTCTTTCTTTATGTCTCAGAAATTGAAACTCTTCTCGAGGCCCTCTTGTTCTTTCTTTTTCTTCTCTTATTCTTTCTTTCTTTTTTCTTTCTTTTTCCTTATCTTCTTCCTTATTTTTTCGTTCTTTCTTTATGTCTCAGAAATAGCAACTCTTCTCTAGGCCCTCTTGTTCTTTCTTTTCCTTCTCTTATTCTTTCTTTCTTTTTTTCTTTCTTTTTCCTTATCTTCTTCCTTATTTTTTCGTTCTTTCTTTATGTCTCAGAAATTGAAACTCTTCTCTAGACCCTCTTGTTCTTCCTTTTTCTTCTCTTATTCTTTCTTTCTTTTTTCTTTCTTTTTCCTTATCTTCTTCCTTATTTTTTCGTTCTTTCTTTATGTCTCAGAAATTGCAACTCTTCTCTAGGCCCTCTTGTTCTTCCTTTTTCTTCTCTTATTCTTTCTTTCTTTTTTTCTTTCTTTTTCCTTATCTTCTTCCTTATTTTTTCGTTCTTTCTTTATGTCTCAGAAATTGCAACTCTTCTCTAGGCCCTCTTGTTCTTTCTTTTCCTTCTCTTATTCTTTCTTTCTTTTTTTCTTTCTTTTTCCTTATCTTCTTCCTTATTTTTTCGTTCTTTCTTTATGTCTCAGAAATTGAAACTCTTCTCTAGACCCTCTTGTTCTTCCTTTTTCTTCTCTTATTCTTTCTTTCTTTTTTCTTTCTTTTTCCTTATCTTCTTCCTTATTTTTTCGTTCTTTCTTTATGTCTCAGAAATAGCAACTCTTCTCTAGGCCCTCTTGTTCTTTCTTTTTCTTCTCTTATTCTTTGTTTCTTTTTTTCTTTCTTTTTCCTTATCTTCTTCCTTATTTTTTCGTTCTTTCTTTATGTCTCAGAAATTGCAACTCTTCTCTAGACCCTCTTGTTCTTACTTTTTCTTCTCTTATTCTTTCTTTCTTTTTTTCTTTCTTTTTCCTTATCTTCTTCCTTATTTTTTCGTTCTTTCTTTATGTCTCAGAAATTGAAACTCTTCTCTAGGCCCTCTTGTTCTTTCTTTTTCTTCTCTTATTCTTTCTTTCTTTTTTTCTTTCTTTTTCCTTATCTTCTTCCTTATTTTTTCGTTCTTTCTTTATGTCTCAGAAATAGCAACTCTTCTCTAGGCCCACTTGTTTTGTCTTTTCCAACTCTTATTCTTTCTTTCTTTTTTCTTTCTTTTTCCTTATCTTCTTCCTTATTTTTTCGTTCTTTCTTTATGTCTCAGAAATTGAAACTCTTCTCTAGACCCTCTTGTAATTTCTTTTTCTTCTCTTATTCTTTTTTTCTTTTTTTCTTTCTTTTTCCTTGTCTTATTCCTTATTTTTTCGTTCATTCTTTATGTCTCAGAAATAGCAACTCTTCTCTAGGCCCACTTGTTTTGTCTTTTCCAACTCTTATTCTTTCTTTCTTTTTTCTTTCTTTTTCCTTATCTTCTTCCTTATTTTTTCGTTCTTTCTTTATGTCTCAGAAATAGCAACTCTTCTCTAGGCCCTCTTGTTCTTTCTTTTTCTTCTCTTATTCTTTCTTTCTTTTTTCTTTCTTTTTCCTTATCCTCTTCCTTATTTTTTCGTTCTTTCTTTATGTCTCAGAAATAGCAACTCTTCTCTAGGCCCTCTTGTTCTTTCTTTTTCTTCTCTTATTCTTTCTTTCTTTTTTTCTTTCTTTTTCCATATCTTCTTCCTTATTTTTTCGTTCTTTCTTTATGTCTCAGAAATAGCAACTCTTCTCTAGGCCCTCTTGTTCTTTCTTTTTCTTCTCTTATTCTTTCTTTCTTTTTTCTTTCTTTTTCCTTATCTTCTTCCTTATTTTTACGTTCTTTCTTTATGTCACAGAAATTGAAACTCTTCTCTAGGCCCTCTTGTTCTTTCTTTTTCTTCTCTTATTCTTTCTTTCTTTTTTCTTTCTTTTTCCTTATCTTCTTCCTTATTTTTTCGTTCTTTCTTTATGTCACAGAAATAGCAACTCTTCTCTAGGCCCTCTTGTTCTTTCTTTTTCTTCTCTTATTCTTTCTTTCTTTTTTTCATTCTTTTTCCATATCTTCTTCCTTATTTTTTCGTTCTTTCTTTATGTCTCAGAAATAGCAACTCTTCTCTAGGCCCTCTTGTTCTTTCTTTTTCTTCTCTTATTCTTTCTTTCTTTTTTCTTTCTTTTTCCTTATCTTCTTCCTTATTTTTTCGTTCTTTCTTTATGTCTCAGAAATAGCAACTCTTCTCTAGGCCCTCTTGTTCTTTCTTTTTCTTCTCTTATTCTTTCTTTCTTTTTTCTTTCTTTTTCCTTATCCTCTTCCTTATTTTTTCGTTCTTTCTTTATGTCTCAGAAATAGCAACTCTTCTCTAGGCCCTCTTGTTCTTTCTTTTTCTTCTCTTATTCTTTCTTTCTTTTTTTCTTTCTTTTTCCATATCTTCTTCCTTATTTTTTCGTTCTTTCTTTATGTCTCAGAAATAGCAACTCTTCTCTAGGCCCTCTTGTTCTTTCTTTTTCTTCTCTTATTCTTTCTTTCTTTTTTCTTTCTTTTTCCTTATCTTCTTCCTTATTTTTTCATTCTTTCTTTATGTCACAGAAATTGAAACTCTTCTCTAGGCCCTCTTGTTCTTTCTTTTTCTTCTCTTATTCTTTCTTTCTTTTTTTCTTTCTTTTTCCTTATCTTCTTCCTTATTTTTTCGTTCTTTCTTTATATCACAGAAATTGCAACTCTTCTCTAGGCCCTCTTGTTCTTTCTTTTTCTTCTCTTATTCTTTCTTTCTATTTTCTTTCTTTTTCCTTATCTTCTTCCTTATTTTTTCGTTCTTTCTTTATGTCACAGAAATAGCAACTCTTCTCTAGGCCCTCTTGTTCTTTCTTTTTCTTCTCTTATTCTTTCTTTCTTTTTTTCTTTCTTTTTCCATATCTTCTTCCTTATTTTTTCGTTCTTTCTTTATGTCTCAGAAATAGCAACTCTTCTCTAGGCCCTCTTGTTCTTTCTTTTTCTTCTCTTATTCTTTCTTTCTTTTTTCTTTCTTTTTCCTTATCCTCTTCCTTATTTTTTCGTTCTTTCTTTATGTCTCAGAAATAGCAACTCTTCTCTCGGCCCTCTTGTTCTTTCTTTTTCTTCTCTTATTCTTTCTTTCTTTTTTCTTTCTTTTTCCTTATCTTCTACCTTATTTTTTCGTTCTTTCTTTATGTCTCAGAAATAGCAACTCTTCTCTAGGCCCTCTTGTTCTTTCTTTTTCTTCTCTTATTCTTTCTTTCTTTTTTATTTCTTTTTCCTTATCCTCTTCCTTATTTTTTCGTTCTTTCTTTATGTCTCAGAAATAGCAACTCTTCTCTAGGCCCTCTTGTTCTTTCTTTTTCTTCTCTTATTCTTTATTTCTTTTTTCTTTCTTTTTCCATATCTTCTTCCTTATTTTTTCGTTCTTTCTTTATGTCTCAGAAATAGCAACTCTTCTCTAGGCCCTCTTGTTCTTTCTTTTTCTTCTCTTATTCTTTCTTTCTTTTTTTCTTTCTTTTTCCATATCTTCTTCCTTATTTTTTCGTTCTTTCTTTATGTCTCAGAAATAGCAACTCTTCTCTAGGCCCTCTTGTTCTTTCTTTTTCTTCTCTTATTCTTTCTTTCTTTTTTCTTTCTTTTTCCTTATCTTCTTCCTTATTTTTTCGTTCTTTCTTTATGTCTCAGAAATAGCAACTCTTCTCTAGGCCCACTTGTTTTGTCTTTTCCAACTCTTATTCTTTCTTTCTTTTTTCTTTCTTTTTCCTTATCTTCTTCCTTATTTTTTCGTTCTTTCTTTATGTCTCAGAAATAGCAACTCTTCTCTAGGCCCTCTTGTTCTTTCTTTTTCTTCTCTTATTCTTTCTTTCTTTTTTTTCTTTCTTTTTCCTTATCTTCTTCCTTATTTTTTCGATCTTTCTTTATGTCACAGAAATTGCAACTCTTCTCTAGGCCCTCTTGTTCTTTCTTTTTCTTCTCTTATCCTTTCTTTCTTGATTTCTTTCTTTTTCCTTATCTTCTTCCTTATTTTTTCGTTCTTTCTTTATGTCCCAGAAATTGCAACTCTTCTCTAGGCCCTCTTGTTCTTTCTTTTTCTTCTCTTATTCTTTCTTTCTTTTTTTTCTTTCTTTTTCCTTATCTTCTTCCTTATTTTTTCGTTCTTTCTTTATGTCACAGAAATAGCAACTCTTCTCTAGGCCCTCTTGTTCTTTCTTTTTCTTCTCTTATTCTTTCTTTCTTTTTTTCTTTCTTTTTCCATATCTTCTTCCTTATTTTTTCGTTCTTTCTTTATGTCTCAGAAATAGCAACTCTTCTCTAGGCCCTCTTGTTCTTTCTTTTTCTTCTCTTATTCTTTCTTTCTTTTTTCTTTCTTTTTCCTTATCTTCTTCCTTATTTTTTCGTTCTTTCTTTATGTCTCAGAAATAGCAACTCTTCTCTAGGCCCTCTTGTTCTTTCTTTTTCTTCTCTTATTCTTTCTTTCTTTTTTCTTTCTTTTTCCTTATCCTCTTCCTTATTTTTTCGTTCTTTCTTTATGTCTCAGAAATAGCAACTCTTCTCTAGGCCCTCTTGTTCTTTCTTTTTCTTCTCTTATTCTTTCTTTCTTTTTTTCTTTCTTTTTCCATATCTTCTTCCTTATTTTTTCGTTCTTTCTTTATGTCTCAGAAATAGCAACTCTTCTCTAGGCCCTCTTGTTCTTTCTTTTTCTTCTCTTATTCTTTCTTTCTTTTTTCTTTCTTTTTCCTTATCTTCTTCCTTATTTTTTCGTTCTTTCTTTATGTCTCAGAAATAGCAACTCTTCTCTAGGCCCTCTTGTTCTTTCTTTTTCTTCTCTTATTCTTTCTTTCTTTTTTCTTTCTTTTTCCTTATCCTCTTCCTTATTTTTTCGTTCTTTCTTTATGTCTCAGAAATAGCAACTCTCCTCTAGGCCCTCTTGTTCTTTCTTTTTCTTCTCTTATTCTTTCTTTCTTTTTTTCTTTCTTTTTCCATATCTTCTTCCTTATTTTTTCGTTCTTTCTTTATGTCTCAGAAATAGCAACTCTTCTCTGGGCCCTCTTGTTCTTTCTTTTTCTTCTCTTATTCTTTCTTTCTTTTTTCTTTCTTTTTCCTTATCTTCTTCCTTATTTTTTCGTTCTTTCTTTATGTCACAGAAATTGAAACTCTTCTCTAGGCCCTCTTGTTCTTTCTTTTTCTTCTCTTATTCTTTCTTTCTTTTTTCTTTCTTTTTCCTTATCTTCTTCCTTATTTTTTCGTTCTTTCTTTATGTCACAGAAATTGCAACTCTTCTCTAGGCCCTCTTGTTCTTCCTTTTTCTTCTCTTATTCTTTCTTTCTTTTTTCTTTCTTTTTCCTTATCTTCTTCCTTATTTTTTCGTTCTTTCTTTATGTCACAGAAATTGCAACTCTTCTCTAGGCCCTCTTGTTCTTTCTTTTTCTTCTCTTATTCTTTCTTTCTTTTTTTCTTTCTTTTTCCTTATCTTCTTCCTTATTTTTTCGTTCTTTCTTTATGTCACAGAAATAGCAACTCTTCTCTAGGCCCACTTGTTTTGTCTTTTCCTTCTCTTATTCTTTCTTTCTTTTTTCTTTCTTTTTTTCTTTCTTTTTCCTTATCTTCTTCCTTATTTTTTCGTTCTTTCTTTATGTCACAGAAATTGCAACTCTTCTCTAGGCCCTCTTGTTCTTTCTTTTTCTTCTCTTATTCTTTCTTTCTTTTTTTCTTTCTTTTTCCTTATCTTCTTCCTTATTTTTTCGTTCGTTCTTTATGTCACAGAAATTGCAACTCTTCTCTAGGCCCACTTGTTTTGTCTTTTTCTTCTCTTATTCTTTCTTTCTTTTTTTCTTTCTTTTTCCTTATCTTCTTCCTTATTTTTTCGTTCTTTCTTTATGTCATAGAAATTGAAACTCTTCTCTAGACCCTCTTGTTCTTCCTTTTTCTTCTCTTATTCTTTCTTTCTTATTTTCTTTCTTTTTCCTTATCTTCTTCCTTATTTTTTCGTTCTTTCTTTATGTCTCAGAAATTGCAACTCTTCTCTAGACCCTCTTGTTCTTTCTTTTTCTTCTCTTATTCTTTCTTTCTTTTTTCTTTCTTTTTCCTTATACTCTTCCTTATTTTTTCGTTCTTTCTTTATGTCTCAGAAATAGCAACTCTTCTCTAGGCCCTCTTGTTCTTTCTTTTTCTTCTCTTATTCTTTCTTTCTTTTTTTCTTTCTTTTTCCATATCTTCTTCCTTATTTTTTCGTTCTTTCTTTATGTCTCAGAAATAGCAACTCTTCTCTAGGCCCTCTTGTTCTTTCTTTTTCTTCTCTTATTCTTTCTTTCTTTTTTCTTTCTTTTTCCTTATCCTCTTCCTTATTTTTTCGTTCTTTCTTTATGTCTCAGAAATAGCAACTATTCTCTAGGCCCTCTTGTTCTTTCTTTTTCTTCTCTTATTCTTTCTTTCTTTTTCTTTCTTTTTCCTTATCTTCTTCCTTATTTTTTCGTTCTTTCTTTATGTCTCAGAAATAGCAACTCTTCTCTAGGCCCTCTTGTTCTTTCTTTTTCTTCTCTTATTCTTTCTTTCTTTTTTTCTTTCTTTTTCCATATCGTCTTCCTTATTTTTTCGTTCTTTCTTTATGTCTCAGAAATAGCAACTCTTCTCTAGGCCCTCTTGTTCTTTCTTTTTCTTCTCTTATTCTTTCTTTCTTTTTTCTTTCTTTTTCCTTATCTTCTTCCTTATTTTTTCGTACTTTCTTTATGTCACAGAAATTGAAACTCTTCTCTAGGCCCTCTTGTTCTTTCTTTTTCTTCTCTTATTCTTTCTTTCTTTTTTCTTTCTTTTTCCTTATCTTCTTCCTTATTTTTTCGTTCTTTCTTTATGTCACAGAAATAGCAACTCTTCTCTAGGCCCTCTTGTTCTTTCTTTTTCTTCTCTTATTCTTTCTTTCTTTTTTTCTTTCTTTTTCCATATCTTCTTCCTTATTTTTTCGTTCTTTCTTTATGTCTCAGAAATAGCAACTCTTCTCTAGGCCCTCTTGTTCTTTCTTTTTCTTCTCTTATTCTTTCTTTCTTTTTTCTTTCTTTTTCCTTATCTTCTTCCTTATTTTTTCGTTCTTTCTTTATGTCTCAGAAATAGCAACTCTTCTCTAGGCCCTCTTGTTCTTTCTTTTTCTTCTCTTATTCTTTCTTTCTTTTTTCTTTCTTTTTCCTTATCCTCTTCCTTATTTTTTCGTTCTTTCTTTATGTCTCAGAAATAGCAACTCTTCTCTAGGCCCTCTTGTTCTTTCTTTTTCTTCTCTTATTCTTTCTTTCTTTTTTTCTTTCTTTTTCCATATCTTCTTCCTTATTTTTTCGTTCTTTCTTTATGTCTCAGAAATAGCAACTCTTCTCTAGGCCCTCTTGTTCTTTCTTTTTCTTCTCTTATTCTTTCTTTCTTTTTTCTTTCTTTTTCCTTATCCTCTTCCTTATTTTTTCGTTCTTTCTTTATGTCTCAGAAATAGCAACTATTCTCTAGGCCCTCTTGTTCTTTCTTTTTCTTCTCTTATTCTTTCTTTCTTTTTCTTTCTTTTTCCTTATCTTCTTCCTTATTTTTTCGTTCTTTCTTTATGTCTCAGAAATAGCAACTCTTCTCTAGGCCCTCTTGTTCTTTCTTTTTCTTCTCTTATTCTTTCTTTCTTTTTTCTTTCTTTTTCCTTATCTTCTTCCTTATTTTTTCGTACTTTCTTTATGTCACAGAAATTGAAACTCTTCTCTAGGCCCTCTTGTTCTTTCTTTTTCTTCTCTTATTCTTTCTTTCTTTTTTCTTTCTTTTTCCTTATCTTCTTCCTTATTTTTTCGTTCTTTCTTTATGTCACAGAAATAGCAACTCTTCTCTAGGCCCTCTTGTTCTTTCTTTTTCTTCTCTTATTCTTTCTTTCTTTTTTTCTTTCTTTTTCCATATCTTCTTCCTTATTTTTTCGTTCTTTCTTTATGTCTCAGAAATAGCAACTCTTCTCTAGGCCCTCTTGTTCTTTCTTTTTCTTCTCTTATTCTTTCTTTCTTTTTTCTTTCTTTTTCCTTATCTTCTTCCTTATTTTTTCGTTCTTTCTTTATGTCTCAGAAATAGCAACTCTTCTCTAGGCCCTCTTGTTCTTTCTTTTTCTTCTCTTATTCTTTCTTTCTTTTTTCTTTCTTTTTCCTTATCCTCTTCCTTATTTTTTCGTTCTTTCTTTATGTCTCAGAAATAGCAACTCTTCTCTAGGCCCTCTTGTTCTTTCTTTTTCTTCTCTTATTCTTTCTTTCTTTTTTTCTTTCTTTTTCCATATCTTCTTCCTTATTTTTTCGTTCTTTCTTTATGTCTCAGAAATAGCAACTCTTCTCTAGGCCCTCTTGTTCTTTCTTTTTCTTCTCTTATTCTTTCTTTCTTTTTTCTTTCTTTTTCCTTATCTTCTTCCTTATTTTTTCGTTCTTTCTTTATGTCTCAGAAATAGCAACTCTTCTCTAGGCCCTCTTGTTCTTTCTTTTTCTTCTCTTATTCTTTCTTTCTTTTTTCTTTCTTTTTCCTTATCCTCTTCCTTATTTTTTCGTTCTTTCTTTATGTCTCAGAAATAGCAACTCTCCTCTAGGCCCTCTTGTTCTTTCTTTTTCTTCTCTTATTCTTTCTTTCTTTTTTTCTTTCTTTTTCCATATCTTCTTCCTTATTTTTTCGTTCTTTCTTTATGTCTCAGAAATAGCAACTCTTCTCTGGGCCCTCTTGTTCTTTCTTTTTCTTCTCTTATTCTTTCTTTCTTTTTTCTTTCTTTTTCCTTATCTTCTTCCTTATTTTTTCGTTCTTTCTTTATGTCACAGAAATTGAAACTCTTCTCTAGGCCCTCTTGTTCTTTCTTTTTCTTCTCTTATTCTTTCTTTCTTTTTTCTTTCTTTTTCCTTATCTTCTTCCTTATTTTTTCGTTCTTTCTTTATGTCACAGAAATTGCAACTCTTCTCTAGGCCCTCTTGTTCTTCCTTTTTCTTCTCTTATTCTTTCTTTCTTTTTTCTTTCTTTTTCCTTATCTTCTTCCTTATTTTTTCGTTCTTTCTTTATGTCACAGAAATTGCAACTCTTCTCTAGGCCCTCTTGTTCTTTCTTTTTCTTCTCTTATTCTTTCTTTCTTTTTTTCTTTCTTTTTCCTTATCTTCTTCCTTATTTTTTCGTTCTTTCTTTATCTCACAGAAATAGCAACTCTTCTCTAGGCCCCCTTGTTCTTTCTTTTTCTTCTCTTATTCTTTCTTTCTTTTTTTCTTTCTTTTTCCTTATCTTCTTCCTTATTTTTTCGTTCTTTCTTTATGTCTCAGAAATAGCAACTCTTCTCTAGGCCCTCTTGTTCTTTCTTTTTCTTCTCTTATTCTTTCTTTCTTTTTTCTTTCTTTTTCCTTATCCTCTTCCTTATTTTTTCGTTCTTTCTTTATGTCTCAGAAATAGCAACTCTTCTCTAGGCCCTCTTGTTCTTTCTTTTTCTTCTCTTATTCTTTCTTTCTTTTTTTCTTTCTTTTTCCTTATCTTCTTCCTTATTTTTTCGTTCTTTCTTTATCTCACAGAAATAGCAACTCTTCTCTAGGCCCTCTTGTTCTTTCTTTTTCTTCTCTTATTCTTTCTTTCTTTTTTCTTTCTTTTTCCTTATCTTCTTCCTTATTTTTTCGTTCTTTCTTTATGTCTCAGAAATAGCAACTCTTCTCTAGGCCCTCTTGTTCTTTCTTTTTCTTCTCTTATTCTTTCTTTCTTTTTTCTTTCTTTTTCCTTATCCTCTTCCTTATTTTTTCGTTCTTTCTTTATGTCTCAGAAATAGCAACTCTTCTCTAGGCCCTCTTGTTCTTTCTTTTTCTTCTCTTATTCTTTATTTCTTTTTTCTTTCTTTTTCCATATCTTCTTCCTTATTTTTTCGTTCTTTCTTTATGTCTCAGAAATAGCAACTCTTCTCTAGGCCCTCTTGTTCTTTCTTTTTCTTCTCTTATTCTTTCTTTCTTTTTTCTTTCTTTTTCCTTATCTTCTTCCTTATTTTTTCGTTCTTTCTTTATGTCACAGAAATTGAAACTCTTCTCTAGGCCCTCTTGTTCTTTCTTTTTCTTCTCTTATTCTTTCTTTCTTTTTTCTTTCTTTTTCCTTATCTTCTTCCTTATTTTTTCGTTCTTTCTTTATGTCACAGAAATAGCAACTCTTCTCTAGGCCCTCTTGTTCTTTCTTTTTCTTCTCTTATTCTTTCTTTCTTTTTTTCTTTCTTTTTCCATATCTTCTTCCTTATTTTTTCGTTCTTTCTTTATGTCTCAGAAATAGCAACTCTTCTCTAGGCCCTCTTGTTCTTTCTTTTTCTTCTCTTATTCTTTCTTTCTTTTTTCTTTCTTTTTCCTTATCTTCTTCCTTATTTTTTCGTTCTTTCTTTATGTCTCAGAAATAGCAACTCTTCTCTAGGCCCTCTTGTTCTTTCTTTTTCTTCTCTTATTCTTTCTTTCTTTTTTCTTTCTTTTTCCTTATCCTCTTCCTTATTTTTTCGTTCTTTCTTTATGTCTCAGAAATAGCAACTCTTCTCTAGGCCCTCTTGTTCTTTCTTTTTCTTCTCTTATTCTTTCTTTCTTTTTTTCTTTCTTTTTCCATATCTTCTTCCTTATTTTTTCGTTCTTTCTTTATGTCACAGAAATTGCAACTCTTCTCTAGGCCCTCTTGTTCTTCCTTTTTGTTCTCTTATTCTTTCTTTCTTTTTTTCTTTCTTTTTCCTTATCTTCTTCCTTATTTTTTCGTTCTTTCTTTATGTCACAGAAATTGCAACTCTTCTCTAGGCCCTCTTGTTCTTTCTTTTTCTTCTCTTATTCTTTCTTTCTTTTTTTCTTTCTTTTTCCTTATCTTCTTCCTTATTTTTTCGTTCTTTCTTTATCTCACAGAAATAGCAACTCTTCTCTAGGCCCTCTTGTTCTTTCTTTTTCTTCTCTTATTCTTTCTTTCTTTTTTTCTTTCTTTTTCCTTATCTTCTTCCTTATTTTTTCGTTCTTTCTTTATGTCTCAGAAATAGCAACTCTTCTCTAGGCCCTCTTGTTCTTTCTTTTTCTTCTCTTATTCTTTCTTTCTTTTTTTCTTTCTTTTTCCATATCTTCTTCCTTATTTTTTCGTTCTTTCTTTATGTCTCAGAAATAGCAACTCTTCTCTAGGCCCTCTTGTTCTTTCTTTTTCTTCTCTTATTCTTTCTTTCTTTTTTCTTTCTTTTTCCTTATCTTCTTCCTTATTTTTTCGTTCTTTCTTTATGTCACAGAAATTGAACCTCTTCTCTAGGCCCTCTTGTTCTTTCTTTTTCTTCTCTTATTCTTTCTTTCTTTTTTTTCTTTCTTTTTCCTTATCTTCTTCCTTATTTTTTCGTTCTTTCTTTATATCACAGAAATTGCAACTCTTCTCTAGGCCCTCTTGTTCTTTCTTTTTCTTCTCTTATTCTTTCTTTTTTTCTTTCTTTTTCCTTATCTTCTTCCTTATTTTTTCGTTCTTTCTTTATGTCACAGAAATAGCAACTCTTCTCTAGGCCCTCTTGTTCTTTCTTTTTCTTCTCTTATTCTTTCTTTCTTTTTTTCTTTCTTTTTCCATATCTTCTTCCTTATTTTTTCGTTCTTTCTTTATGTCTCAGAAATAGCAACTCTTCTCTAGGCCCTCTTGTTCTTTCTTTTTCTTCTCTTATTCTTTCTTTCTTTTTTCTTTCTTTTTCCTTATCTTCTTCCTTATTTTTTCGTTCTTTCTTTATGTCTCAGAAATAGCAACTCTTCTCTCGGCCCTCTTGTTCTTTCTTTTTCTTCTCTTATTCTTTCTTTCTTTTTTCTTTCTTTTTCCTTATCTTCTTCCTTATTTTTTCGTTCTTTCTTTATGTCTCAGAAATAGCAACTCTTCTCTAGGCCCTCTTGTTCTTTCTTTTTCTTCTCTTATTCTTTCTTTCTTTTTTCTTTCTTTTTCCTTATCCTCTTCCTTATTTTTTCGTTCTTTCTTTATGTCTCAGAAATAGCAACTCTTCTCTAGGCCCTCTTGTTCTTTCTTTTTCTTCTCTTATTCTTTATTTCTTTTTTCTTTCTTTTTCCATATCTTCTTCCTTATTTTTTCGTTCTTTCTTTATGTCTCAGAAATAGCAACTCTTCTCTAGGCCCTCTTGTTCTTTCTTTTTCTTCTCTTATTCTTTCTTTCTTTTTTCTTTCTTTTTCCTTATCTTCTTCCTTATTTTTTCGTTCTTTCTTTATGTCACAGAAATTGAAACTCTTCTCTAGGCCCTCTTGTTCTTTCTTTTTCTTCTCTTATTCTTTCTTTCTTTTTTCTTTCTTTTTCCTTATCTTCTTCCTTATTTTTTCGTTCTTTCTTTATGTCACAGAAATAGCAACTCTTCTCTAGGCCCTCTTGTTCTTTCTTTTTCTTCTCTTATTCTTTCTTTCTTTTTTTCTTTCTTTTTCCATATCTTCTTCCTTATTTTTTCGTTCTTTCTTTATGTCTCAGAAATAGCAACTCTTCTCTAGGCCCTCTTGTTCTTTCTTTTTCTTCTCTTATTCTTTCTTTCTTTTTTCTTTCTTTTTCCTTATCTTCTTCCTTATTTTTTCGTTCTTTCTTTATGTCTCAGAAATAGCAACTCTTCTCTAGGCCCTCTTGTTCTTTCTTTTTCTTCTCTTATTCTTTCTTTCTTTATTCTTTCTTTTTCCTTATCCTCTTCCTTATTTTTTCGTTCTTTCTTTATGTCTCAGAAATAGCAAATCTTCTCTAGGCCCTCTTGTTCTTTCTTTTTCTTCTCTTATTCTTTCTTTCTTTTTTTCTTTCTTTTTCCATATCTTCTTCCTTATTTTTTGGTTCTTTCTTTATGTCTCAGAAATAGCAACTCTTCTCTAGGCCCTCTTGTTCTTTCTTTTTCTTCTCTTATTCTTTCTTTCTTTTTCTTTCTTTTTCCTTATCTTCTTCCTTATTTTTTCGTTCTTTCTTTATGTCACAGAAATTGAAACTCTTCTCTAGGCCCTCTTGTTCTTTCTTTTTCTTCTCTTATTCTTTCTTTCTTTTTTCTTTCTTTTTCCTTATCTTCTTCCTTATTTTTTCGTTCTTTCTTTATGTCACAGAAATTGCAACTCTTCTCTAGGCCCTCTTGTTCTTCCTTTTTCTTCTCTTATTCTTTCTTTCTTTTTTTCTTTCTTTTTCTTTATCTTCTTCCTTATTTTTTCGTTCTTTCTTTATGTCACAGAAATTGCAACTCTTCTCTAGGCCCTCTTGTTCTTTCTTTTTCTTCTCTTATTCTTTCTTTCTTTTTTTCTTTCTTTTTCCTTATCTTCTTCCTTATTTTTTCGTTCTTTCTTTATCTCACAGAAATAGCAACTCTTCTCTAGGCCCTCTTGTTCTTTCTTTTTCTTCTCTTATTCTTTCTTTCTTTTTTTCTTTCTTTTTCCTTATCTTCTTCCTTATTTTTTCGTTCTTTCTTTATGTCTCAGAAATAGCAACTCTTCTCTAGGCCCTCTTGTTCTTTCTTTTTCTTCTCTTATTCTTTCTTTCTTTTTTCTTTCTTTTTCCTTATCTTCTTCCTTATTTTTTCGTTCTTTCTTTATGTCTCAGAAATAGCAACTCTTCTCTAGGCCCACTTGTTTTGTCTTTTCCAACTCTTATTCTTTCTTTCTTTTTTCTTTCTTTTTCCTTATCTTCTTCCTTATTTTTTCGTTCTTTCTTTATGTCTCAGAAATAGCAACTCTTCTCTAGGCCCTCTTGTTCTTTCTTTTTCTTCTCTTATTCTTTCTTTCTTTTTTCTTTATTTTTCATTATCTTCTTCCTTATTTTTTCGTTCTTTCTTTATGTCTCAGAAATAGCAACTCTTCTCTAGGCCCACTTGTTTTGTCTTTTCCAACTCTTATTCTTTCTTTCTTTTTTCTTTCTTTTTCCTTATCTTCTTCCTTATTTTTTCGTTCTTTCTTTATGTCTCAGAAATAGCAACTCTTCTCTAGGCCCTCTTGTTCTTTCTTTTTCTTCTCTTATTCTTTCTTTCTTTTTTTTCTTTCTTTTTCCTTATCTTCTTCCTTATTTTTTCGATCTTTCTTTATGTCACAGAAATTGCAACTCTTCTCTAGGCCCTCTTGTTCTTTCTTTTTCTTCTCTTATCCTTTCTTTCTTGATTTCTTTCTTTTTCCTTATCTTCTTCCTTATTTTTTCGTTCTTTCTTTATGTCCCAGAAATTGCAACTCTTCTCTAGGCCCTCTTGTTCTTTCTTTTTCTTCTCTTATTCTTTCTTTCTTTTTTTTCTTTCTTTTTCCTTATCTTCTTCCTTATTTTTTCGTTCTTTCTTTATGTCTCAGAAATAGCAACTCTTCTCTAGGCCCACTTGTTTTGTCTTTTCCTTCTCTTATCCTTTCTTTCTTTTTTCTTTCTTTTTTTCTTTCTTTTTCCTTATCTTCTTCCTTATTTTTTCGTTCTTTCTTTATGTCACAGAAATTGAAACTCTTCTCTAGGACCTCTTGTTCTTTCTTTTTCTTCTCTTATTCTTTCTTTCTTTTTTCTTTCTTTTTCCTTATCTTCTTCCTTATTTTTTCGTTCTTTCTTTATGTCACCGAAATTGCAACTCTTCTCTAGGCCCTCTTGTTCTTCCTTTTTCTTCTCTTATTCTTTCTTTCTTTTTTTCTTTATTTTTCCTTATCTTCTTCCTTATTTTTTCGTTCTTTCTTTATGTCACAGAAATAGCAACTCTTCTCTAGGCCCACTTGTTTTGTCTTTTCCTTCTCTTATTCTTTCTTTCTTTTTTCTTTCTTTTTTTCTTTCTTTTTCCTTATCTTCTTCCTTATTTTTTCGTTCTTTCTTTATGTCACAGAAATTGCAACTCTTCTCTAGACCCTCGTGTTCTTCCTTTTTCTTCTCTTATTCTTTCTTTCTTTTTTTCTTTCTTTTTCCTTATCTTCTTCCTTATTTTTTCGTTCTTTCTTTATGTCTCAGAAATAGAAACTCTTCTCTAGGCCCACTAGTTTTGTCTTTTTCTTCTCTTATTCTTTCTTTCTTTTTTTCTTTCTTCTTCCTTATCTTCTTCCTTATTTTTTCGTTCTTTCTTTATGTCACAGAAATAGCAACTCTTCTCTAGGCCCTCTTGTTCTTTCTTTTTCTTCTCTTATTCTTTGTTTCTTTTTTTCTTTCTTTTTCCTTATCTTCTTCCTTATTTTTTCGTTCTTTCTTTATGTCTCAGAAATAGCAACTCTTCTCTAGGCCCTCTTGTTCTTTCTTTTTCTTCTCTTATTCTTTCTTTCTTTTTTTCTTTCTTTTTCCTTATCTTCTTCCTTATTTTTTCGTTCTTTCTTTATGTCACAGAAATTGAAACTCTTCTCTAGGCCCTCTTGTTCTTTCTTTTTCTTGTCTTATTCTTTCTTTCTTTTTTTCTTTCTTTTTCCTTTCTTCTTCTTATTTTTTCTTTCTTTCTTTATGTCACAGAAATTGAAACTCTTCTCTAGGCCCTCTTGTTCTTTGTTTTTCTTCTCTTATTCTTTCTTTCTTTTTTTCTTTCTTTTTCCTTATCTTCTTCCTTATTTTTTCGTTCTTTCTTTATGTCTCAGAAATAGCAACTCTTCTCTAGGCACACTTTTTTGTCTTTTTCTTCTCTTATTCTTTCTTTCTTTTTTTCTTTCTTTTTTCTTATCTTCTTCCTTATTTTTTCGTTCTTTCTTTATGTCACAGAAATAGCAACTCTTCTCTAGGCCCACTTGTTTTGTCTTTTCCTTCTCTTATTCTTTCTTTCTTTTTTCTTTCTTTTTTTCTTTCTTTTTCCTTATCTTCTTCCTTATTTTTTCGTTCTTTCTTTATGTCACAGAAATTGCAACTCTTCTCTAGGCCCACTTGTTTTGTCTTTTTCTTCTCTTATTCTTTCTTTCTTTTTTTCTTTCTTTTTCCTTATCTTCTTCCTTATTTTTTCGTTCTTTCTTTATGTCATAGAAATTGAAACTCTTCTCTAGACCCTCTTGTTCTTCCTTTTTCTTCTCTTATTCTTTCTTTCTTTTTTTCTTTCTTTTTCCTTATCTTCTTCCTTATTTTTTCGTTCTTTCTTTATGTCTCAGAAATTGCAACTCTTCTCTAGGCCCTCTTGTTCTTTCTTTTCCTTCTCTTATTCTTTCTTTCTTTTTTTCTTTCTTTTTCCTTATCTTCTTCCTTATTTTTTCGTTCTTTCTTTATGTCTCAGAAATTGAAACTCTTCTCTAGACCCTCTTGTTCTTCCTTTTTCTTCTCTTATTCTTTCTTTCTTTTTTCTTTCTTTTTCCTTATCTTCTTCCTTATTTTTTCGTTCTTTCTTTATGTCTCAGAAATAGCAACTCTTCTCTAGGCCCTCTTGTTCTTTCTTTTTCTTCTCTTATTCTTTGTTTCTTTTTTTCTTTCTTTTTCCTTATCTTCTTCCTTATTTTTTCGTTCTTTCTTTATGTCTCAGAAATTGCAACTCTTCTCTAGACCCTCTTGTTCTTCCTTTTTCTTCTCTTATTCTTTCTTTCTTTTTTTCTTTCTTTTTCCTTATCTTCTTCCTTATTTTTTCGTTCTTTCTTTATGTCTCAGAAATTGAAACTCTTCTCTAGGCCCTCTTGTTCTTTCTTTTTCTTCTCTTATTCTTTCTTTCTTTTTTCTTTCTTTTTCCTTATCCTCTTCCTTATTTTTTCGTTCTTTCTTTATGTCTCAGAAATAGCAACTCTTCTCTAGGCCCTCTTGTTCTTTCTTTTTCTTCTCTTATTCTTTCTTTCTTTTTTTCTTTCTTTTTCCATATCTTCTTCCTTATTTTTTCGTTCTTTCTTTATGTCTCAGAAATAGCAACTCTTCTCTAGGCCCTCTTGTTCTTTCTTTTTCTTCTCTTATTCTTTCTTTCTTTTTTCTTTCTTTTTCCTTATCTTCTTCCTTATTTTTTCGTTCTTTCTTTATGTCACAGAAATTGAAACTCTTCTCTAGGCCCTCTTGTTCTTTCTTTTTCTTCTCTTATTCTTTCTTTCTTTTTTCTTTCTTTTTCCTTATCTTCTTCCTTATTTTTTCGTTCTTTCTTTATGTCACAGAAATAGCAACTCTTCTCTAGGCCCTCTTGTTCTTTCTTTTTCTTCTCTTATTCTTTCTTTCTTTTTTTCTTTCTTTTTCCATATCTTCTTCCTTATTTTTTCGTTCTTTCTTTATGTCTCAGAAATAGCAACTCTTCTCTAGGCCCTCTTGTTCTTTCTTTTTCTTCTCTTATTCTTTCTTTCTTTTTTCTTTCTTTTTCCTTATCTTCTTCCTTATTTTTTCGTTCTTTCTTTATGTCTCAGAAATAGCAACTCTTCTCTAGGCCCTCTTGTTCTTTCTTTTTCTTCTCTTATTCTTTCTTTCTTTTTTCTTTCTTTTTCCTTATCCTCTTCCTTATTTTTTCGTTCTTTCTTTATGTCTCAGAAATAGCAACTCTTCTCTAGGCCCTCTTGTTCTTTCTTTTTCTTCTCTTATTCTTTCTTTCTTTTTTCTTTCTTTTTCCTTATCTTCTTCCTTATTTTTTCGTTCTTTCTTTATGTCACAGAAATTGCAACTCTTCTCTAGGCCCTCTTGTTCTTTCTTTTTCTTCTCTTATTCTTTCTTTCTTTTTTTCTTTCTTTTTCCTTATCTTCTTCCTTATTTTTTCGTTCTTTCTTTATATCACAGAAATTGCAACTCTTCTCTAGGCCCTCTTGTTCTTTCTTTTTCTTCTCTTATTCTTTCTTTCTTTTTTTCTTTCTTTTTCCTTATCTTCTTCCTTATTTTTTCGTTCTTTCTTTATGTCACAGAAATAGCAACTCTTCTCTAGGCCCTCTTGTTCTTTCTTTTTCTTCTCTTATTCTTTCTTTCTTTTTTTCTTTCTTTTTCCATATCTTCTTCCTTATTTTTTCGTTCTTTCTTTATGTCTCAGAAATAGCAACTCTTCTCTAGGCCCTCTTGTTCTTTTTTTTCTTCTCTTATTCTTTCTTTCTTTTTTCTTTCTTTTTCCTTATCCTCTTCCTTATTTTTTCGTTCTTTCTTTATGTCTCAGAAATAGCAACTATTCTCTCGGCCCTCT
Organism: Acanthosepion lycidas; assembly: GCA_963932145.1. Lineage (NCBI taxonomy): Eukaryota > Metazoa > Mollusca > Cephalopoda > Sepiida > Sepiidae > Acanthosepion > Acanthosepion lycidas. The sequence continues at coordinate 27,972,178 of OZ010613.1, forward strand.
TGTTCTTTCTTTTTCTTCTCTTATTCTTTCTTTCTTTTTTCTTTCTTTTTCCTTATCTTCTTCCTTATTTTTTCGTTCTTTCTTTATGTCTCAGAAATAGCAACTCTTCTCTAGGCCCTCTTGTTCTTTCTTTTTCTTCTCTTATTCTTTCTTTCTTTTTTCTTTCTTTTTCCTTATCCTCTTCCTTATTTTTTCGTTCTTTCTTTATGTCTCAGAAATAGCAACTCTTCTCTAGGCCCTCTTGTTCTTTCTTTTTCTTCTCTTATTCTTTATTTCTTTTTTCTTTCTTTTTCCATATCTTCTTCCTTATTTTTTCGTTCTTTCTTTATGTCTCAGAAATAGCAACTCTTCTCTAGGCCCTCTTGTTCTTTCTTTTTCTTCTCTTATTCTTTCTTTCTTTTTTCTTTCTTTTTCCTTATCTTCTTCCTTATTTTTTCGTTCTTTCTTTATGTCACAGAAATTGAAACTCTTCTCTAGGCCCTCTTGTTCTTTCTTTTTCTTCTCTTATTCTTTCTTTCTTTTTTCTTTCTTTTTCCTTATCTTCTTCCTTATTTTTTCGTTCTTTCTTTATGTCACAGAAATAGCAACTCTTCTCTAGGCCCTCTTGTTCTTTCTTTTTCTTCTCTTATTCTTTTTTTCTTTCTTTTTCCATATCTTCTTCCTTATTTTTTCGTTCTTTCTTTATGTCTCAGAAATAGCAACTCTTCTCTAGGCCCTCTTGTTCTTTTTTTTCTTCTCTTATTCTTTCTTTCTTTTTTTCTTTCTTTTTCCTTATCTTCTTCCTTATTTTTTCGTTCTTTCTTTATGTCTCAGAAATAGCAACTCTTCTCTAGGCCCTCTTGTTCTTTCTTTTTCTTCTCTTATTCTTTCTTTCTTTTTTCTTTCTTTTTCCTTATCCTCTTCCTTATTTTTTCGTTCTTTCTTTATGTCTCAGAAATAGCAACTCTTCTCTAGGCCCTCTTGTTCTTTCTTTTTCTTCTCTTATTCTTTATTTCTTTTTTCTTTCTTTTTCCATATCTTCTTCCTTATTTTTTCGTTCTTTCTTTATGTCTCAGAAATAGCAACTCTTCTCTAGGCCCTCTTGTTCTTTCTTTTTCTTCTCTTATTCTTTCTTTCTTTTTTCTTTCTTTTTCCTTATCTTCTTCCTTATTTTTTCGTTCTTTCTTTATGTCACAGAAATTGAAACTCTTCTCTAGGCCCTCTTGTTCTTTCTTTTTCTTCTCTTATTCTTTCTTTCTTTTTTCTTTCTTTTTCCTTATCTTCTTCCTTATTTTTTCGTTCTTTCTTTATGTCACAGAAATAGCAACTCTTCTCTAGGCCCTCTTGTTCTTTCTTTTTCTTCTCTTATTCTTTTTTTCTTTCTTTTTCCATATCTTCTTCCTTATTTTTTCGTTCTTTCTTTATGTCTCAGAAATAGCAACTCTTCTCTAGGCCCTCTTGTTCTTTCTTTTTCTTCTCTTATTCTTTCTTTCTTTTTTTCTTTCTTTTTCCATATCTTCTTCCTTATTTTTTCGTTCTTTCTTTATGTCTCAGAAATAGCAACTCTTCTCTAGGCCCTCTTGTTCTTTCTTTTTCTTCTCTTATTCTTTCTTTCTTTTTTCTTTCTTTTTCCTTATCCTCTTCCTTATTTTTTCGTTCTTTCTTTATGTCTCAGAAATAGCAACTCTTCTCTCGGCCCTCTTGTTCTTTCTTTTTCTTCTCTTATTCTTTCTTTCTTTTTTCTTTCTTTTTCCTTATCTTCTTCCTTATTTTTTCGTTCTTTCTTTATGTCACAGAAATTGAAACTCTTCTCTAGGCCCTCTTGTTCTTTCTTTTTCTTCTCTTATTCTTTCTTTCTTTTTTCTTTCTTTTTCCTTATCTTCTTCCTTATTTTTTCGTTCTTTCTTTATGTCACAGAAATAGCAACTCTTCTCTAGGCCCTCTTGTTCTTTCTTTTTCTTCTCTTATTCTTTTTTTCTTTCTTTTTCCATATCTTCTTCCTTATTTTTTCGTTCTTTCTTTATGTCTCAGAAATAGCAACTCTTCTCTAGGCCCTCTTGTTCTTTTTTTTCTTCTCTTATTCTTTCTTTCTTTTTTTCTTTCTTTTTCCTTATCTTCTTCCTTATTTTTTCGTTCTTTCTTTATGTCTCAGAAATAGCAACTCTTCTCTAGGCCCTCTTGTTCTTTCTTTTTCTTCTCTTATTCTTTCTTTCTTTTTTCTTTCTTTTTCCTTATCCTCTTCCTTATTTTTTCGTTCTTTCTTTATGTCTCAGAAATAGCAACTCTTCTCTAGGCCCTCTTGTTCTTTCTTTTTCTTCTCTTATTCTTTATTTCTTTTTTCTTTCTTTTTCCATATCTTCTTCCTTATTTTTTCGTTCTTTCTTTATGTCTCAGAAATAGCAACTCTTCTCTAGGCCCTCTTGTTCTTTCTTTTTCTTCTCTTATTCTTTCTTTCTTTTTTCTTTCTTTTTCCTTATCTTCTTCCTTATTTTTTCGTTCTTTCTTTATGTCACAGAAATTGAAACTCTTCTCTAGGCCCTCTTGTTCTTTCTTTTTCTTCTCTTATTCTTTCTTTCTTTTTTCTTTCTTTTTCCTTATCTTCTTCCTTATTTTTTCGTTCTTTCTTTATGTCACAGAAATAGCAACTCTTCTCTAGGCCCTCTTGTTCTTTCTTTTTCTTCTCTTATTCTTTTTTTCTTTCTTTTTCCATATCTTCTTCCTTATTTTTTCGTTCTTTCTTTATGTCTCAGAAATAGCAACTCTTCTCTAGGCCCTCTTGTTCTTTCTTTTTCTTCTCTTATTCTTTCTTTCTTTTTTTCTTTCTTTTTCCATATCTTCTTCCTTATTTTTTCGTTCTTTCTTTATGTCTCAGAAATAGCAACTCTTCTCTAGGCCCTCTTGTTCTTTCTTTTTCTTCTCTTATTCTTTCTTTCTTTTTTCTTTCTTTTTCCTTATCCTCTTCCTTATTTTTTCGTTCTTTCTTTATGTCTCAGAAATAGCAACTCTTCTCTCGGCCCTCTTGTTCTTTCTTTTTCTTCTCTTATTCTTTCTTTCTTTTTTCTTTCTTTTTCCTTATCTTCTTCCTTATTTTTTCGTTCTTTCTTTATGTCTCAGAAATAGCAACTCTTCTCTAGGCCCTCTTGTTCTTTCTTTTTCTTCTCTTATTCTTTCTTTCTTTTTTCTTTCTTTTTCCTTATACTCTTCCTTATTTTTTCTTTCTTTCTTTATGTCTCAGAAATAGCAACTCTTCTCTAGGCCCTCTTGTTCTTTCTTTTTCTTCTCTTATTCTTTATTTCTTTTTTCTTTCTTTTTCCATATCTTCTTCCTTATTTTTTCGTTCTTTCTTTATGTCTCAGAAATAGCAACTCTTCTCTAGGCCCTCTTGTTCTTTCTTTTTCTTCTCTTATTCTTTCTTTCTTTTTTCTTTCTTTTTCCTTATCTTCTTCCTTATTTTTTCGTTCTTTCTTTATGTCACAGAAATTGAAACTCTTCTCTAGGCCCTCTTGTTCTTTCTTTTCCTTCTCTTATTCTTTCTTTCTTTTTTTCTTTCTTTTTCCTTATCTTCTTCCTTATTTTTTCGTTCTTTCTTTATGTCTCAGAAATTGAAACTCTTCTCTAGACCCTCTTGTTCTTCCTTTTTCTTCTCTTATTCTTTCTTTCTTTTTTCTTTCTTTTTCCTTATCTTCTTCCTTATTTTTTCGTTCTTTCTTTATGTCTCAGAAATAGCAACTCTTCTCTAGGCCCTCTTGTTCTTTCTTTTTCTTCTCTTATTCTTTGTTTCTTTTTTTCTTTCTTTTTCCTTATCTTCTTCCTTATTTTTTCGTTCTTTCTTTATGTCTCAGAAATTGCAACTCTTCTCTAGACCCTCTTGTTCTTCCTTTTTCTTCTCTTATTCTTTCTTTCTTTTTTTCTTTCTTTTTCCTTATCTTCTTCCTTATTTTTTCGTTCTTTCTTTATGTCTCAGAAATTGAAACTCTTCTCTAGGCCCTCTTGTTCTTTCTTTTTCTTCTCTTATTCTTTCTTTCTTTTTTCTTTCTTTTTCCTTATCCTCTTCCTTATTTTTTCGTTCTTTCTTTATGTCTCAGAAATAGCAACTCTTCTCTAGGCCCTCTTGTTCTTTCTTTTTCTTCTCTTATTCTTTCTTTCTTTTTTTCTTTCTTTTTCCATATCTTCTTCCTTATTTTTTCGTTCTTTCTTTATGTCTCAGAAATAGCAACTCTTCTCTAGGCCCTCTTGTTCTTTCTTTTTCTTCTCTTATTCTTTCTTTCTTTTTTCTTTCTTTTTCCTTATCTTCTTCCTTATTTTTTCGTTCTTTCTTTATGTCACAGAAATTGAAACTCTTCTCTAGGCCCTCTTGTTCTTTCTTTTTCTTCTCTTATTCTTTCTTTCTTTTTTCTTTCTTTTTCCTTATCTTCTTCCTTATTTTTTCGTTCTTTCTTTATGTCACAGAAATAGCAACTCTTCTCTAGGCCCTCTTGTTCTTTCTTTTTCTTCTCTTATTCTTTCTTTCTTTTTTTCTTTCTTTTTCCATATCTTCTTCCTTATTTTTTCGTTCTTTCTTTATGTCTCAGAAATAGCAACTCTTCTCTAGGCCCTCTTGTTCTTTCTTTTTCTTCTCTTATTCTTTCTTTCTTTTTTCTTTCTTTTTCCTTATCTTCTTCCTTATTTTTTCGTTCTTTCTTTATGTCTCAGAAATAGCAACTCTTCTCTAGGCCCTCTTGTTCTTTCTTTTTCTTCTCTTATTCTTTCTTTCTTTTTTCTTTCTTTTTCCTTATCCTCTTCCTTATTTTTTCGTTCTTTCTTTATGTCTCAGAAATAGCAACTCTTCTCTAGGCCCTCTTGTTCTTTCTTTTTCTTCTCTTATTCTTTCTTTCTTTTTTCTTTCTTTTTCCTTATCTTCTTCCTTATTTTTTCGTTCTTTCTTTATGTCACAGAAATTGAAACTCTTCTCTAGGCCCTCTTGTTCTTTCTTTTTCTTCTCTTATTCTTTCTTTCTTTTTTTCTTTCTTTTTCCTTATCTTCTTCCTTATTTTTTCGTTCTTTCTTTATATCACAGAAATTGCAACTCTTCTCTAGGCCCTCTTGTTCTTTCTTTTTCTTCTCTTATTCTTTCTTTCTTTTTTTCTTTCTTTTTCCTTATCTTCTTCCTTATTTTTTCGTTCTTTCTTTATGTCACAGAAATAGCAACTCTTCTCTAGGCCCTCTTGTTCTTTCTTTTTCTTCTCTTATTCTTTCTTTCTTTTTTTCTTTCTTTTTCCATATCTTCTTCCTTATTTTTTCGTTCTTTCTTTATGTCTCAGAAATAGCAACTCTTCTCTAGGCCCTCTTGTTCTTTCTTTTTCTTCTCTTATTCTTTCTTTCTTTTTTCTTTCTTTTTCCTTATCCTCTTCCTTATTTTTTCGTTCTTTCTTTATGTCTCAGAAATAGCAACTCTTCTCTCGGCCCTCTTGTTCTTTCTTTTTCTTCTCTTATTCTTTCTTTCTTTTTTCTTTCTTTTTCCTTATCTTCTTCCTTATTTTTTCGTTCTTTCTTTATGTCTCAGAAATAGCAACTCTTCTCTAGGCCCTCTTGTTCTTTCTTTTTCTTCTCTTATTCTTTCTTTCTTTTTTCTTTCTTTTTCCTTATCCTCTTCCTTATTTTTTCGTTCTTTCTTTATGTCTCAGAAATAGCAACTCTTCTCTAGGCCCTCTTGTTCTTTCTTTTTCTTCTCTTATTCTTTATTTCTTTTTTCTTTCTTTTTCCATATCTTCTTCCTTATTTTTTCGTTCTTTCTTTATGTCTCAGAAATAGCAACTCTTCTCTAGGCCCTCTTGTTCTTTCTTTTTCTTCTCTTATTCTTTCTTTCTTTTTTCTTTCTTTTTCCTTATCTTCTTCCTTATTTTTTCGTTCTTTCTTTATGTCACAGAAATTGAAACTCTTCTCTAGGCCCTCTTGTTCTTTCTTTTTCTTCTCTTATTCTTTCTTTCTTTTTTCTTTCTTTTTCCTTATCTTCTTCCTTATTTTTTCGTTCTTTCTTTATGTCACAGAAATAGCAACTCTTCTCTAGGCCCTCTTGTTCTTTCTTTTTCTTCTCTTATTCTTTTTTTCTTTCTTTTTCCATATCTTCTTCCTTATTTTTTCGTTCTTTCTTTATGTCTCAGAAATAGCAACTCTTCTCTAGGCCCTCTTGTTCTTTCTTTTTCTTCTCTTATTCTTTCTTTCTTTTTTTCTTTCTTTTTCCTTATCTTCTTCCTTATTTTTTCGTTCTTTCTTTATGTCTCAGAAATAGCAACTCTTCTCTAGGCCCTCTTGTTCTTTCTTTTTCTTCTCTTATTCTTTCTTTCTTTTTTCTTTCTTTTTCCTTATCCTCTTCCTTATTTTTTCGTTCTTTCTTTATGTCTCAGAAATAGCAACTCTTCTCTAGGCCCTCTTGTTCTTTCTTTTTCTTCTCTTATTCTTTATTTCTTTTTTCTTTCTTTTTCCATATCTTCTTCCTTATTTTTTCGTTCTTTCTTTATGTCTCAGAAATAGCAACTCTTCTCTAGGCCCTCTTGTTCTTTCTTTTTCTTCTCTTATTCTTTCTTTCTTTTTTCTTTCTTTTTCCTTATCTTCTTCCTTATTTTTTCGTTCTTTCTTTATGTCACAGAAATTGAAACTCTTCTCTAGGCCCTCTTGTTCTTTCTTTTTCTTCTCTTATTCTTTCTTTCTTTTTTCTTTCTTTTTCCTTATCTTCTTCCTTATTTTTTCGTTCTTTCTTTATGTCACAGAAATAGCAACTCTTCTCTAGGCCCTCTTGTTCTTTCTTTTTCTTCTCTTATTCTTTTTTTCTTTCTTTTTCCATATCTTCTTCCTTATTTTTTCGTTCTTTCTTTATGTCTCAGAAATAGCAACTCTTCTCTAGGCCCTCTTGTTCTTTCTTTTTCTTCTCTTATTCTTTCTTTCTTTTTTTCTTTCTTTTTCCATATCTTCTTCCTTATTTTTTCGTTCTTTCTTTATGTCTCAGAAATAGCAACTCTTCTCTAGGCCCTCTTGTTCTTTCTTTTTCTTCTCTTATTCTTTCTTTCTTTTTTCTTTCTTTTTCCTTATCCTCTTCCTTATTTTTTCGTTCTTTCTTTATGTCTCAGAAATAGCAACTCTTCTCTCGGCCCTCTTGTTCTTTCTTTTTCTTCTCTTATTCTTTCTTTCTTTTTTCTTTCTTTTTCCTTATCTTCTTCCTTATTTTTTCGTTCTTTCTTTATGTCTCAGAAATAGCAACTCTTCTCTAGGCCCTCTTGTTCTTTCTTTTTCTTCTCTTATTCTTTCTTTCTTTTTTCTTTCTTTTTCCTTATCCTCTTCCTTATTTTTTCGTTCTTTCTTTATGTCTCAGAAATAGCAACTCTTCTCTAGGCCCTCTTGTTCTTTCTTTTTCTTCTCTTTTTCTTTATTTCTTTTTTCTTTCTTTTTCCATATCTTCTTCCTTATTTTTTCGTTCTTTCTTTATGTCTCAGAAATAGCAACTCTTCTCTAGGCCCTCTTGTTCTTTCTTTTTCTTCTCTTATTCTTTCTTTCTTTTTTCTTTCTTTTTCCTTATCTTCTTCCTTATTTTTTCGTTCTTTCTTTATGTCACAGAAATTGAAACTCTTCTCTAGGCCCTCTTGTTCTTTCTTTTTCTTCTCTTATTCTTTCTTTCTTTTTTCTTTCTTTTTCCTTATCTTCTTCCTTATTTTTTCGTTCTTTCTTTATGTCACAGAAATAGCAACTCTTCTCTAGGCCCTCTTGTTCTTTCTTTTTCTTCTCTTATTCTTTTTTTCTTTCTTTTTCCATATCTTCTTCCTTATTTTTTCGTTCTTTCTTTATGTCTCAGAAATAGCAACTCTTCTCTAGGCCCTCTTGTTCTTTCTTTTTCTTCTCTTATTCTTTCTTTCTTTTTTTCTTTCTTTTTCCTTATCTTCTTCCTTATTTTTTCGTTCTTTCTTTATGTCTCAGAAATAGCAACTCTTCTCTAGGCCCTCTTGTTCTTTCTTTTTCTTCTCTTATTCTTTCTTTCTTTTTTCTTTCTTTTTCCTTATCCTCTTCCTTATTTTTTCGTTCTTTCTTTATGTCTCAGAAATAGCAACTCTTCTCTAGGCCCTCTTGTTCTTTCTTTTTCTTCTCTTATTCTTTATTTCTTTTTTCTTTCTTTTTCCATATCTTCTTCCTTATTTTTTCGTTCTTTCTTTATGTCTCAGAAATAGCAACTCTTCTCTAGGCCCTCTTGTTCTTTCTTTTTCTTCTCTTATTCTTTCTTTCTTTTTTCTTTATTTTCCTTATCTTCTTCCTTATTTTTTCGTTCTTTCTTTATGTCACAGAAATTGAAACTCTTCTCTAGGCCCTCTTGTTCTTTCTTTTTCTTCTCTTATTCTTTCATTCTTTTTTCTTTCTTTTTCCTTATCTTCTTCCTTATTTTTTCGTTCTTTCTTTATGTCACAGAAATAGCAACTCTTCTCTAGGCCCTCTTGTTCTTTCTTTTTCTTCTCTTATTCTTTTTTTCTTTCTTTTTCCATATCTTCTTCCTTATTTTTTCGTTCTTTCTTTATGTCTCAGAAATAGCAACTCTTCTCTAGGCCCTCTTGTTCTTTCTTTTTCTTCTCTTATTCTTTCTTTCTTTTTTTCTTTCTTTTTCCATATCTTCTTCCTTATTTTTTCGTTCTTTCTTTATGTCTCAGAAATAGCAACTCTTCTCTAGGCCCTCTTGTTCTTTCTTTTTCTTCTCTTATTCTTTCTTTCTTTTTTCTTTCTTTTTCCTTATCCTCTTCCTTATTTTTTCGTTCTTTCTTTATGTCTCAGAAATAGCAACTCTTCTCTCGGCCCTCTTGTTCTTTCTTTTTCTTCTCTTATTCTTTCTTTCTTTTTTCTTTCTTTTTCCTTATCTTCTTCCTTATTTTTTCGTTCTTTCTTTATGTCTCAGAAATAGCAACTCTTCTCTAGGCCCTCTTGTTCTTTCTTTTTCTTCTTTTATTCTTTCTTTCTTTTTTCTTTCTTTTTCCTTATCCTCTTCCTTATTTTTTCGTTCTTTCTTTATGTCTCAGAAATAGCAACTCTTCTCTAGGCCCTCTTGTTCTTTCTTTTTCTTCTCTTATTCTTTATTTCTTTTTTCTTTCTTTTTCCATATCTTCTTCCTTATTTTTTCGTTCTTTCTTTATGTCTCAGAAATAGCAACTCTTCTCTAGGCCCTCTTGTTCTTTCTTTTTCTTCTCTTATTCTTTCTTTCTTTTTTCTTTCTTTTTCCTTATCTCCTTCCTTATTTTTTCGTTCTTTCTTTATGTCACAGAAATTGAAACTCTTCTCTAGGCCCTCTTGTTCTTTCTTTTTCTTCTCTTATTCTTTCTTTCTTTTTTCTTTCTTTTTCCTTATCTTCTTCCTTATTTTTTCGTTCTTTCTTTATGTCACAGAAATAGCAACTCTTCTCTAGGCCCTCTTGTTCTTTCTTTTTCTTCTCTTATTCTTTTTTTCTTTCTTTTTCCATATCTTCTTCCTTATTTTTTCGTTCTTTCTTTATGTCTCAGAAATAGCAACTCTTCTCTAGGCCCTCTTGTTCTTTCTTTTTCTTCTCTTATTCTTTCTTTCTTTTTTCTTTCTTTTTCCTTACCTTCTTCCTTATTTTTTCGTTCTTTCTTTATGTCTCAGAAATAGCAACTCTTCTCTAGGCCCTCTTGTTCTTTCTTTTTCTTCTCTTATTCTTTCTTTCTTTTTTCTTTCTTTTTCCTTATCTTCTTCCTTATTTTTTCGTTCTTTCTTTATGTCACAGAAATAGCAACTCTTCTCTAGGCCCTCTTGTTCTTTCTTTTTCTTCTCTTATTCTTTCTTTCTTTTTTTCTTTCTTTTTCCTTATCTTCTTCCTTATTTTTTCGTTCTTTCTTTATGTCACAGAAATTGCAACTCTTCTCTAGGCCCTCTTGTTCTTTCTTTTTCTTCTCTTATTCTTTCTTTCTTTTTTCTTTCTTTTTCCTTATCCTCTTCCTTATTTTTTCGTTCTTTCTTTATGTCTCAGAAATAGCAACTCTTCTCTAGGCCCTCTTGTTCTTTCTTTTTCTTCTCTTATTCTTTCTTTCTTTTTTTCTTTCTTTTTCCATATCTTCTTCCTTATTTTTTCGTTCTTTCTTTATGTCTCAGAAATAGCAACTCTTCTCTAGGCCCTCTTGTTCTTTCTTTTTCTTCTCTTATTCTTTCTTTCTTTTTTCTTTCTTTTTCCTTATCTTCTTCCTTATTTTTTCGTTCTTTCTTTATGTCACAGAAATTGAAACTCTTCTCTAGGCCCTCTTGTTCTTTCTTTTTCTTCTCTTATTCTTTCTTTCTTTTTTCTTTCTTTTTCCTTATCTTCTTCCTTATTTTTTCGTTCTTTCTTTATGTCACAGAAATTGAAACTCTTCTGTAGGCCCTCTTGTTCTTTCTTTTTCTTCTCTTATTCTTTCTTTCTTTTTTCTTTCTTTTTCCTTATCTTCTTCCTTATTTTTTCGTTCGTTCTTTATGTCACAGAAATTGCAACTCTTCTCTAGGCCCTCTTGTTCTTTCTTTTTCTTCTCTTATTCTTTCTTTCTTTTTTTCTTTCTTTTTCCTTATCTTCTTCCTTATTTTTTCGTTCTTTCTTTATCTCACAGAAATAGCAACTCTTCTCTAGGCCCTCTTGTTCTTTCTTTTTCTTCTCTTATTCTTTCTTTCTTTTTTTCTTTCTTTTTCCTTATCTTCTTCCTTATTTTTTCGTTCTTTCTTTATGTCTCAGAAATAGCAACTCTTCTCTAGGCCCTCTTGTTCTTTCTTTTTCTTCTCTTATTCTTTCTTTCTTTTTTTCTTTCTTTTTCCATATCTTCTTCCTTATTTTTTCGTTCTTTCTTTCTGTCTCAGAAATAGCAACTCTTCTCTAGGCCCTCTTGTTCTTTCTTTTTCTTCTCTTATTCTTTCTTTCTTTTTTCTTTCTTTTTCCTTATCTTCTTCCTTATTTTTTCGTTCTTTCTTTATGTCACAGAAATTGAAACTCTTCTCTAGGCCCTCTTGTTCTTTCTTTTTCTTCTCTTATTCTTTCTTTCTTTTTTTCTTTCTTTTTCCTTATCTTCTTCCTTATTTTTTCGTTCTTTCTTTATATCACAGAAATTGCAACTCTTCTCTAGGCCCTCTTGTTCTTTCTTTTTCTTCTCTTATTCTTTCTTTCTTTTTTTCTTTCTTTTTCCTTATCTTCTTCCTTATTTTTTCGTTCTTTCTTTATGTCACAGAAATAGCAACTCTTCTCTAGGCCCTCTTGTTCTTTCTTTTTCTTCTCTTATTCTTTCTTTCTTTTTTTCTTTCTTTTTCCATATCTTCTTCCTTATTTTTTCGTTCTTTCTTTATGTCTCAGAAATAGCAACTCTTCTCTAGGCCCACTTGTTCTTTCTTTTTCTTCTCTTATTCTTTCTTTCTTTTTTTCTTTCTTTTTCCTTATCTTCTTCCTTATTTTGTCGTTCTTTCTTTATGTCTCAGAAATAGCAACTCTTCTCTAGGCCCACTTGTTCTTTCTTTTTCTTCTCTTATTCTTTCTTTCTTTTTTTCTTTCTTTTTCCATATCTTCTTCCTTATTTTTTCGTTCTTTCTTTCTGTCTCAGAAATAGCAACTCTTCTCTAGGCCCTCTTGTTCTTTCTTTTTCTTCTCTTATTCTTTCTTTCTTTTTTCTTTCTTTTTCCTTATCTTCTTCCTTATTTTTTCGTTCTTTCTTTATGTCACAGAAATTGCAACTCTTCTCTAGGCCCTCTTGTTCTTCCTTTTTCTTCTCTTATTCTTTCTTTCTTTTTTTCTTTCTTTTTCCTTATCTTCTTCCTTATTTTTTCGTTCTTTCTTTATGTCACAGAAATTGCAACTCTTCTCTAGGCCCTCTTGTTCTTTCTTTTTCTTCTCTTATTCTTTCTTTCTTTTTTTCTTTCTTTTTCCTTATCTTCTTCCTTATTTTTTCGTTCTTTCTTTATCTCACAGAAATAGCAACTCTTCTCTAGGCCCTCTTGTTCTTTCTTTTTCTTCTCTTATTCTTTCTTTCTTTTTTTCTTTCTTTTTCCTTATCTTCTTCCTTATTTTTTCGTTCTTTCTTTATGTCTCAGAAATAGCAACTCTTCTCTAGGCCCTCTTGTTCATTCTTTTTCTTCTCTTATTCTTTCTTTCTTTTTTTCTTTCTTTTTCCATATCTTCTTCCTTATTTTTTCGTTCTTTCTTTATGTCTCAGAAATAGCAACTCTTCTCTAGGCCCTCTTGTTCTTTCTTTTTCTTCTCTTATTCTTTCTTTCTTTTTTCTTTCTTTTTCCTTATCTTCTTCCTTATTTTTTCGATCTTTCTTTATGTCACAGAAATTGCAACTCTTCTCTAGGCCCTCTTGTTCTTTCTTTTTCTTCTCTTATCCTTTCTTTCTTGATTTCTTTCTTTTTCCTTATCTTCTTCCTTATTTTTTCGTTCTTTCTTTATGTCCCAGAAATTGCAACTCTTCTCTAGGCCCTCTTGTTCTTTCTTTTTCTTCTCTTATTCTTTCTTTCTTTTTTTCTTTCTTTTTCCTTATCTTCTTCCTTATTTTTTCGTTCTTTCTTTATGTCTCAGAAATAGCAACTCTTCTCTAGGCCCTCTTGTTCTTTCTTTTTCTTCTCTTATTCTTTCTTTCTTTTTTTCTTTCTTTTTCCATATCTTCTTCCTTATTTTTTCGTTCTTTCTTTCTGTCTCAGAAATAGCAACTCTTCTCTAGGCCCTCTTGTTCTTTCTTTTTCTTCTCTTATTCTTTCTTTCTTTTTTCTTTCTTTTTCCTTATCTTCTTCCTTATTTTTTCGTTCTTTCTTTATGTCACAGAAATTGAAACTCTTCTCTAGGCCCTCTTGTTCTTTCTTTTTCTTCTCTTATTCTTTCTTTCTTTTTTTCTTTCTTTTTCCTTATCTTCTTCCTTATTTTTTCGTTCTTTCTTTATATCACAGAAATTGCAACTCTTCTCTAGGCCCTCTTGTTCTTTCTTTTTCTTCTCTTATTCTTTCTTTCTTTTTTTCTTTCTTTTTCCTTATCTTCTTCCTTATTTTTTCGTTCTTTCTTTATGTCACAGAAATAGCAACTCTTCTCTAGGCCCTCTTGTTCTTTCTTTTTCTTCTCTTATTCTTTCTTTCTTTTTTTCTTTCTTTTTCCATATCTTCTTCCTTATTTTTTCGTTCTTTCTTTATGTCTCAGAAATAGCAACTCTTCTCTAGGCCCTCTTGTTCTTTCTTTTTCTTCTCTTATTCTTTCTTTCTTTTTTCTTTCTTTTTCCTTATCCTCTTCCTTATTTTTTCGTTCTTTCTTTATGTCTCAGAAATAGCAACTCTTTTCTCGGCCCTCTTGTTCTTTCTTTTTCTTCTCTTATTCTTTCTTTCTTTTTTCTTTCTTTTTCCTTATCTTCTTCCTTATTTTTTCGTTCTTTCTTTATGTCTCAGAAATAGCAACTCTTCTCTAGGCCCTCTTGTTCTTTCTTTTTCTTCTCTTATTCTTTCTTTCTTTTTTCTTTCTTTTTCCTTATCCTCTTCCTTATTTTTTCGTTCTTTCTTTATGTCTCAGAAATAGCAACTCTTCTCTAGGCCCTCTTGTTCTTTCTTTTTCTTCTCTTATTCTTTATTTCTTTTTTCTTTCTTTTTCCATATCTTCTTCCTTATTTTTTCGTTCTTTCTTTATGTCTCAGAAATAGCAACTCTTCTCTAGGCCCTCTTGTTCTTTCTTTTTCTTCTCTTATTCTTTCTTTCTTTTTTCTTTCTTTTTCCTTATCTTCTTCCTTATTTTTTCGTTCTTTCTTTATGTCACAGAAATTGAAACTCTTCTCTAGGCCCTCTTGTTCTTTCTTTTTCTTCTCTTATTCTTTCTTTCTTTTTTCTTTCTTTTTCCTTATCTTCTTCCTTATTTTTTCGTTCTTTCTTTATGTCACAGAAATAGCAACTCTTCTCCAGGCCCTCTTGTTCTTTCTTTTTCTTCTCTTATTCTTTCTTTCTTTTTTTCTTTCTTTTTCCATATCTTCTTCCTTATTTTTTCGTTCTTTCTTTATGTCTCAGAAATAGCAACTCTTCTCTAGGCCCTCTTGTTCTTTCTTTTTCTTCTCTTATTCTTTCTTTCTTTTTTCTTTCTTTTTCCTTATCTTCTTCCTTATTTTTTCGTTCTTTCTTTATGTCTCAGAAATAGCAACTCTTCTCTAGGCCCTCTTGTTCTTTCTTTTTCTTCTCTTATCCTTTCTTTCTTTTTTTCTTTCTTTTTCCTTATCCTCTTCCTTATTTTTTCGTTCTTTCTTTATGTCTCAGAAATAGCAACTCTTCTCTAGGCCCTCTTGTTCTTTCTTTTTCTTCTCTTATTCTTTCTTTCTTTTTTTCTTTCTTTTTCCATATCTTCTTCCTTATTTTTTCGTTCTTTCTTTATGTCTCAGAAATAGCAACTCTTCTCTAGGCCCTCTTGTTCTTTCTTTTTCTTCTCTTATTCTTTCTTTCTTTTTTCTTTCTTTTTCCTTATCTTCTTCCTTATTTTTTCGTTCTTTCTTTATGTCACAGAAATTGAAACTCTTCTCTAGGCCCTCTTGTTCTTTCTTTTTCTTCTCTTATTCTTTCTTTCTTTTTTGTTTCTTTTTCCTTATCTTCTTCCTTATTTTTTCGTTCTTTCTTTATGTCACAGAAATTGCAACTCTTCTCTAGGCCCTCTTGTTCTTCCTTTTTCTTCTCTTATTCTTTCTTTCTTTTTTTCTTTCTTTTTCCTTATCTTCTTCCTTATTTTTTCGTTCTTTCTTTATGTCACAGAAATTGCAACTCTTCTCTAGGCCCTCTTGTTCTTTCTTTTTCTTCTCTTATTCTTTCTTTCTTTTTTTCTTTCTTTTTCCTTATCTTTTCCTTATTTTTTCGTTCTTTCTTTATCTCACAGAAATAGCAACTCTTCTCTAGGCCCTCTTGTTCTTTCTTTTTCTTCTCTTATTCTTTCTTTCTTTTTTTCTTTCTTTTTCCTTATCTTCTTCCTTATTTTTTCGTTCTTTCTTTATGTCTCAGAAATAGCAACTCTTCTCTAGGCCCTCTTGTTCATTCTTTTTCTTCTCTTATTCTTTCTTTCTTTTTTTCTTTCTTTTTCCATATCTTCTTCCTTATTTTTTCGTTCTTTCTTTATGTCTCAGAAATAGCAACTCTTCTCTAGGCCCTCTTGTTCTTTCTTTTTCTTCTCTTATTCTTTCTTTCTTTTTTCTTTCTTTTTCCTTATCTTCTTCCTTATTTTTTCGTTCTTTCTTTATGTCTCAGAAATAGCAACTCTTCTCTAGGCCCACTTGTTTTGTCTTTTCCAACTCTTATTCTTTCTTTCTTTTTTCTTTCTTTTTCCTTATCTTCTTCCTTATTTTTTCGTTCTTTCTTTATGTCTCAGAAATAGCAACTCTTCTCTAGGCCCTCTTGTTCTTTCTTTTTCTTCTCTTATTCTTTCTTTCTTTTTTCTTTATTTTTCATTATCTTCTTCCTTATTTTTTCGTTCTTTCTTTATGTCTCAGAAATAGCAACTCTTCTCTAGGCCCACTTGTTTTGTCTTTTCCAACTCTTATTCTTTCTTTCTTTTTTCTTTCTTTTTCCTTATCTTCTTCCTTATTTTTTCGTTCTTTCTTTATGTCTCAGAAATAGCAACTCTTCTCTAGGCCCTCTTGTTCTTTCTTTTTCTTCTCTTATTCTTTCTTTCTTTTTTTTCTTTCTTTTTCCTTATCTTCTTCCTTATTTTTTCGATCTTTCTTTATGTCACAGAAATTGCAACTCTTCTCTAGGCCCTCTTGTTCTTTCTTTTTCTTCTCTTATCCTTTCTTTCTTGATTTCTTTCTTTTTCCTTATCTTCTTCCTTATTTTTTCGTTCTTTCTTTATGTCCCAGAAATTGCAACTCTTCTCTAGGCCCTCTTGTTCTTTCTTTTTCTTCTCTTATTCTTTCTTTCTTTTTTTTCTTTCTTTTTCCTTATCTTCTTCCTTATTTTTTCGTTCTTTCTTTATGTCTCAGAAATAGCAACTCTTCTCTAGGCCCACTTGTTTTGTCTTTTCCTTCTCTTATCCTTTCTTTCTTTTTTCTTTCTTTTTTTCTTTCTTTTTCCTTATCTTCTTCCTTATTTTTTCGTTCTTTCTTTATGTCACAGAAATTGAAACTCTTCTCTAGGCCCTCTTGTTCTTTCTTTTTCTTCTCTTATTCTTTCTTTCTTTTTTCTTTCTTTTTCCTTATCTTCTTCCTTATTTTTTCGTTCTTTCTTTATGTCACAGAAATTGCAACTCTTCTCTAGGCCCTCTTGTTCTTCCTTTTTCTTCTCTTATTCTTTCTTTCTTTTTTTCTTTCTTTTTCCTTATCTTCTTCCTTATTTTTTCGTTCTTTCTTTATGTCACAGAAATTGCAACTCTTCTCTAGGCCCTCTTGTTCTTTCTTTTTCTTCTCTTATTCTTTCTTTCTTTTTTTCTTTCTTTTTCCTTATCTTCTTCCTTATTTTTTCGTTCTTTCTTTATCTCACAGAAATAGCAACTCTTCTCTAGGCCCTCTTGTTCTTTCTTTTTCTTCTCTTATTCTTTCTTTCTTTTTTTCTTTCTTTTTCCTTATCTTCTTCATTATTTTTTCGTTCTTTCTTTATGTCTCAGAAATAGCAACTCTTCTCTAGGCCCTCTTGTTCTTTCTTTTTCTTCTCTTATTCTTTCTTTCTTTTTTTCTTTCTTTTTCCATATCTTCTTCCTTATTTTTTCGTTCTTTCTTTATGTCTCAGAAATAGCAACTCTTCTCTAGGCCCTCTTGTTCTTTCTTTTTCTTCTCTTATTCTTTCTTTCATTTTTCTTTCTTTTTCCTTATCTTCTTCCTTATTTTTTCGTTCTTTCTTTATGTCACAGAAATTGAAACTCTTCTCTAGGCCCTCTTGTTCTTTCTTTTTCTTCTCTTATTTTTTCTTTCTTTTTTTCTTTCTTTTTCCTTATCTTCTTCCTTATTTTTTCGTTCTTTCTTTATGTCACAGAAATAGCAACTCTTCTCTAGGCCCTCTTGTTCTTTCTTTTTCTTCTCTTATTCTTTCTTTCTTTTTTTCTTTCTTTTTCCA
Organism: Acanthosepion lycidas; assembly: GCA_963932145.1. Taxonomy (NCBI): domain Eukaryota; kingdom Metazoa; phylum Mollusca; class Cephalopoda; order Sepiida; family Sepiidae; genus Acanthosepion; species Acanthosepion lycidas. The sequence goes on from OZ010613.1 coordinate 27,989,170, forward strand.
TATCTTCTTCCTTATTTTTTCGTTCTTTCTTTATGTCTCAGAAATAGCAACTCTTCTCTAGGCCCTCTTGTTCTTTCTTTTTCTTCTCTTATTCTTTCTTTCTTTTTTCTTTCTTTTTCCTTATCTTCTTCCTTATTTTTTCGTTCTTTCTTTATGTCACAGAAATTGAAACTCTTCTCTAGGCCCTCTTGTTCTTTCTTTTTCTTCTCTTATTCTTTCTTTCTTTTTTTCTTTCTTTTTCCTTATCTTCTTCCTTATTTTTTCGTTCTTTCTTTATGTCACAGAAATTGAAACTCTTCTCTAGGCCCTCTTGTTCTTTCTTTTTCTTCTCTTATTCTTTCTTTCTTTTTTCTTTCTTTTTCCTTATCTTCTTCCTTATTTTTTCGTTCTTTCTTTATGTCACAGAAATTGAAACTCTTCTCTAGGCCCACTTGTTCTTTCTTTTTCTTCTCTTATTCTTTCTTTCTTTTTTTCTTTCTTTTTCCTTATCTTCTTCCTTATTTTTTCGTTCTTTCTTTATGTCACAGAAATAGCAACTCTTCTCTAGGCCCTCTTGTTCTTTCTTTTTCTTCTCTTATTCTTTCTTTCTTTTTTTCTTTCTTTTTCCATATCTTCTTCCTTATTTTTTCGTTCTTTCTTTATGTCTCAGAAATAGCAACTCTTCTCTAGGCCCTCTTGTTCTTTCTTTTTCTTCTCTTATTCTTTCTTTCTTTTTTCTTTCTTTTTCCTTATCCTCTTCCTTATTTTTTCGTTCTTTCTTTATATCTCAGAAATAGCAACTCTTCTCTCGGCCCTCTTGTTCTTTCTTTTTCTTCTCTTATTCTTTCTTTCTTTTTTCTTTCTTTTTCCTTATCTTCTTCCTTATTTTTTCGTTCTTTCTTTATGTCTCAGAAATAGCAACTCTTCTCTAGGCCCTCTTGTTCTTTCTTTTTCTTCTGTTATTCTTTCTTTCTTTTTTCTTTCTTTTTCCTTATCCTCTTCCTTATTTTTTCGTTCTTTCTTTATGTCTCAGAAATAGCAACTCTTCTCTAGGCCCTCTTGTTCTTTCTTTTTCTTCTCTTATTCTTTATTTCTTTTTTCTTTCTTTTTCCATATCTTCTTCCTTATTTTTTCGTTCTTTCTTTATGTCTCAGAAATAGCAACTCTCCTCTAGGCCCTCTTGTTCTTTCTTTTTCTTCTCTTATTCTTTCTTTCTTTTTTCTTTCTTTTTCCTTATCTTCTTCCTTATTTTTTCGTTCTTTCTTTATGTCACAGAAATTGAAACTCTTCTCTAGGCCCTCTTGTTCTTTCTTTTTCTTCTCTTATTCTTTCTTTCTTTTTTCTTTCTTTTTCCTTATCTTCTTCCTTATTTTTTCGTTCTTTCTTTATGTCACAGAAATTGCAACTCTTCTCTAGGCCCTCTTGTTCTTTCTTTTTCTTCTCTTATTCTTTCTTTCTTTTTTTTCTTTCTTTTTCCTTATCTTCTTCCTTATTTTTTCGTTCTTTCTTTATGTCTCAGAAATAGCAACTCTTCTCTAGGCCCACTTGTTTTGTCTTTTCCTTCTCTTATCCTTTCTTTCTTTTTTCTTTCTTTTTTTCTTTCTTTTTCCTTATCTTCTTCCTTATTTTTTCGTTCTTTCTTTATGTCACAGAAATTGAAACTCTTCTCTAGGCCCTCTTGTTCTTTCTTTTTCTTCTCTTATTCTTTCTTTCTTTTTTCTTTCTTTTTCCTTATCTTCTTCCTTATTTTTTCGTTCTTTCTTTATGTCACAGAAATTGCAACTCTTCTCTAGGCCCTCTTGTTCTTCCTTTTTCTTCTCTTATTCTTTCTTTCTTTTTTTCTTTCTTTTTCCTTATCTTCTTCCTTATTTTTTCGTTCTTTCTTTATGTCACTGAAATTGCAACTCTTCTCTAGGCCCTCTTGTTCTTTCTTTTTCTTCTCTTATTCTTTCTTTCTTTTTTTCTTTCTTTTTCCTTATCTTCTTCCTTATTTTTTCGTTCTTTCTTTATCTCACAGAAATAGCAACTCTTCTCTAGGCCCTCTTGTTCTTTCTTTTTCTTCTCTTATTCTTTCTTTCTTTTTTTCTTTCTTTTTCCTTATCTTCTTCATTATTTTTTCGTTCTTTCTTTATGTCTCAGAAATAGCAACTCTTCTCTAGGCCCTCTTGTTCTTTCTTTTTCTTCTCTTATTCTTTCTTTCTTTTTTTCTTTCTTTTTCCATATCTTCTTCCTTATTTTTTCGTTCTTTCTTTATGTCTCAGAAATAGCAACTCTTCTCTAGGCCCTCTTGTTCTTTCTTTTTCTTCTCTTATTCTTTCTTTCATTTTTCTTTCTTTTTCCTTATCTTCTTCCTTATTTTTTCGTTCTTTCTTTATGTCACAGAAATTGAAACTCTTCTCTAGGCCCTCTTGTTCTTTCTTTTTCTTCTCTTATTCTTTCTTTCTTTTTTTCTTTCTTTTTCCTTATCTTCTTCCTTATTTTTTCGTTCTTTCTTTATGTCACAGAAATAGCAACTCTTCTCTAGGCCCTCTTGTTCTTTCTTTTTCTTCTCTTATTCTTTCTTTCTTTTTTTCTTTCTTTTTCCATATCTTCTTCCTTATTTTTTCGTTCTTTCTTTATGTCTCAGAAATAGCAACTCTTCTCTAGGCCCTCTTGTTCTTTCTTTTTCTTCTCTTATTCTTTCTTTCTTTTTTCTTTCTTTTTCCTTATCTTCTTCCTTATTTTTTCGTTCTTTCTTTATGTCACAGAAATTGAAACTCTTCTCTAGGCCCTCTTGTTCTTTCTTTTTCTTCTCTTATTCTTTCTTTCTTTTTTTCTTTCTTTTTCCTTATCTTCTTCCTTATTTTTTCGTTCTTTCTTTATGTCTCAGAAATAGCAACTCTTCTCTAGGCCCTCTTGTTCTTTCTTTTTCTTCTCTTATTCTTTCTTTCTTTTTTTCTTTCTTTTTCCATATCTTCTTCCTTATTTTTTCGTTCTTTCTTTATGTCTCAGAAATAGCAACTCTTCTCTAGGCCCTCTTGTTCTTTCTTTTTCTTCTCTTATTCTTTCTTTCTTTTTTTCTTTCTTTTTCCTTATCTTCTTCCTTATTTTTTCGTTCTTTCTTTATGTCACAGAAATTGAAACTCTTCTCTAGGCCCTCTTGTTCTTTCTTTTTCTTCTCTTATTCTTTCTTTCTTTTTTCTTTCTTTTTCCTTATCTTCTTCCATATTTTTTCGTTCTTTCTTTATGTCACAGAAATTGCAACTCTTCTCTAGGCCCTCTTGTTCTTCCTTTTTCTTCTCTTATTCTTTCTTTCTTTTTTTCTTTCTTTTTCCTTATCTTCTTCCTTATTTTTTCGTTCTTTCTTTATGTCACAGAAATTGCAACTCTTCTCTAGGCCCACTTGTTCTTTCTTTTTCTTCTCTTATTCTTTCTTTCTTTTTTTCTTTCTTTTTCCTTATCTTCTTCCTTATTTTTTCGTTCTTTCTTTATGTCACAGAAATAGCAACTCTTCTCTAGGCCCTCTTGTTCTTTCTTTTTCTTCTCTTATTCTTTCTTTCTTTTTTTCTTTCTTTTTCCATATCTTCTTCCTTATTTTTTCGTTCTTTCTTTATGTCTCAGAAATAGCAACTCTTCTCTAGGCCCTCTTGTTCTTTCTTTTTCTTCTCTTATTCTTTCTTTCTTTTTTCTTTCTTTTTCCTTATCCTCTTCCTTATTTTTTCGTTCTTTCTTTATATCTCAGAAATAGCAACTCTTCTCTAGGCCCTCTTGTTCTTTCTTTTTCTTCTCTTATTCTTTCTTTCTTTTTTCTTTCTTTTTCCTTATCCTCTTCCTTATTTTTTCGTTCTTTCTTTATGTCTCAGAAATAGCAACTCTTCTCTAGGCCCTCTTGTTCTTTCTTTTTCTTCTCTTATTCTTTCTTTTTTTCTTTCTTTTTCCATATCTTCTTCCTTATTTTTTCGTTCTTTCTTTATGTCTCAGAAATAGCAACTCTTCTCTAGGCCCTCTTGTTCTTTCTTTTTCTTCTCTTATTCTTTCTTTCTTTTTTCTTTCTTTTTCCTTATCTTCTTCCTTATTTTTTCGTTCTTTCTTTATGTCACAGAAATTGAAACTCTTCTCTAGGCCCTCTTGTTCTTTCTTTTTCTTCTCTTATTCTTTCTTTCTTTTTTCTTTCTTTTTCCTTATCTTCTTCCTTATTTTTTCGTTCTTTCTTTATGTCACAGTAATTGCAACTCTTCTCTAGGCCCTCTTGTTCTTCCTTTTTCTTCTCTTATTCTTTCTTTCTTTTTTTCTTTCTTTTTCCTTATCTTCTTCCTTATTTTTTCGTTCTTTCTTTATGTCACAGAAATTGCAACTCTTCTCTAGGCCCTCTTGTTCTTTCTTTTTCTTCTCTTATTCTTTCTTTCTTTTTTTCTTTCTTTTTCCTTATCTTCTTCCTTATTTTTTCGTTCTTTCTTTATCTCACAGAAATAGCAACTCTTCTCTAGGCCCTCTTGTTCTTTCTTTTTCTTCTCTTATTCTTTCTTTCTTTTTTTCTTTCTTTTTCCTTATCTTCTTCCTTATTTTTTCGTTCTTTCTTTATGTCTCAGAAATAGCAACTCTTCTCTAGGCCCTCTTGTTCTTTCTTTTTCTTCTCTTATTCTTTCTTTCTTTTTTCTTTCTTTTTCCTTATCTTCTTCCTTATTTTTTCGTTCTTTCTTTATGTCACAGAAATTGAAACTCTTCTCTAGGCCCTCTTGTTCTTTCTTTTTCTTCTCTTATTCTTTCTTTCTTTTTTCTTTCTTTTTCCTTATCCTCTTCCTTATTTTTTCGTTCTTTCTTTATGTCTCAGAAATAGCAACTCTTCTCTAGGCCCTCTTGTTCTTTCTTTTTCTTCTCTTATTCTTTATTTCTTTTTTCTTTCTTTTTCCATATCTTCTTCCTTATTTTTTCGTTCTTTCTTTATGTCTCAGAAATAGCAACTCTTCTCTAGGCCCTCTTGTTCTTTCTTTTTCTTCTCTTATTCTTTCTTTCTTTTTTCTTTCTTTTTCCTTATCTTCTTCCTTATTTTTTCGTTCTTTCTTTATGTCACAGAAATTGAAACTCTTCTCTAGGCCCTCTTGTTCTTTCTTTTTCTTCTCTTATTCTTTCTTTCTTTTTTCTTTCTTTTTCCTTATCTTCTTCCTTATTTTTTCGTTCTTTCTTTATGTCACAGAAATAGCAACTCTTCTCTAGGCCCTCTTGTTCTTTCTTTTTCTTCTCTTATTCTTTCTTTCTTTTTTTCTTTCTTTTTCCATATCTTCTTCCTTATTTTTTCGTTCTTTCTTTATGTCTCAGAAATAGCAACTCTTCTCTAGGCCCTCTTGTTCTTTCTTTTTCTTCTCTTATTCTTTCTTTCTTTTTTCTTTCTTTTTCCTTATCTTCTTCCTTATTTTTTCGTTCTTTCTTTATGTCTCAGAAATAGCAACTCTTCTCTAGGCCCTCTTGTTCTTTCTTTTTCTTCTCTTATTCTTTCTTTCTTTTTTCTTTCTTTTTCCTTATCCTCTTCCTTATTTTTTCGTTCTTTCTTTATGTCTCAGAAATAGCAACTCTTCTCTAGGCCCTCTTGTTCTTTCTTTTTCTTCTCTTATTCTTTCTTTCTTTTTTTCTTTCTTTTTCCATATCTTCTTCCTTATTTTTTCGTTCTTTCTTTATGTCTCAGAAATAGCAACTCTTCTCTAGGCCCTCTTGTTCTTTCTTTTTCTTCTCTTATTCTTTCTTTCTTTTTTCTATCTTTTTCCTTATCTTCTTCCTTATTTTTTCGTTCTTTCTTTATGTCACAGAAATTGAAACTCTTCTCTAGGCCCTCTTGTTCTTTCTTTTTCTTCTCTTATTCTTTCTTTCTTTTTTCTTTCTTTTTCCTTATCTTCTTCCTTATTTTTTCGTTCTTTCTTTATGTCACAGTAATTGCAACTCTTCTCTAGGCCCTCTTGTTCTTCCTTTTTCTTCTCTTATTCTTTCTTTCTTTTTTTCTTTCTTTTTCCTTATCTTCTTCCTTATTTTTTCGTTCTTTCTTTATGTCACAGAAATTGCAACTCTTCTCTAGGCCCTCTTGTTCTTTCTTTTTCTTCTCTTATTCTTTCTTTCTTTTTTTCTTTCTTTTTCCTTATCTTCTTCCTTATTTTTTCGTTCTTTCTTTATCTCACAGAAATAGCAACTCTTCTCTAGGCCCTCTTGTTCTTTCTTTTTCTTCTCTTATTCTTTCTTTCTTTTTTTCTTTCTTTTTCCTTATCTTCTTCCTTATTTTTTCGTTCTTTCTTTATGTCTCAGAAATAGCAACTCTTCTCTAGGCCCTCTTGTTCTTTCTTTTTCTTCTCTTATTCTTTCTTTCTTTTTTCTTTCTTTTTCCTTATCTTCTTCCTTATTTTTTCGTTCTTTCTTTATATCACAGAAATAGCAACTCTTCTCTAGGCCATCTTGTTCTTTCTTTTTCTTCTCTTATTCTTTCTTTCTTTTTTTCTTTCTTTTTCCTTATCTTCTTCCTTATTTTTTCGTTCTTTCTTTATGTCACAGAAATAGCAACTCTTCTCTAGGCCCTCTTGTTCTTTCTTTTTCTTCTCTTATTCTTTCTTTCTTTTTTTCTTTCTTTTTCCATATCTTCTTCCTTATTTTTTCGTTCTTTCTTTATGTCACAGAAATTGAAACTCTTCTCTAGGCCCTCTTGTTCTTTCTTTTTCTTCTCTTATTCTTTCTTTCTTTTTTCTTTCTTTTTCCTTATCTTCTTCCTTATTTTTTCGTTCTTTCTTTATGTCTCAGAAATAGCAACTCTTCTCTAGGCCCTCTTGTTCTTTCTTTTTCTTCTCTTATTCTTTCTTTCTTTTTTCTTTCTTTTTCCTTATCTTCTTCCTTATTTTTTCGTTCTTTCTTTATGTCTCAGAAATAGCAACTCTTCTCTAGGCCCAATTGTTCTTTCTATTTGTTCTCTTATTCTTTGTTTCTTTTTTTCTTTCTTTTTCCTTATCTTCTTCCTTATTTTTTCGTTCTTTCTTTATGTCTCAGAAATTGAAACTCTTCTCTAGGCCCTCTTGTTCTTTCTTTTTCTTCTCTTATTCTTTGTTTCTTTTTTTCTTTCTTTTTCCTTATCTTCTTCCTTATTTTTTCGTTCTTTCTTTATGTCACAGAAATTGAAACTCTTCTCTAGGCCCAATTGTTCTTTCTTTTTCTTCACTTATTCTTTGTTTTTTCTTTCTTTCGATTCTTTCACTGTCTTTCCCCTCTATTCTTTTTCGTTTTTTTTTATCTTTCTTTTTCATCTTCTTTCCCCTTTTAACTCTCTTCTCGTTCACTTCCCTCTTCTTTACTTTTCATCTTCCTCCTTTTACCCCTTCTCTCTCTCTCTCTCTCTTCCCGTTATTTTGTCTTTTATTGCTTCCTTCTTTTCTATCTTCCCCATCTCACCCGAACTTTTTTATTTGATATTTGCCATCTATTTCAGTGTTTTTCTTTGTCTTTTTTTACGTCGAACTAGTCTCAATAAAGGCCGTTCCAATAACTTGGACCGATTTTCAACTTAATTCACTTTTAAATCGGTCCAAGTTATTGGAACGGCCTTTATTTTCCGATTTTTATTTTCCTTTCCATCCTTCACCGAAATTCCGAATCTATGGATCCACTTCTTCCGTCGCCTTACCCCCACTCCACTCAACAACGCTTTCTTAGTTTCCTTCACTGTCTTGGCGCCAGTGACTTTATTGCCTTAGATTTTAGCGAAATTTTTTTTTTATACATTTATTTTTTAAATTTCTTTTTCTTTCTCCTAACTTTTTCCTCTCTTCCTTTCAACAACGTCGATATCACTTTCACTTTTAAATTAAATTTCCGTCATTTCTTTTCAATATTCTTCAACAGTCTTCTGTCTCCTTCTTTCAGCCTTTTGCTTTGCTTGACGCAAATTTCTTCATCCTGCCCTGACCCACTTACCCCTTTCAAAGTTTGGGTCGTTATCAACAGTACACCAGCCGAAGCTCTTTTCACCCACAGCCAGAACACTGGCACTTGCTCGATTACTTAACAGCAACAGAAGCCTACAAGATCGCATTGGACGCACAGGAATTTTAGAGGTTATCAAAATAAGGTCAGTCTAGTCATCCGAGCCGAGCGAGAACTCTAGAAGATGAAACTTTTTTTATCAGTTTTAGAGTTTACATACAAATCCAGGCTCATGGCTCAGTGGTTACAAAAACAGATTTACAGGCGAGAGGATTAATTCATTCAAATCTAAATAATGTTTCTCGCTGTCTCTCTGTCTGTCTGTCTCTCTCTTTCTTTCTCTCTCTCTCTCTCTCTCTGTCAGCGTCTGTCGGTGTCTGACAGTAAATATCCGTTTCTGTCTGTGTATGTTTTTGTCGGTCTGTTTCTGCCTCTGTCTGTGCCAATGTCTTTCCGCCTGTCTCTGTCTATCCAATTGTGTGTCTGTCTGTATGTCTCTGTCTCCTTCTGTCTGTGTTCGTCACTGTCTGTATGTATTTGGCCATTTCTCTCTGTCTGTGTCTACTTCGAACAAATATATCCCTTTCCGGGACATATCAATATATATATATATATATATATATATATATATATATATATATATATATATAAGGATAAGCTGAACTATTTAAATAGAAAACGGCGTTTATTTCAAACACAAGTATCCAGTAAAAAGAACGTTTAAAATAATATAAGTGCCGCATGATAAATAAATCCATTAATTCTTTAGAAATACACACACACACAAACACACACACACATATATATATATATATGTGTGTGTGTGTGTGTGTTTAATAAAATGAAAGGGCCCCAAATGGGCTAGGGTAGTGATGGCGGGAAGAAAACTCAGGACGGATGCGGATGATAAACGCGGGGTGGGGGGTGAACAAGACAAAAGGAAAAATTGATTGAATATGTTTTAGACAATTTCTGGCACATCAGTTCTGATTATTACCGTTTTTTTTTGTTGTTGTTGTTGTTTTTTGTTTTTTTGGTTTTCTTTTAACCAAAAGTAAAGTTGAAAGTGTTTAATGTATCGACTGAGTGGTTAACAAATGGTTGATGCTGTTTATTCATCCAAATTCTAAAATTAATTTTGATATATATATATATATATATATATATATATATATATATATATATATATATATATGAGTTGGAAGATGTATAAGAGGAAGAAGTGAAGAAGTGAAGGACAATGGGAAGGATAGAAGAAGAAGAAGAAGAAGAAGAAGAAGAAGAAGAAGAAGAAGAATGGGGAGTTGGAGAAGAAAAATGTGGAGGTGGGGAAGAAGAAAAAGAACAGCAAAGAGGAGGATGTTTAACCAATGCAGCATTGATTAGGGCCTCTAATAGTTTCCCAAAAAGAGGTAGAAGGCTAATAGACTGATAGTCGGAAGGGTCGGACGGTTCACCTGAGTTCTTAAAAACAAATGAAGATTTCCAACAAACAGGAAAGGAAAGGACGGTGACGCATTTATTATACAGTTTAGAGAGAACAGGAGCCAGTTCGTGGTTACGCTTCTTAACCCTAGAACACTAACCATGGGTATATAGGTGCCAACGCAAATTTTCCTATTTTTAATTACAATTTTCAGTACCTGATTTTCTTACCTAAATAATATATTTTTAGTTCGTATTAATGTTAACTCAAAGTACAAAAGTATAAAGATTTATATTTTTTTTTTTTTTGATATTTTCAAAATCGGGTATGATATGGTTAGTAGTGATGTGACATTAATTGAATGTTAGTGTTCTAGGGTTAATGACTATTACAGGGATACCATCAGGTCCATATATTTTGTGGGGATCTATATTAGAGATTGTAGCAGAAAATTTGGAAGAGCTTATATGCATATCATCTAAAATAGACTCAGTTCTAAGTAGAAAGTTAGGCAAGGATACTCCTGATGAGTTAAAGAGAATTTACGAGCGATACATTTACATTTATCAGCGGAAAATGGAAACACTTTAAATTGACTAAAGGGAGAAAAAATAGAAAACGTATTTAATACACTATTATAAAGCCCCTGTAATTACGAGAACCAAAGAATGGAGGAAGTGGGGGGCATGCGTCATGTCAAATGGAGAAATGCTGATAAAGGGATAAGAATTTTTTTTTTTTCATTTTCAATCGGTTTATCTCTTTATTTATTTATTTTTTTTTTGTAAATGGCTTATTTTTAGTAGCCCCACGTAACGCCCGCAAACCATCTTTGCTCCTGCAATGGAAGAAATTAGGGTTTTATCTCAAAACGTGAAACGCGGAAATGGCATAGTAACAGACCTTTTGCAAGATCAAGGAAAGAAATTGCGTACAGGAGTAGCAAAAAATTCCAAAATTTTTATTAACGAAGCAAACCATTAATAACCTTAGTATGGAAATGCAGTGTAAACAATACAACGATGCTAAAGTAGCTCCCAAATGTCAGGAATTGTGGCAAACATTGCTGTAAGCGTGAGTAGGGCGATTATATGCCAAGTTCCCATTATTTCTCATATGTCATTCTATAATGAAAATAAAATAATTTTTCAGTAACAGAACAGGCGAAAATTTTGGAAAATAACAAGAGAATTTTTCCAAAACAAAATTAGTAAGAAAATGAAATAAAATAAGAATTTTGTTTCTAAATTAGTAAAAAGAAATAAAAATAAAATAGAACAAAAATTATAGTTTGACAGACCACAAATAGATCAGGTACTGTAATGTTCGTTATATTCTCACCAAGTTCTCGCGTGATGTCTATTTAAATTGTAATTGTGATGTAATTCGTATTTCTGCAGCCAATGAAATCTCGTGCTAATTGCGCCCTGAAGCCATTTAAGTTTCAAACGACAAAGACAAATTGATGACACAATTCGCGATTGTGTAAGGGGAGATCAATACTCGCTGATTGATTCTTTCCCGCATGTTTGTGCTTAATTCGATTTGATTGATTATTTGAAAAACCTTATGATGCAGTCTTCCTAGATTTGCTCTGCAGAATAAAAGTAAGAGGACATATGCTATACAGAGAGAAATAAAATAAAAGCATGAGATGGATGAAAGGCTGATATGTACTTCACAGAAATATACTGATAAGTCATAAGAAAGAAAGAAAGAAAGAAAGAAAGAAAGAAAGAAAGAAAGAAAGAAAGAAAGTGAAATTAATAAAATTTAAAAAAGAATAACTAATGGTTAGGAAGCGGGATGAAATACAAAAAGGGAAAAAGGAAAATTTCGATAGATAGATAGATATGAAAAGACTGGGATAGATAGATAGATAGATAGATAGATAGATAGATAGATAGATAGATAGATATGAACAGACTGGGATAGATAGATAGATAGATAGATAGATAGATAGATAGATAGATATGAACAGACTGGGATAGATAGATAGATAGATAGATAGATAGATAGATAGATAGATAGATATGAAAAGACTGGGATAGATAGATAGATAGATAGATAGATAGATAGATAGATAGATAGATAGATAGATAGATAGATAGATAGATATGAACAGACTGGGATAGATAGATAGATAGATAGATAGATAGATAGATATGAACAGACTGAGATAGATAGATAGATAGATAGATAGATAGATAGATAGATAGATAGATAGATAATTAAAAGATTGAGATAGATAGATAGATAGATAGATAATGAACAGAATGAGATAGATAGATAGATAGATAGATAGTAAACAAAATGAGATCAATAGATAGATAGATAAGGAAAGGAATGAGATAGATAGATAGATAGATAGATAGTAAACAAAATGAGATCAATAGATAGATAGATAAGGAAAGGAATGAGATAGATAGATAGATAGATAGATAATGAACAAAATGAGATAAATAGATAGATAGATAAAGAAAGGAATGAGATAGATAGATAGATAGATAGATATATAGATAGATAGATAGATAGATAGATAATGAACGGAATGAGATAGATACATAGATAGATAGACGAGGAACAGAATGAGATAGATAGATAGATAGATACATAGATAGATAGATACATAGATAGATATTAGGTTTGTTGCAAAAATAATGACGTAATAATGTCGTTTTTCGACGTTAAAAATACGTTAAAAAAAGACATTATTACGTCATTATTTTTTATAGATAGATTGATAGAGAGATAATGAACAAAATGAGATGAATAGATACATAGATAAGGAAAGGAATGAGATAGATAGATAGATAGATAGAAAGATAGATAGATAGATAGATAGATATGAACAGACTGAATAGATAGATAGATAGATAGATAGATAGATAGATAGATAATTAAAAGATTGAGATAGATAGATAGATAGATAATGAACAAAATGAGATAAATGGATAGATAGATAAGGAAAGGAATGAGATAGATAGATAGATAGATAGATAGATAGATAGATAGATAGATAGATAGATAGATAATGAACAGAATGAGATAGATAGATAGATAGATAGATAGATAGATAGATAATGAACAGAATGAGATAGATAGATAGATAGATAGATAGATAGATAGATAATGAACAGAATGAGATAGATAGATAGATAGATAGATAGATAGATAGATAGATAGATAATGAACAGAATGAGATAGATAGATAGATAGATAGATAGATAATGAACAGAATGAGATAGATAGATAGATAGATAGATAGATAGATAGATAGATCATAATTAAACACATTTTCTAGAGTACATTTCAGCGCCGATAATTACACTGCCATAAGTAATAATCAAGGCTAATAATTGTGAGTCGCGAGAACAATTTTGATAATATACTTCTGGATTTTCCCAATCATATTTCTTTCATTTCTTCAGTTCTATCTGCAAGACATGAGCCGCTCCAGTCATTCACAAAGTAGGAATTGTGTAGACAGGCAAAACGGATACAGTCAAATAGTTATAAAGCTAAGACAACAAAACAGGAAAGATGGGAGAGGAGAGCGATGATTTTCCATTTTTAATGGTTAAGAACAAATACCATTAAATAAATACCATTAAATAAATACCATTAAATAAATACCATTAAATAAATACCATTAAATAAATGCAACTGTAGGATGATTTCCTGAATTTGCTGAAGTGATGTCCTTAGCAGTCATTCTGACAATATTGTGTCACTATGAAGTGGTGTAATGTTTAGGAAGATTGTCTCTCTATATCAGTTACGACTGAATAGTGATTTGGTCCAAACTTTCGGCCTTGTGCCACATTTATGCTTCCCTTACAAAATCACCACGTTAATCCGACACTTCCGCTTGATGCAATGATTAGCAACATTGTCTTGCTAGAACAAAAATGACAGAGTCTGACATCCATTTACTCAATCTCTCTAGGTAAGTTATGCGTTGTTTTCCTCTGTCCCTCTTGCCTTCAATCTCCTAAACCTTATTCCGCCATCCATTTACTCAAACTCTCTAGGTAGGTTATGCGTTGTTTTCCTCTGTCCCTCTTGCCTTCAATCTCCTAAACCTTGGTCCGCCATCCATTTACTCAAGCTTTCTAGGTAGGTTATGCGTTGTTTTCCTCTGTCCATCTTGCATTCAAACTCCAAAAATTATACCGCCATCCATTTACTCAAGCTTTCTAGGTAGGTCATGCGTGTTTTCCTCTATACATCTTGCCTTCAATCTCCTAAAACTTGTTCCCCCATCCATTTACTCAAGCTTTCTAGGTAGGTCATGCGTTGTTTTCATCTGTCCCTGTTGCCTTCAATCTCCTAAATCTTGTTCCGACATCCATTTACTCAATCTCTCTAGGTAGGTTATGCGTTTTTTTCGTCTGTCCCTCTCGCCTTCAATCTCCGAAACCTTGTTCCTCCATCCATTTACTCAATCTCTCTAGGTACGTTATGCGTTTTTTTCGTCTGTCCCTCTTGCCTTCAATCTCCTAAGCCTTGTTCCGCCATTCATTTACTCAATCTCTCTAGGTAAGTTATGCGTTGTTTTCCTCTGTCCCTTTTCCCCTCAATCTCCTGAAACTTGTTCCGCCATCCATTTACTCAATCTCTCTTTGTAGGTTATGCGTTAGTTTCCTCTGTCCCCCTTGCCCTCAATCTCCTAAACCTTGTTCCGCCATCCATTTACTCAATCTCTCTAGGTAGGTTATGCGTTATTTTCCTCTGTCCCTCTTGCCTTCAATCTCCTAAACCTTGTTCCGCCATCCATTTACTCAATCTCTCTAGGTAGGTTATGCGTTGTTTTCCTCTGACCCTCTCGCCTACAATCTCCTAAATCTTGTTCCGACAACCATTTGCTCAATCTCTCTAAATAGGTTATTGTTTGTTTTCCTTTGCCCTCTTGCCTTCAATCTCCTAAACCTTGTTCCGCCATCCATTTACTGAATCTCTCTAGGTATGTTATGTTTTTTTTCACTCTCCCTATTGCCTTCAATATCCTAAAACTTTTTTCACCATCCATTTACTCAATCTCTCTAGGTAGGTTATGCGTTGTTTTCCTCTGACCCTCTTGCCTTCTATCCCTTAAACCTTGTTCCGCCATCCATTTACTCAATCTCTCTAGGTAGGTTATGCGTAGTTTTCCTCTGTCTCTCTTGTCTTCAATCTCCTAAACCTTCTTCCACCATCCATTTACTCAAGCTCTCTACGTAGGTTATGCGTTTTTTTCCTCTGTCTCTCTTGCCTTCAATCTCCTAAACCTTGTTCCACCATCCATTTACACAAGCTCTCTAGTTAGGTTATGCGTTGTTTTTCTCTGTCCCTCTTGCCTTCAATCTCCTAAACCTTGTTCCGCTATCCATTTACTCAATCTCTCTAGGTAGGTTATGCGTTGTTTTCCTATGTCCCTCTTCCCTTCAATCTCCTAAACCTTGGTCCGCCTACATTTACTCAATTTCTCTAGGTAAGTTATGCGTTGTTTTCCTCTGTCCCTCTTGCCTTCAATCTCCTAAACCTTGTTCCGCCATCCATTTACTCAATCACTCCAGGTAGGTTATGCGTTGTTTTCCTCTGACCATCTTGCATTCAAAGTCCAAAAATTATACCGCCATCCATTTACTCAAGCATTCTAGGTATGTTATGCGTTGTTTTCCTGTTTCTCTTACCTTCAATCTCATAAAACTTGTACCGCCATGGATTTACTCAAGCTTTCTAGGTAGGTCATGCGTGTTTTCCTCTGTACATCTTGCATTCAATCTCCTAAAACTTGTACCGCCATCCATTTACTCAATCTCTCTCGGTAGTTCAGGCGTTGTTTTCCTCTGTCCCTGTTGCCTTCAATCTCCTAAATCTTGTTCCGACATCCATTTACTCAATCACTCTAGGTAGGTTATGCATTTTTTTCGTCTGTCCCTCTCGCCTTCAATCTCCGAAACCTTGTTCCTCCATCCATTTCCTCAATCTCCCTAGGTAAGTTATGCGTTGTTTTCCTCTGTCCCTTTTCCCTTCAATCTCCTGAAACTTGTTCCGCCATCCATTTACTCAATCTCTCTTTGTAGGTTATGCGTTGTTTTCCTATGTCCCTCTTGCCTTCAGTCTCCGAAACCTTGTTCCGCCATCCATTTACTCAATCTCTCTTTGTAGGTTATGCGTTGTTTTCCTATCTCCCTCTTGCCTTCAATCTCTTAAACCTTGTTCCGCCATCCATTTACTCAATCTCTCTAGGTAGGTTACGCGTTGTTTTCCTCTGTCCCTCTTGCCTTCAATCTCCTGAAACCTTGTTCCCCCATCCATTTACTCAATCTCTCTAGGTAGTTTATGCGTTGTTTTCCTCTATCCCTCTTGCCTTCAATCTCTTAAACCTTGTTCCCCCATCCATTTACTCAATCTCCTAGTTAGGTTATGCGTTGTTTTCCTCTGTCCCTCTTGCCTTCAATCTCCTGAAACCTTGTTCCACCATCCATTTACTCAATCTCTCTAGGTAGGCTAGCGTTGTTTTCCTCTGTCCCTCTTGCCTTCAATCTCCTAAACCTTGTCCCGCCATCCATTTACTCAATCTCTCTAGGTAGGTTATGCATTGTTTCTCTCTGTCCCTCTTGCCTTCAGTCTCCTAAACCTTGTTCCGCCATCCATTTACTCAATCTCTCTAGGTAGGTTATGCGTTGTTTTCCTCAGTCCCTCTTGCCTTCAATCTCCTAAACCTTGTTCCGCCATCCATTTACTCAATTTCTCTAGGTAGGTTAAGCGTTGTTTTCCTCTGTCCCTCTTGCCTTCTATCTCTTAAACCTTGTTCCGCCATCCATTTACTCAATCTCTCTAGGTAGGTTATGCTTTGTTTTCCTCTGTCCCTCTTGTCTTTAATCTCCTAAACCTTGTTCCGTCATCCATTTACTCAATCTCTCTAGGTAGGTTATGCGTTGTTTTCCTCTGTCCCTCTTGCCTTCAATCTCCTAAACCTTGTTCCGCCATCCATTTACTCAATCTCTCTTGGTAGGTTATGCGTTATTTTCCTCTGTCCCTCTTGCCTTCAATCTCCTAAACCTTGTTCCGCCATCCATTTACTCAATCTCTCTAGGTAGGTTATGCGTTGTTTTCCTCTGTCTCTCTTGCCTTCAATCTCCTAAACCTTGTTCCGCCATCCATTTACTCAATCTCTCTAGGTAGGTTATGCGTTGTTTTCCTCTGTCTCTCTTGCCTTCAATCTCCTAAACCTTGTTTCGTCATCCATTTACTCAATCTCTCTAGGTAGGTTATGCGTTGTTTTCCTCTGTCCCTCTTGCCTTCAATCTACTAAACCTTGTTCCGCCATCCATTTACTCAATCTCTCTAGGTAGGTTATGCGTTGTTTCCCTCTGTCCCTCTTGCCTTCAATCTCCTAAACCTTGTTCCGCCATCCATTTACTCAATCTCTCTAGGTAGGTTTTGCTTTGTTTTCCTCTGTCTCTCTTCTCTTTAATATCCTAAACCTTCTTCCACCATCCATTTACTCAAGCTCTCTACGTAGGTTATGCGTTGTTTTCCTCTGTCCCTCTTGCCTTCAATCTCCTAAACCTTGTTCCGCCATCCATTTACTCAATCTATCTAGGTAAGTTATGCGTTGTTTTCCTCTGTCTCTCTTGCCTTCAATCTCCTAAACCTTGTTCCTCCATCCATTTACTCAATCTCTCTAGGTAGGTTATGCGTTGTTTTCCTCTGTCTCTCTTGCCTTCAATCTCCTAAACCTTGTTTCGTCATCCATTTACTCAATCTCTCTAGGTAGGTTATGCGTTGTTTTCCTCTGTCCCTCTTGCCTTCTATCTCCTAAACTTTGTTCCGCCATCCATTTACTCAATCTCTCTAGGTAGGTTATGCTTTGTTTTCCTCTGTCTCTCTTGTCTTTAATCTCCTAAACCTTCTTCCGCCATCCATTTACTCAATCTCTCTAGGTAGGTTATGCGTTGTTTTCCTCTGTCCCTCTTGCCTTCAATCTCCTAAACCTTGATCCCCCATCCATTTACTCAATCTCTCTAGGTAGGTTATGCTTTGTTTTCCTCTGTCTCTCTTGTCTTTAATCTCCTAAACCTTCTTCCGCCATCCATTTACTCAAGCTCTCTAGGTAGGTTAAGCGTTGTTTTCCTGTGTCCCTCTTGCCTTCAATCTCCTAAACCTTGTTCCGCCATCCATTTACTCAATCTCTCTAGGTAGGTTATGCGTTGTTTTCCTCTGTCTCTCTTGTCTTTAATCTCCTAAACCTTCTTCCGCCATCCATTTACTCAAGCTCTCTAGGTAGGTTATGCGTTGTTTTCCTCTGTCCCTCTTGCCTTCAATCTCCTAAACCTTGTTCCGCCATCCATTTACTCAATCTCTCTAGGTAGGTTATGCGTTGTTTTCCTCTGTCCCTCTTGCCTTCAATCTCCTAAACCTTGTTCCGCCATCCATTTACTCAATCTCTCTAGGTAGGTTATGCGTTGTTTTCCTCTGTCCCTCTTGCCTTCAATCTTCTAAACCTTGTTCCGCCATCCATTTACTCAATCTCTCTAGGTAGGTTATGCGCTGTTTTCCTCTGTCCCTCTTGCCTTCAATCTCCTAAACCTTGTTCCGCCATCCATTTACTCAATCTCTCTAGGTAGGTTATGCGCTGTTTTCCTCTGTCCCTCTTGCCTTCAATCTCCTAAACCTTGTTCCGCCATCCATTTACTCAAGCTCTCTAGGTAGGTTATGCATTGTTTTTCTTCTCTGTGTTTTCTTAATCTTTGTCGTTATTCCCTTCTCAGCGTCCTTCTCTAGATCCACATTTCTGTTCCTTCGTGTTTCTTCTTCATCAGTAAGAAGTTTGTCCAGAAATCACTATCTTATAGGCGCACTTGATATTACGTATGCGTTCAGTACTCTTTTCTCTTTGTGTAACGTATTTTTTTCTCTTTTTCTGCTTAGTTTTTCGCTTTCAGATTTCAGTTTCACCTTTTCCGTCCTTTGCTAAAACCCTTTCCGAAAATTTAAATGATTGTAACTGTTTGATTTTCGTATCTCCAATTTGTAATTTGTATTTTGGGTTCTCCCTTTTGCTAACAACCATGCATTCTTTCAGCTTGCATTTGGCTTTTTACCCTTTCTTTTAGCTCTCCTTCACTGCCTCCTGTAAGGTTCGTCTACTTTCCATTCCGTTTCTGCTATCAACATTGTGTCATCTGCATGTTTTGCATTTTTAAGAGTGTCGCAACCAATAATGAATCCTGGTAGGAACTTTTAATTTGCTCAGAATTGCTTCATGTATAGTCTGACTAAGTCTGGTGAGACGACACATCCTTGTCTTACACCTCTTTCTATTTTTTAATATTTACTGAATTCATTTTCTACCCGTATGCAGACGGTTTGGTTCTGGTATAGTTTCCAGGTTATTCTAATACCCTTCCAACGCATGTTACGGTTAACGAGCTATTCCAATTTTTCTTCGTGGCCTACTTTTGAAAACATTTTCGATTAACTGTCAAGAAAACTAAGAGTTAATTCCGCTTATTTTATAATGATTGAGCCAACACCTCTATCGACCGTTTCGGACCATTGGCGTCTCTCTCTCTCTCTCTCTCTGTCTCTCTATCTATCTATCTATCTATTTATCTCACTCTCTCTCTCTCTCATTATAACATGTATTCTTCTTTCTGTCTTTCTTTCATTCTTTTTCTTATGAAGATTTACTCAGCATAACTTAGTTGTGGCACAAGGCCGTAATTATGGAGTACCTCGTGAGTATCTACTTCAGTATTCAGTCGTAATTGATCTAGCGGGATATGTTCCCTAACTATTATTTAATCTAGCGGGAGAAGCTCCATAAACATTTCCCTAAATAATTTTCTCATCAAAGATCAGATGTGGCACAAGGCAAAATGTTTGGGTCACCCAGTGAGGATCGAACTCACTACACAGTCGTAACTGATCTGAAGAGACAAGGTTGTTCATCATTACACCTCTTCGAAGTTCCCTAGTGACTTTCTAAGCGTAACTTAGTTGTGGCACGGAATTATAGGCGACCCAGTAAGTATCAAAATCACTACTGAGTCGTAACTGATGTAGCGAGACAAGCTTGCACCACGTCGAAGTGCAACAACGTCTTTCTTAGCGTAGCTTAGTTGTGGCACAAGGCAGAAATTATGGGGCTCCCAGTGAGGATCGAACTCACTACTCAATCGTAAATGATCTAGCGAGGCAAGCTTGCTAACAATTACACCACGTCGAAGTGCCACAATGATTTTGTAGGCGTAACTTAGATGTGGCACAAGGCCGAATGTATGGGCGACCGTGAGGAGCGAACTCACTATTCAGTCGTAATTGATATAACGAGACAAACGTCCTGATTATTAAATCGTGTTGAAGTGAGAGAGAGTGTGTGTGTGTGCGGTTCAGTATAGCTTAGATGTGGCACAAGGCCGACAGTATGGGCGACCCGGTGAAGACCGAACTTAATTCTCAGTCGTAATTGATCTGCTGAGACAAGCTTGCTAACCATTAAATCACATCGAAGTGTCCATTATTTGCGTCTGTATTTCGATTTCTATCTTTCTTTTCTTTTTTCTGATTTTTTCTCCGTCTATTTCTCTATTTTTTTCTTTTGCGTGTACGCATGCGCAAAGTGAGAAACGAAACAGTCGTCCTCGTACACACATTCATTAACATATCGCCCATCTGACGAAATGACCGCTATTACAGGCGGGATTCTGGGAATATATGCTTCCTTCTGCCTATTCGTGCTACCTAATTCAATTCCACAATCAGGAAATATTTTCTTGTTGACTGAATTTCATTTTCACACATCACGTGATTGGTTCACGCATTTCACCGTCAGAAGAGGAATTAATCACTGCCCAGATGCACGTATCCAAGTGGCTAGATCGTTTGCTTTCCCAACCCTATGTTCGAATCACGCCATGGTTGATTTTGTCAGGAAGGCGACATCTTGAAGGCGATACGAGCGTGTGGCAACGTTTGGAAAAATGTGCCTGAGCAGGCCTCTGCCACAGGGATTAGCTAAAAATTCTATACAGACAAGCATACTCAGGTGCATCGGAATTAAAACTGCATATTATAAGGAATTCTTGCAGCATCGATAAAAAAAATGTCAGGGCTTTTAATAAGAAAACAAATTAGAAAAATGGCAATATTAAAAATAATAAAACACTTAGAGAAATAACAGAAACGATGCCACTTAAGAACTACCAACAGCAGCAACAACTAAAAAGGATAGCGCAAAGAGAAAATAATGACATAATCAAGATGTCGATATTCTACATTACTTCAAATAAAACATAAAAACAAAACCGGAAAGAGCAATAACAGCTACTGGACTTGAGAAACCTAATTTTCTGCAAAAAAAAACAAAAATGTCTTAAGAGAAAGATTTGACCAAAAGCCGAACTGGCTGTTCGGTTAATGGATGCCAAATATTTCCTTCCTATCTATCTATCTATCTATCTATCTATCTATCTATGGAGGTATGTTTAAATCTATCTATCTATCTATCTATCTATCTATCTATCTATCTATCTATCTATCTATCTATCTATCTATCTAATCCTCTTCGTTAACTATCTATCGATCTATCTCGTTATTCTGTTCGTTATCTATCACATTCTGTTCGTTATCTATCTATCTATCTATCTATCTATCTATCTATCTATCTATTTATCTATCTATCTATCTATCTCAGACTGTTCACTATCTATCTATCTATCTATCTATCCATCTATCTCAGACTGTTCACTATCTATCTATATATATATATATATATATATATATATATATATATATATATATCTCAGACTGTTCACTATCTATCTATCTATCTATCTATTTATCTATCTATCTATATATCTCAGACTGTTCACTATCTATCTATCTATCTATCTATCTATCTCAGACTGTTCACTATCTATCTATCTATCTATCTATCTATCTATCTCAGACTGTTCACTATCTATCTATCTATCTATCTATCTATCTCAGACTGTTCACTATCTATCTATCTATCTATATATATATATATATATATATATATATATATATATATATATATCACACTGTTCACTATCTATCTATCTATCTATCTATCTCAGACTGTTCACTATCTATCTATCTATCTATCTATCTATCTCAGACTGTTCACTATCTATCTATCTATCTATCTATCTATCTATCTATCTCAGACTGTTCACTATCTATCTATCTATCTATCTATCTATCTATCTATTTATCTATCTATCTATATAGCTCAGACTGTTCACTATCTATCTATCTATCTATCTCAGACTGTTCACTATCTATCTATCTATCTATCTATCTATCTATCTCAGACTGTTCACTATCTATCTATCTATCTATCTATCTATCTATCTATCTCAGACTGTTCACTATCTATCTATCTATCTATCTATCTCAGACTGTTCACTATCTATCTATATATATATATATATATATATATATATCAGACTGTTCACTATCTATCTATCTATCTATCTATCTCAGACTGTTCACTATCTATCTATCTATCTATCTATCTCAGACTGTTCACTATCTATCTATCTATCTATCTATCTCAGACTGTTCACTATCTATATATATATATATATATATATATATATATATATATATATATATATATCTCAGACTGTTCACTATCTATCTATCTATCTATTTATCTATCTATCTATATATCTCAGACTGTTCACTATCTATCTATCTATCTATCTATCTCAGACTGTTCACTATCTATCTATCTATCTATCTATCTCAGACTGTTCACTATCTATCTATCTATCTATCTATCTATCTATCTATCTCAGACTGTTCACTATCTATCTATCTATCTATCTATCTATCTATCTATCTATCTCAGACTGTTCACTATCTATCTATCTATCTATCTATCTATCTATCTCAGACTGTTCACTATCTATCTATCTATCTATCTATCTATCTATCCTTTCCAGATCAGGAACTATGATCTGGAATTCTAATGAAGGCAATAATGGCACATGCTCTGTGTCCACCATAAAATCAGGTGTCTAGTAAATACAAAACACTTCAGATACTTCGGAGTTTAGTTCACCGTAACAAATTTAGTATAGGAAATAAGGAAATAGAATTGGCTGTTTACCAGAGGTAGTTTCTCTCAACACCGCAAATAGGTACAGAACGTAAAAATCAACCTAAAAAATCGAGTCATTCCTTAAATAACCTCGTCAAATTTAGACTTCCACGTGGATATCATACATAGCGCCAAACCCGTTCAGAAATACCTAAACTGTCAGTTGTATACAACCGCTTCCTAACTGAAATGTTTAAAAAAAGGCTTTGAGTAAGTGAAGCCTGTGAGTCTTGGCGAAGATTCTTCTTCCAAGAACATTGTGCATTGGCACTACACATTCCCAAAGAAATGTGCCAGATAACAAAAATCGCATGACTTAAAGACTACCAACAGCAGCAACAACTAAAATGGATAACACATCTAACTTGAAGAGAAGATAATTACATAATGAAGATGTTGACATTCCACACGACTTTAAAGAAAAGGTTATGAAGAAGGAAAAGAACTAACAGTGGACTTGGAAAAACATTTGACCATTGTGAACTGGCGCTACATAATCATAGACAAAGAAATGTGACAGATAAAAGAAGCCACATCAATTGAGAAATTTTCAGTAGAAGCTGCTAATAAAATGCATAGCACATGTAACTCGAAGAGAAAATGATGACATAATCAAGATGGTGACATTCCACACGATTTCAAAGAAAAGGTTGAGAGGAAGGAAGAGAACTATCAGTGGATTTGGAGAAATATTTGACCATTGTGGGCTGGCAACACAGAATCATAATCAAAGAAATGTACCAGATAAGAGAAACCACATCAGTTGAGGACTTTCAACAGCAGCAACAACTAACTTGAAACTTGAAGAGAAGATAACCACATAATCAAGATGTTGACATTCCAGACGACTTCAAAGAAAGAGTTGGGAGGAAGGAAAAGATGTAAAAGTTAGTGGACTTGGAGAAACATTTTTTCATTGTGAACTGGCGCAACAGAATCACAAAGAAAGATATGTACCAGATAAGATAAACCACATCAGTTGAGGACTTTCAATAGCAGCAACAACTACAATGGATAGCACATGCAACTCGAAGTGAACATAAGATACAGGCATTCTACACTACTTCAAATAAAAGGTTAGGAAGGAAACTCCTTTCAGTACTCGAAAATAGTGTTTTGGAAAAAAGAAACAACGCTTTATACGAGTTTAAATTAGATTTGGTGAAATTGTATCTCTGACAAAAACGTAAGTATATATGTTCGTTTGACGATCCACAACATTATCCAGAAATTTGTCGGATGTTTAAAAACACATTCCTGTACACCTTTACGATAATGGAAGTCTACTAAAAACACACCTAACAAAAATAAGAGAAATCGCATGACTTGAAGACTACCAACAGCAGCAACAACTAAAAAGGACAGCACATGTACCTTGAAGTTAAAATAATGACATAATCTAGATGCTGACTTTTCACACTACAGCAAGTAAAAGCGTAGGAAGGAAGTCGCCGTGAATACCGGAAATAATAAATTGTTTATCCGGCATTATTTTGTAACTTACGTTATTTTAAGTGCGCACACATATTTTAGTTGGTATATAATATATAATTACAACTCAAATACATGTACCAACTAAAATAATATACATATGTGTATACACTATATATACACTACTCGACTCTCCTGTCAAATTCGGCGTATAAAGGTCCAGAGACCTGGTGCACTAAGTGCCACAAGGTCCCCCAAACGACCGTCCGGAGGTTTTTAATTCAAAGTTGTCCTTCTCCTAGACCAGTTGCCATCCAAGGCTACAGAACCCAGTCTGTACTGCTATTTACAAAAAGTTTGAGGGAGAAGAAGAGAATTCACACCTTTCCCAAGGGTATTAGCACGTAAGTGAATGTAATGGATTCGACTGAAATTCGAACTCGGCTCTCCGATTCCTCAATCCAAGCCGCTATCCATCACTCAACTGTGCCTCCTCCCCCCCACTCTCTCTCTCTCTCTCTCTCTATCTATCTATCTATCTATCTCTCTCTCTCTCTATATATATATATGGGGCAAAAATAATGACGTAATAATGTCGTTTTTGACGTATTTTTTAACGTCAAAAACGACATTGTTACGTCATTATTTTTGCACCAACCTAATATATATATATATATGTATGTGTGTGTGTGTGTGTGTGTGTGTGTGTGTGTGTGTGTGCTGCTGAGAGGAGATGCCATTGGTAAACAGAATCTTTAACCATGGAAATGGTTATCAAAAGTAAATTAACATTGCTTGGTGATTAGCTGTTATATGCTTAATTTCTGTTTTTGCTTGGTTCGTTTTTAGTAGACTTCCAGTATTGCAAAGGTGTACAGGAATGTGTTTTTAAATATCCTACAAATGTCTTGATAATGTTGTGGTCGTCAAACCAACATATGTACTTACGTTTTTGTCAGAGATACACTCTGCCAAAAATTCATTTAAGATTCTATAAAATGTTTGTCTTTTCCAAAACACTAGTTCCCTTCCTAACTTTTTATTTGAACTAGTGTAGAATGTCTGCATCTAGATTACATCCTTATTTTCACTTCGAGGTACATGTGCTATCCTTTTTAGTTGTTGCTGCTCTTGGTAGTCTTCAAGTGAAGCGATTTCTGTTATTTGGCACATTTCTTTGTGAATGTGTAGAACCAATGCACAATATTCCAAGAAGAAGCATCTTTGCCAAAACCTACAGGCTTTGCTCGCTCAAAGCCTTTTTTTACCATTCATCGTAGAAAGCGGTTTTATACAGCTGACAGTTTAAGTATTTCTGAGCGGGTTTGGCGCCATGCATGACATCATCACCATGAAAACCTCGACCTGACGAGTTTGTCTAACAACATGACTGATCAAAACTCCGAGGTATCTGAAGTGTTTTGTATTTACTACCATTCTGATTTTTTTATGGTGGACACAGAGTATGTGCCATCATTGCTTTTCTTTTGAATTCCAGATCATACTTTTGCTTTTCGAAAAGATAGATAGATAGATAGATAGATAGAGAAAGAACAGAATGAGATAGATAGATAGATAGATAGATAGATAGATAGATAGATAGATAAAGAACAGAATGCGATAGATAGATAGATAGATAGATAGATAGATAGATAGATAGATAACGAACAGAATGGGATAGATAGATAGATAGATAGATAGATAGATAGATAGATAGATAGATAGATAGATAACGAACAGAATGAGATAGATCGATAGATAGATAGATAGATAAAGAACAGAATGCGATAGATAGATAGATAGATAGATAGGTAGATAACGAACAGAATGAGATAGATAGATAGATAGATAGATAGATAGATAACGAACAGAATGAGATAGATAGATAGATAGATAGATAGATAGATAGATAGATAGATAGATAGATAACGAACATAATGAGATAGATAGATAGATAGATAGATAGATAGATAGATAGATAGATAGATAGATAGATAGATAGATAGATAACGAACAGAATGAGATAGATAGATAAATAGATAGATAGGAACATTCTGAGATAGATAGATAGATAGATAGATAGATAACGAAGAGAATGAGATAGATAGATAGATAGATAGATAGATAGATAGATAGATAGATAACGAATAGAAAAATATAAGAGGTATTTTGTATAATTAAGTTGTTTATGTTTAATTTAGTATAGTAAATTTAGTAATTTACCCCAGAAAATGATCATATAAATGCATTAAAGTACTTAGTTTAAAAAAATACGTGGCCTTCCTACTGCATTTATTCTTAACATCAAGAAACTGTTTAGAAACCTGGAAAGGATCAATATAAAAATGTTGGTATTTTTTCAAATCGCTTGTTGATGGAGGAGAGTAATTAAGTTGATTGTGTTAAATTTAGTATAATATGACTTACGTGATAATACCCTTGTGAAAGGTATGAATCCTCTTTTTCTCCCTCCAGCTATGGATAAATAACAGGACAGACTGGGTTCTATAACATTGGATGGCAACTGGTCTAGGAGAAGGAAAACTCTGAATTCAAAACCTGCGGAGGCTCGTTTGGGGAACTTGTGGCACGTAGTGCACCAGGTCTCTGTATTCGGCCCTTCAAAAACTGTGGTTGGTCCTGCACAAAGCCTTCACCACTATAATCAAATCATATGTGTTGGTGTTTGTCTGTCAGTTCCTAGGAACTGAGTTTCTTGGCACTCATACGTTGAATACGATGAGAGAGCCCACTATATATTATTTCTAATTATTTCTCTCTGTATATCCTTACTTGAACCGGCGTCTAATGCTCTGGAAAGAGCGGCTTGGGGATAGCAGTTGTGGCTCATGGAAGCACAGTCCTATAGGTAAAAGGGAAACTTGGAGGAGTTCCACCACGGAATTTGTGATCAAGCGGCACTATATTGTGTCTAATTCGCTACCGTTGGAACAGTTGGTATGGTGTTTTCTTCCTATCGTAACTGTTCGAGTTTCAATTCTCGGTAGTGGATGCTGATGAGTCCCAAATATAGGACGAAATGGCCGTCCAGTTCTTTCTGCATTCTGTTGAGGTTTCTTCTAGACTCGATGAATTACTTAATTATAATTATCTCAAATCTTCCCTATAATTTCTATCATTTGTATATCCTTGCTTGAACCGGCTTCTAATGCTCTGGATGGAGCGGCTTGGGGATAGTAGTCGTGGCTCGTGGGTCCTATGGGTAAGGGAAACTCGGATGAGTTCCACCACGGAATATGTGATCGATCGACGCCATATCGAATCTAATTCTCTACCTCTTTAGCACCGAGGCCCGTTGGTACAGTTGGTACAGTTGGTATGACGTTTGCCTAATTTCAATTCTCGATAGTGGGTGCGCACTGCTGATGTAGTTCCAAATATGGGACGAAATGGCCGTCCAGTGCTTTCTGCATTCTGTTGAGGTTTCTTCTAGACTCGATGAATTACTTAATTATATATATATATATATATATATATATATATATATATATATATATATGGCTGCTGATAAACAGGTTTTATTTTCTGATCAAAGTGAAAAACGTTATCAACAGGTGTGCATTCCGTGATATGTGGTGCCATTCAAGCATTGGTGGAGTTGCCTCTCTTGGTGGATAAAAAAAAAGTTGTAACTTTAAATAAAGGCCTTTTAAAAATAGCGCACCTGCGAAACATTTGAATTCTGATATCGATATGTGCCATGAAGTTAAACTGAAAACAAATGAATTCGAAATTCTAAACTCTTCGCCCTGTTCCCTGAAAAAAAAAGAAATCAACTAAAATAGAAGCTTTCTTTAATCCAACCTGATTCTCATCGGAAATAGTTTAACAGAAAACAAAAATAGTTAGAATTTAATCAAACCGGTTCCGTTCTCAGGTATCCTATTATAGTTCTGCACATCCCTCCATTCGTACGGCCGTTACGCCCAGCCAATACCTCATAAATAATAGACATTTTGTTTCGATTACATGGAAAGAAGAGAAAAGAGAATACTTGTTTTCGGCGAAAGAAAGAAAGAAGGAAATCCAGGCACGTATAACGTCTCCTGTCAATACCTTATTAATAAAAGACTTTTCCGTTTTGCTCGCATGGAAAGAAGAGAAAAGAGTACATGTTTTCTGTGAAAGAAAGAAAGAAAGAAAGAAAGAAAGAAAGAAAGAAAGAAAGAAAAAAGAAAAAAAAAGAAAAGATAAAAAGAAAGAAATCCAGGCATGTTTAACGACTCCTGTCAATACCTTATAAATAAAAGACTTTTCCGTTTTGCTCGCATGGAAAGAAGAGAAAAGACTACTTGTTTTCTGTGAAAGAAAGAAAGAAAGAAAGAAAGAAAGAAAGAAAGAATAAAAGATAGAAAGAAAGAAATCCAGGCGTTTTTAACGTCTCCTGTCAATACCTTATTAATAAAAGACTTTTCCGTTTTGCTCGCATGGAAAGAAGAGAAAAGAGTACATGTTTTCTGTGAAAGAAAGAAAGAAAGAAAGAAAGAAAGAAAGAAAGAAAGAAAGAAAGAAAAAAGAAAAAAAAAGAAAAGATAAAAAGAAAGAAATCCAGGCATGTTTAACGACTCCTGTCAATACCTTATAAATAAAAGACTTTTCCGTTTTGCACGCATGGAAAGATGAGAAAAGACTACTTGTTTTCTGTGAAAGAAAGAAAGAAAGAAAGAACGAAAGAAAGAAAGAAAGGAAGAAAGAAAGAAAAAAAATAAAAGATAGAAAGAAAGAAATCCAGGCGTTTTTAACGTCTCCTGTCAATACCTTATAAATAAAAGACTTTTCCGTTTTGCTCGCATGGAAAGAAGAGAAAAGACTACTTGTTTTCTGTGAAAGAAAGAAAGAAAGAAAGAAAGAAAGAAAGAAAGAAAGGCAGACGTGTTTAACGTCTCCTGCTAATACCTCATAAATAATGGACTATTGTATATTGATCGAGTGGAAAGAGAGCAAAAGAAACTGCTTAGTTTCGACGAGTAAATAAATGAAAGAAAGAAAAAGGGAAGAAAAGTGTTTAACGGCTGTTGGAATTTAATGAAGAAAGCTGTCAATTTTAAATCCTTTCATTTGTCTTATGGATTGAGTTCGATCTTTTCTAATTGATCTTTTTAGCTCTAAGTTGAAATGATGAACCCTCTTACTGTTGTGACCTCCTGATCCAGTTTTCCTCCCTACTGTTCCCGCTTTTTTAAACTTATTCACCGTTCTCTTGATGGTTCTTGAATAGACTTTGAAGATGGAAGCCAGAATATAAATGTTCGTACCATTACTGAAGGCCTGAATGATTTTTTTTCATCTCACCATTGATCAGTTGATGCAAAACACTTTTAACCAGCTATCTTTTTCGATACATATGTCAAAGAAATTTTCAGAGATTCTTACAACAAATGATATTTGGATGGAAAAACATCTTATCTGAAAACCTAGAAAAAAAAACTCCGTTAGTTTAGTGTTATTTTGGATATATTAAATATTTTGTGGGATCGATAATTATGCTGTTACACGATTTGGACAATTTTTCTTTTACACCCGGTATATATATATATGGAGAATTCCAGTAAGATATCTTTAATCATTTCTAAAATACAACGGTTCAGAGCTTAATCTAAAAATTGGACAAATTTGCTGTCATACGATTTGGACAATTTTGCTGTTACACCCGATATATATATATATATATATATATATATATATATATATATATATATATATATATATATATATATATAATTCATCGTTTCGCCCTATCCAGAGCATTAGAAGCCAGTTCAAGCAAGGATATACAAGTGATAGATTTAGGAGTATTTCAGATAACTATAAGTTATTCATCGAGTCTAGATGAAACCTCAACAGAATGCAGAAAGAAATTATATATATATATATATATATATATATATATATATATATATATATATATATATATATATATATATATATATATAATAAAAAGGCTTAAACACTAATATTCCATGGTCATAATTTATTCCATTGGAATCGTAAATACGATCCAATTAATCAGACCTACAAATTCAAAAAGAAAACAGAAAAAAACCTACTCCGGAAATAAAAATAGAATTTAGAGAGAGAGTAATTATGAGAGTGTGGGATGAATGTTAGTTTATAAGAGAGGGGTTTAACAGAGAGAGTTTTATTTAAAATTAGGTGTGAGTGGAAGGGGGAAAAAGACTGTTGACGGATGTCTAAAACAGTATAAGGATACACATCGAGGTGACAATACACACACCATGGCCGATCAAATCTTAAAGAAGGAGGGAGAGGTAAGGAAGGAAGTGGTGGGGAAGAAAGATGGGGCGGGTGAAATTAAAATTGCAAGGGACGCTGTGTAATTGAGAAAATTTGACAAAAATAATATCGACTGCAGGTTACAAATCAAATATTATAAACAATAAATATGACGATTATCTAATCTGGCGAGGACCTATATTTTTATGTTCAAAACGCATGCAAAACCATACATACAAGTATATACTACACACACACACACATATATATATACACATACACACATACATATACATGTACACACACAAACACATATAAATACATACACACATACACATACATATACATACATATACATACGCACACATATATACACGTATATCCACCTATACCCTATATACACATTTTCCACATACATATACATAAATACACATGCACCCACATACACATATATACATACACACACATACAAAAACCAGATATATATACGCACACACACATATATATATATATATATATATATATATATATATATATATATGTATATATATATATACATATATATACATACAAAAATGTACACATATACCTACATATACACACATACATCCATAGGCATCCACTCCTTACCCATTTACACACACTTGTACATATGAACATACGCATACATGCGCATAAACATATATACCTAAAACCTTACATATACAATTAAACAAAAAAAACAAAAAAACAATGTATCCCTATATCTATCCGTTTAGCTATACATACATACACATATACACGCACATCTATACCCACATACACACATATATATACACATACATACATATGGGTACATATATACACCAACACATACGCACACCCACACACATACATATACATACATATATATACATATATATATATATACATATACACACATCCCTGCCTATATATTCTCCTATATATACCTACACCCACATACGTATACATGAATATATACACATACACACACATATCCATACATATACATACACATATATACAAATACACACACCCCTAAATATATACCTACATATACCCGTAGTCAAGTACATACATACATACATACACACACATACACACACACACACATATATATATATATATATATATATACCCACATACATACAAATACATACATATAAATTAGAATTTAAAAACTAAATACGTAAAATTTCAACAATTTATATATACACATATACCCACATTCATACAAATACGTACAAATACATACATATAAATTAGAATTTAAGAACTAAGTAAGTAAAATTTCAACAATTTGGGCGTAAAAAAAAAAAAAAAAAAAAAAAAAAACCATAGCGCATCACAAAAACACACACAATGATCTATATAGAGATAAACAAAATAAACATAATAGTCATTCCATTAAAATGTCATGCCCGATGTTTTGAACCAAGATGGAACTGACATAAGTGACAGAAAGTTACAAAACGGTGTTTATGTTTTGAATCTCTTCTTATGTCTACATTTAGAAAATATCTCATTACGAAGATTCAACAGTTCATCTTGATTTTTATCTTTGATAATAAAAATTTTTTCCGCTAAGCACAGATCACACCGATCGCGGAAGTTATTAGGTGTTTTGGCTCTTGATAGGTATCTCCATTTCAAAAGTGGGGTTAACCCCTTATCCACCAGATCCCAGTAGTGTTTGGATAAGGAAGTTTGACTTCTAAGGCATCTATATCTAAAAGAGTGTCTATGGCTGTATAGACGCTGCTTCCAATTACCGGCGGATATACCTATATATCTTTTTTTCTCGTTTATATTTTCCTCGGGAAAGATAGTTGCCTCGTATATTACATTTTTGTAGTTACATTTACCCCCGATTGGGCAATGATCTTTATTCCTACAATTGCAGGTAGGGTTACTTGATTGAGTCACATTATAATGGTAGTTTCTAAGTATTCTGCAATTATGGGAAGATATGATTTTCTCCATATTTCTAACGCATGTGTATTTATGTATATGTATGTGGAAAATGTGTATATAGGGTATAGGTGGATATACGTGTATATATGTGTGCGTATGTATATGTATGTATATGTATGTGTATGTGTGTATGTATTTATATGTGTTTGTGTGTGTACATGTATATGTATGTGTGTATGTGTATATATATATGTGTGTGTGTGTGTAGTATATACTTGTATGTATGGTTTTGCATGCGTTTTGAACATAAAAATATAGGTCCTCGCCAGATTAGATAATCTTCATATTTATTGTTTATAATATTTTATTTGTAACCTGCAGTCGATATTATTTTTGTCAAATTTTCTCAATTACACAGCGTCCCTTGCAATTTTAATTTCACCCGCCCCATCTTTCTTCCCCACCACTTCCTTCCTTACCTCTCCCTCCTTCTTTAAGATTTGATCGGCCATGGTGTGTGTATTGTCACCTCGATGTGTATCCTTATACTGTTTTAGACATCCGTCAACAGTCTTTTTCCCCCTTCCACTCACACCTAATTTTAAATAAAACTCTCTCTGTTAAACCCCTCTCTTATAAACTAACATTCGTCCCACACTCTCATAATTACTCTCTCTCTAAATTCTATTTTTATTTCCGGAGTAGGTTTTTTTCTGTTTTCTTTTTGAATTTGTAGGTCTGATGAATTGGATCGTATTTACGATTCCAATGGAATAAATTATGACCATGGAATATTAGTGTTTAAGCCTTTTTATTATATCCTTACTCTGTCCTGGACATTGAGTTCTACCTGGATTTTATCCTCTCGGAAATTTTTTATTCTAAAATATACATGTGTATATATGCACCTGTGGATTTTGCATATATATGTATATTTACCACTAATATTATATATATATATATATATATATATATATATATATATATATATATATATATATATATATATAATTATTAGCGTAAAATAATCGGAAATAACGTTTCTAAATGCGTAAAAATGTTTCATTGAATTGTCGTTCTCTTGGTGGTTCTTCAATTGACTTTGAAGATGGAAGTCGGAGTATGAATGTTGGTACCATTACAGTAGGCCTAAATTATCTTTTTCCTCTCACTATTGCTCAGTTGGGAAGACGTAGTGGGGCTAACACAAAACGATTTTAATCTTTTCTCTTTCTAGCTGAATAACTCAAAGGGTTTTTTCACTGATTCTTACACCAAATGGTGACAAGATGGCGAAACGTTTTATCTGAAAACCTGGAAAAATAAACTCAATTAGCTTAATTTCGTTAAATTGACTGACTGCGGCTATTTTTCCTTCTGGGACATGTGAAACTATAAATTATATTGATTCTCTTTAATTTGGATCTTGCAGTTGAGTTGTTGGAGTTGACAATGAGTTTAGCAGGTTTTAAATTTTTTTGTAGTAGATATTAATATAAATTTCTTGTTTTTGTCGACTAAAGTTGTATGAAATTAAACAGAAAATTTATTTATTTTCGTCTACCGACCTGAATATTTGAGAAATTATATTAGATAAAAAAAATTATGCGGTCTTTGAATATGCGTTCCTCTAGGGGAAACCTTATTTAATCTAACATGCTTTTGGCCTCTTGTCCACGGAGTCCGTTGATGGTCAAGTACAGTTGAATAATATCTGTGACAGATAGATAGATGTAAACATAAATCCATAGATAGATAGATAGATAGATAGATAGATAATGAACAGACTGAGATAGATAGATAGATAGATAGATAGATAGATAGATAGATAGATAGATAGATGTAAACATACCTCCATACTTAGATAGATAGATATATGTAAACATACGTCCATAAATAGATAGATAGAGACATAATGAACAGACTAAGATAGATAGATAGATAGATAGATAGATAGATAGATAGATAGATAGATAGATAGATTTAAACCTACCTCCATACATACATAGATAGATAGATGTAAACATACGTCCATAGATAAATAGATAGATAGATAGATAGATAGCTCCATAGATAGATAGATAGATAGATAGATAGATAGATAGATAGATAGATAGATTTAGACATACCTCCATAGATAGATAGATAGATAGATAGATTTAAACCTACCTCCATACATACATACATAGATAGATGTAAACATACGTCCATAGATAGATAGATAGATAG
This sequence comes from Acanthosepion lycidas, assembly GCA_963932145.1. Taxonomy (NCBI): domain Eukaryota; kingdom Metazoa; phylum Mollusca; class Cephalopoda; order Sepiida; family Sepiidae; genus Acanthosepion; species Acanthosepion lycidas. Next base: position 28,023,456 of record OZ010613.1, read on the forward strand.
ATAGATAGATAGATAGATAGATAGATAGATAGATGGAAACATACCTCCATACATAGATAGATAGATAGATAGATAGATAGATAGATAGATAGATAGATAGATTTAGACATACCTCCATAGATAGATAGATAGATAGATAGATTTAAACCTACCTCCATACATACATAGATAGATAGATGTAAACATACGTCCATAGATAGATAGATAGATAGATAGATAGATAGATAGATAGATAGATAGATAGATAGATAGATGGAAACATACCTCCATACATAGATAGATAGATAGATAGATAGATAGATAGATAGATATATAGATTTAAACCTACCTCCATACATACATAGATAGTAGATGTAAACATACGTCCATAGATAAATAGATAGATAGATACCTCCATAGATAGATAGATAGATAGATATATATATATATAGATAGATAGATAGATTTAGACATAGCTCCATAGATAGATAGATAGATAGATAGATAGATAGATAGATAGATAGATAGATAGATTTAAACCTACCTCCATACATACATAGATAGATAGATGTAAACATACGTCCATAGATAAATAGATAGATAGATACCTCCATAGATAGATAGATAGATATATAGATAGATAGATAGATTTAGACATAGCTCCATAGATAGATAGATAGATAGATAGATAGATAGATAGATAGATAGATAGATAGATAGATAGATTTAAACCTACCTCCATACATACATAGATAGATAGATGTAAACATACGTCCATAGATAGATAGATAGATAGATAGATAGATAGATAGATAGATAGATAGATAGATAGATAGATGGAAACATACCTCCATACATACATAGATAGATAGATGTAAACATACGTCCATAGATAGATTTATAGATAGATAGATAGATAGATAGATAGATAGATAGATAGATAGATAGATAGATAGATAGATAGATTTAAACCTACCTCCATACATACATAGATAGATGTAAACATACGTCCATAGATAGATAGATAGATAGATAGATAGATAGATAGATAGATAGATAGATAGATAGATAGATAGATAGATAGATAGATGTGAACAGTGATAGATATATAGAGATAGATATAAACAGACGCAGATAGAGAGAGATGGAGTGGCAGAGAAACATCATCCATATTCGATTTCTCCATGTACACTTCAACTTACGACATGTCCGTCTTTTACTCTATTTCCACACACGATCTTTTCCTCGTCCTTCTCTCAAACGAATAATAACACACACGCATATAGAAACGTACACGACTCAGTCATAAATTTTAAGACCCCGACCAATGGACGATTATAACTCCAGCTCATACGATTTCACTTTCGCCAACCCTCTAAACTTAACCCCCTTCTTGCCAAGGATTTATAGCACACTCGACCTTCAAATAATAAAAACAGATTAACGCTAAAGCCGGACTTGTTCTCGAACGCTTCCCAGGAATCAATATGGCGCCAGCCTTTCGAACACATAAAGACACCACTGTAGAATGCATTCAGATCATGAAGTCTCCGAGGGTATTGAAGGTTATGCAAGCATCCTTCTGACGTTGTTTCTGGAAGGCGCAAAACGTGTTAGCAATAAAGATGATTTCTGTGGAAAAAGCAATACACTTTTATTATTATTTCCTTTGATTTTTGCTGTATCCTCGTATTGCCTTCTGGGTACCAACCAGAGACCTAAGGTCCAAAATGTCATCATATTTTCCACTCAATATCTTTGTAAAAATAAAAATAAGACAGCCTTAGATCACTCACATTTTAAATAGATAAAGGCCTTCGTATGGTGTGAGCTGTGCGTGTGAGAACAATTTTTAGTATTTCTTTAAGACATGGCTTATCAGGGGAGGGTCCTTAATTAATATTATTATTATTTTATTTTTTTGATTTCTTTCTGGGTCCCACCCAGAGACCTAAAGTCAAAAATGGCATCATGACATTTTCCACTGACTAATGACAAAAAAAGAACAGCAACACACATTTTACATAGATAAAGGCCTTCGCTTATCAGGTGTTCTTTATTATTATTATTATTATTATTATTATTATTATTATTATTATTATTATTATTATTTTATTTCTTTTGATTTATGGTGTGTACTCATTTATTTCCATGTCTCGCCCAGAGCCCTAAGGTTAGAAATGGCAGCATGACACTTTCCACTGACAAAAAAAAAATTACATAGATAAAGCCCTTCGTAAAGTGTGGGCTGTACTTGTCAGAACAATTTTTTGTATTTCTTTATACGCATGGACTTCGAAGAATCCCTTCAATTAGTCTACTGGAATCTTTTCCAACCAATCCGAGGGCTCCAACTACAACAGAGATTGTTGATGTTCCCATGTGCCACAATTCTGAGATTTCGATTTCAAAGTTCTTGTATTTTGATAGGGTTTTTGAAGATCTTCAAAGGTACATTGCAGTACGCAGGGGCTGCCATATCAATAAGGAGGCAATTTTTTTTTTTTTTTTTTGCGGTCTCTAATAACAATGTCTGGGCGGTTAGCGTTGATTGTTCTGCCTGTGTATTTTGTATAGTCGCATGCAATTGTTGCAGGTCCTATCTCCGTAACCGGGTCTGGGTGGTGTTCATACCAATTTCTTTATTAATAATAATAATAATAATAATAATTATTATTATTATTATTATTATTATTATTATTTCCTTTGATTTCTGGCGTTTACATATTTCTTTCCGGGTCCTGCCCAGAGACCTAAGGTTAGAAATGGCATCATGACACTTTCCACTGACAAAAAAAAAATTAAGAAAATTTACATAGATAAAGACCTTCGTAAAATGTGGGCTGTACTTGTGAGAATAATATTATTATTATCATTATTATTAATATTATTATTATTATCATCATCATTATAATCATTATTATTTCATCATCATTATTATTATTATTATCATCATCATTTTATTATTATTATCATCATTAATATTATTATTATTATCATCATCATCATCATTATTATTATTAGGTTGGTGCAAAATAATGACGTAATAATGTCGTTTTTTGACGTTAAAAATACGTCAAAAAACGACATTATTACGTCATTATTTTTGCACCAACCCAATGTTATTATTATTATTATTATTTGCTTAACCATTGCTTTGTATAGTACGAGTTACCGCCAACTCCCAACATAAAGACTTGATGAAGTAACAACATTTTTTTTTTTTGCATCAGAAGATGCAAACAGGTGTGGTGGTATGCAATCAGAGAAAGAAAGAGAAAGAAAGCGAGAGTGAGAAATACAACTGTCGCCATGGTGTATGAAGAACCTATGTGTATGATTTTTAGCGATTCACTTCTAGAACCACCAGGTATTCGTTCGACATATTTATTTATTCCTTTCGTTCTCAAATTCCAAATAACGTAACGCAATAAAGTCATTGTTTTCAGTTGCCATTCTACTGATTTCTATATTCCCTGTAATTACTTAGTTTTTCAAATGCTTTCAAAGATGTGTTTTTGTCAGCTGGCGATGAAAGGTTAGTTATTATTATTATTATTATTTCCTTTGATTTCTGTTATATAACCGATTCCCGCCCGAGGTCCGAAATGGTATCATAACATTATTATTATCATTATTATTTTCTTTGATTTCTGGCGTTTACACATTTCTTTGCGAGTCCCACCCAGGGACCTAAGGTTAGAAATGGCATCATGACACTTTCCACTGACAAAAAAAAAATAAATAAATAAAATAAAATAAAATAAAAAATACATAGATAGAGCCCTTCGTAAAGTGTGGGCGGTACTTGTCAGAACAATTTTTTGTATCTCCTTGAGGCATGGACTTCCAGGAATCCCTTCAATTAGTCTACTGCAATCTTTTCCAACAAATCCTAGGGCTCCAACTATACAACATGGATTGTTGATGTTCCCATATGCCACATTTTCGAGATTTCTATTTCAAGGTTCTTGTATTTTGACAGCTTTTTGAATATCTTCAAAGATACAGGGACTGCCATATCAATAAGGAGGCACCGTTTTTGTTTGTGGTCTTTAATAACAATATCTGGGCGGTTGGCCTTGATTGTTCTGTCAGTGTGTATTGTGTAGTCCCATAGAATTGTAACAGGTCCTATCTCCGTAACCGGGTCTGGGTGGTGTTCATACCAGTTTCTTAAAGTTTCCTTCCCGTAGAAGTTGCAGATTTTCCAGTGCAGATATTGGCCCACTCTGTCATGTCGGGTTTTATATTCAGTGGGTGCCAACATCGTGCAACCTGATACAAGATGATCAATTGTTTCTGGATATTTATCACAGAATCTGCATTTTGGGCTGACACAATATTTTAGTATATGTGCTTGATAATTCCTAGTTAGCAAGCATTGGTCCTGCGCAGCAAGGATAAAACCTTCAGTTTCCGCTTTCAACCCTGCACTGCGTAGCCACTAATGGGTACGGGTTTTGTCTACATCAGCTTGTTTGATACGGGCAGAGTATTGGCCATGAAGCGGTTTATCTTGCCATTATTTTGCAGTCTCAGCCGGTGATATTGTGCTGTAGTTGCATCTCTACGCCCATTTGAAGCTCAATTTTGAATTTGTTGGCTTCTTTCATTACGGAGTAAAGACGCTTACTACTTTCATGTTCCTTGACGCATACCATCATCCAGTCTTCTGTAGTTTCCAAGTATCTTTGGAGGCCAATTGTTGTAGTTTTGTAGGACAGTTCTAGTTGAACTAATCCTCTGCCTCCTTCGGATCTGGGCACATACAGACGATCAACATCAGCTTTGGGATGATGCATGCGATAGCAAGTGAGAGGCTTTCTCGTTTTGGCGTCCATTCGCTTAATTTCAGCTATGGTCCAGTTAAGGACATTAAAGCTGTAATGCACCACTGGGACAGCCAATGTGTTTATAGCTGATATTCTATTTTTGAGTTTAGTTCAGTATTTAGTACCAGACTTACACGCCTGTAGTACTCTTTTCTTATTTTTTCCTACATTTGGGGGTGTTGTATGCCATCTCGTTCGCTAATTCCTAGGTACTTATAGGCTTCATCTTGCTCTAATTCCCTAATCTATGTGACAAAATCTAAATCTATTGAGGGTGTTTCTGTAATTCTACCTTTCTTGAATGTTATCTTTGCACATTTATCTAATCCGAAGTCCATACCTACGTCGTCACTGAAGTATTTTACAATATTGAGGAGGCCTTTCAACTCATTGTCGTCTTTGGCAAAGAGTTTGAGATCATCCATGTATAGTAGGTGATTGAATATTTTCTTATTTATTTTGTAACCATAGCTACTGTTGTTCAGTTCATGTGTAAGAGGGGTTAAGGATAAACAAAACAGAAGGGGTGACAGAGAGTCTCCTTGAATGATTCCACGTCGGATATTCAGACGGTTGGATATGGCAATGCCCCCAGTGTGCCTAAGGTATAGTTTTGTGTTCCACATCCCCATGCTGTGCTTAAGGAAGTTTAATACCACAGGGGAGACTTTGTACATTTCCAAAGTCTGAAGGATCCAAGAATGTGGAACACTATCAAAGGCTTTACGATAATCAATCCACGCTGCACTGAGATTTCTGCGTCGTCTCCTGCAATTTTCCAGGATCATTTTATTTATCAGAAGTTGATCTTTGCAGCCATATGAACCTCTACTGCATCCCTTCTGTTCCAGCGGGAGAATGCTGTTTGTTTCGAAAAAGGAATAGGTACGGTTCGTCAGTACAGACGTGATCAACTTATACGTTGTGGAGAGACATGTTATCGGTCTATAATTTTTCGGGTCGTCTGTTTCAGTTGTTTTTGGTATGAGGTATGTAATACCTTCAGTAACCCATTCCGGGATTTTATTGGGATTATTTACAAGCGTTGATAATGTTTTTGCAAGTATGCCATGGGTAGATGAGAGATGATACAGCCAGAAATTGGGCACCTTGTCATTTCCTGGGGATTTCCATTTTTGGGATTTCGTTAGTGCTTGCCTAACATCATCTGTGGATATATTTTCCCATTCTTGCAGAGGTGTATCCAGCAGTCGTTCTTCTTCACGCCGTATCCATTCTGCATTTGGGTTATATTCCTTTGGGTTGCTCCAAATATTTTCCCAAAATGTCTGTACATTATCAATCGATGGTGGCGTTTCGACATGTATAGGTGCTTTTCCAATTTCCCTGTAAAAGTTCTCAAGATCTGTTCGGAATATTTTATTTTGGCGATAGAACCTACAACGTTTTTCGTATCGTCTTGTTCTCTGTTCTTTTAGCTGAAGTTTCTGTTTCAGCGTTTCGTTGATTGATGGAATGTCAATTAGGGATTTAATGCTATATTTCCGTTCGATCTTTTTGGATTTACGTGTGGAAATATTAGGGTTTCTGGTGAGCTCATCTAATATAGACAGCTCACATCTGATTTGTTTTATTTCTCGTATCAGTTTGGTTTTCCAAGCTGGTTCTTTGTGTCTGTTAATTTTATTTATTGTCTTGACCCCAAGCTTCCGAGTCGCTGCTAGAGCTGTTGCGTATATGACGTTGTTAACTTCTGTGATGTTTCCCGGTGGTTTATCTGTTAACAGTGTTTCCAGGGCAGCATTGTATATTTTCACGATGTGCTTGTTGGGATTTGTCATATGGATTTTCGGGAGCTGGTCTCTGTCTGACAATTGTATGAAAGTTACTCTGCTGAGTACTTGGATGACGTCATTTTTTCGCTACGGTGATTTCAGTTTCGTGGTTTTCAAGGAATTCTAAATTAATGTACCTGGAGTCATCTTCAGTGACATTTCCTGGAGAACTGCAGGTTGTGTCTAAGGTAGAATCTTCGGTTTCATTTCCTGGGAGATTATTTCGTATTTCATTCGCTTTAGCGTCCACCTCATCCTCTGTCGCATTCTTTATTTCAACATTCGTCTCAATAGAGTTTGAGTGATGGGTCAAAGTATTTTGTCTTATATCTTATCTATTTCTGCCTTTGAGAGTCTGTTGTTTCGCATGATATCTCTGCGGACATTGGCAAGCATGTTTGGATTGAGGTTAGGTCTTATATCATTTCCCACCATACTTCTCCATACTTGGTATGTTTGATTGGTGGTGTTCTTTGGTGGGTTTTCGAGTGCAGTGAAGAAGGATGTCATGACTTGTCGATACACTTCGCGGCTCCATTTCGTTCGTTTACTTTTTACTAGTCGATTTGGCATTGAGACACTTGGTCCAAGGTTGGCGATAATCCGGGTTTGGTGACCTAGTGTCTCTTCGTGTGTGGAAGAGTTTGTTCCAGTGACAGACTTTTCGACCTCAGACTGGTTCCTCTCTGAGGGACGCGGCCCTTGTTGTCCCGGCCGATCTGGTATGAGATATTATTCGTATTCATTGAAATTGGTAGAGATGCATTTTAACCTTGACCGCCAAGGGGTAATTTTGTTCAGATTACCAGCTTTAGGACGAAACTCGAAGAAGGTCCAAGAGCAAGCCCAGATAATGAGATTGTGGGTTTATTAATATATCGAAGTTAGAATAGTTCATAACAGTGTATGGTATTCAGTGGGGTAGACAATACTAAGTTTTAACTTAGTATAAGTCCGAGTGACCAATCCAAGGGGGATAATTAGATTTTAGTATATAGACATAAAAAACAAATTTAGAGGAGAGAAAAGGGAACTGAAAAGCAAGGAATTAACTTGAGTCATTAGGAAAAGTATCATTCAAAGGTGCTACATTTACCATTTCTTACAACTTCGGAGCATGCCACAAGTGACTTTCCACAAATGTTCAATTTTCCGTCAACGACAGATACTTATCAAATGTTATGCCAACGACAGATACTTACCAAATTTTATGGGGTAGGCTGGACTTATATTACAGATTGGTAGGGGGGGAATATCAAAGAATTCATTCAACAAAGGGGTAGGAGCAAGGGAATAAAAGTTATACTTTTCCGGTCATCTCTCAACTTATTTGCCACTAAAAGATATATTTTAAAATTTTTACTCAAAGAGATGATAGTCAAAGGGCAGAGCATTGTAGGAAAATTACACCTGTAGCTATGAAAAAAAACAAACAAAAAAAAAAAAAACAGATATAATACAATATGATCCCTGTCAGTGTGGATACATACACATGTACATTCAATATATATATATATATATATATATATATATATATATATATATATATAGGGAGAGAGAGAGAGAGAGAGAGAGAGAGAGAGAGAGATAGAGATAGAGGTTAGCAAACATATACACGCACCGACAGAGATATGGGATGCCTAGAGTTAAAAAAAAATAAAATAAAATAAAAATACAAATGGACACCGGTGTCCGCTTAAGGTCGGGGGGGGGATTAAAACTTGAAATACAAGTTAAAAAAAAAATTATTATTATTATTATTATTATTATTATTATTATTATTATTATTATTATTTCCTTTGATTTCTGTCGTATAATCTGGGACAGGAATTGGCTGGTCAACTTTAACGCCTCAAAAACAAAACAGCTCTCTATTAATCACCACAGAGAACCTTCCTTGCCTCCCATTAGAATCTCTGACGCTCAAGTTCCCGAAAGCACCTCTCTGCGGCTGGTCGGTCACACGTTGTCTGTGACCTGAGATGGAACAAATTCATTGAGTCAATAGCTTCGTCCACCGCAAGGAAAGTTGGCTCTCTGTGCCGCGCCAGGAAATTTTTCTCCCCGGAATCGATCCTCCAGATCTACAAATCAACCATTCGCCCTTGCATGGAGTATCGCTGCCATATATGGTCTGGAGCCCCTTCTATTTGCCTCGGGGTTTTTGATAAGATCCAGAGGCGGATATGCAATATAATTGGCCCAGTTCTGGCATCTTGTCTACAGTCACTTTCTCACAGACGCACCGTCCCCTCTCTCTGTCTTTTTTTACAAATAATTTCATGGTAATTGCTCCGAGGAGCTGCATTCGCTGGTTCCCAGACTTCATGAATTCAAGCGCCCTACGAGGCTGGCATCCTGCTCTCACCCTTTCACTGTCGAAAATGTAGCCGTCTCTTCTACTCCAATAGCTTCATATCTCGCACATCGCGCTTGTGGAACTCCCTTTCCTATTCAAGTTTCCCTGAGAGCTATAATCTCCAGCTATTCAAATGTAATGTCAATCGTCATCTCCAGTTGCCTTGATCTACCCACTATCTTTCTCCTCATCCTTTCCTCTATCACTCTTATCTGAGCTTGCTCCAAATCTTCTGTAACTCCTTGCGTCCTAGTGGCTTCCCGCCTTGCTTGGGGTGAAACCCTTAAAAAAAAAAAAAAAAAAAAAAACACATTTCCTTTCGAGTCCCAACCAGAGACCTAAGGTCAGAAAAAGGTTTCAGGGCATTTTCCAATGAGCATTTCTTGGAAAAGAAAAATCTCTAAGATCGCACACATTTTACAGAAGACGTAAGGACATTAACAATTCCAATTGTAGTTGGAGCCCTCAGATTGAAAAGATTAGGAAGAATATGACCACACACATTTTACATAGATCAAGCTCTTCATAATGTGTGAGCAGTACTTGTGAGTACAACCTTTTATTATTTAGATCATTTAAAGTGTTTGGACTGTTGTCCTCATCTTCGTTGCCCTATTCACAACGTTTCGGCTGTTGTACACTCCGGACTTCTTCAGGTGATTAGAATTTAGAATTGATCCCTTTACTTTGTGAATATGGCAATAAAGATGAGGATAACAGTCGAAACAATGTAAATAGTGTAAATAATTGCAATGCATCATCTCAGAAAAATAGACAAATCCTGAAGAAGACCGGGGCGTACAACGACCGAAACGTCGTGAATATGGCAAGAAAGATGAGGACAACAGTCCGAACAATGTAAATAGTGTAAATAATTACAATACCTCATTTCAGAAAAATAGACAAATCCTGAACAGGGCCGGTGCGTACAACGGCCGAAACGTCGTAAATATGGCAACAAAGATGAGGACAACAGTCTCAACAATGTAAATAGTGTAAATATTTACAATACCTCATTTCAGAAATATAGACAGATCCTGAAGAAGGCCGGGGTGTATAACAGCCGAAATGTCGCGAATGCGACAAGAAAGATGAGGACAACAGTCCGAGCAAAATAAATAGTGTAAATAATAACAATAACGTATCTTAGAAATATAGACAAAAAAAAGCGGATCACATATTTTATATAGATAAAGCATTTCGTAATATGTGAGATGCATTTGTGAGTACATTTTTTTTATATTACTTTAAGGCATGGGCTTCTAGGAATAACTTCACTGGGTCTATCGGAACCTTTTCTAATTAAAACGAGGGCTCAAACTATTATCATCATCATCATCATCATCATCATCATCATCATTATTATTTATTTATTTATTTATTCCTTGTTTTTTTCCAGTTTTTTTTGGGGGGAGCGGTAATTTATTCCTCTCGTTATAATCATTTGAAATCAACACACAAAATATTTTCCATTGTCCTTATAAATAAAAGATGAAAGCAATATTTTATTTTCTCTCGTTTCACGGAGTTTTCACTTTATTTTTATTTTTATTTTTTATTTTTTTCTTCGGCGACTTTTATTTCATTTTTCCTCTCACCGCGATGTTTTATTATTATTATTATTATTATTATTACTATTATTATTATTATTATTATTACTATTATTATTATTATTATTATTATTATTATTATTATTATTATTATTATTTATTTCCATTTGTTGTTTGATCCAATCAATTACCAAGTCTTCCACTCGAGACCCAAGGTAAATAAAAGTTTTTTTTTCTTTTTTCTTAGAAGCGTTTTAGAGCAGATTGCGTCAAAAAAAGTTTTTTTTTTTCTAAAAATGTGAGTGGTTCTCATTTGTATTTCAGACAAAGATGGATTTCTTGGGATTTTCTTCATATGTGCATTAGTATTCATCTTCATCTGTCCTCTTCCTTCTATAACCACTGGAATAACGGTTAGTGTTTAGAACCAATATTGTTGTAATTTCTATTTTCAGATCCTAATGTTTAGAGAGCATATCAAAATCTTTCACAAGAGTTTTCTACTTTGAGGGCGTGACGCTTAGGAAAGAAAAATACAGCCGATGCGGCGACATTTTATCATTATTATTGTTATTATTATTATTATTATTATTATTATTATTATTGTTATTTCCTTGAGTTTTGTTATATACACATTTCCTTCCGGGTCCCAGCCAGAGACCTAAGGTCAGAAATGGCATCATGACATTTTCCACTGATCATTTTTGTAAAACAAAAAAAAAACAAGAAACTAAGATCACAGACATTTTAGATAGATAAGTCTGTCAGTCAGTTAAGTGCCGTGCGTGAAACACGCTTAAGCGATCATGTATCTTTTCATCGCGTTGCTGTTACCTGACGACTGGCGGCAGTCAGTGCCATGGGTCATACACGCTTAATCCATCACGTATCTTTCGTTACATGACTGACGAGGCAGATTTTGTCCCGCAGTAGGTTGCCATTTCTTTCTACGGTACACCAGTTGCCATCCAAGATTATATAACCCTGTCTGTCCAGTTGTTTGCCCATAGCTAGCGGAGAAGAAGAGGATTCATACCTTTCCTAAGGCACGTCAGTCAGTCATTTACGTACCGTGTGTGATACACGCTTAGGCGATCATGTATCTTTCGATACATAACTGACAAGGCAGATTTTTTTTCCCGCAGTACGTTGCCATTTCTTTCTGCAGCAGACCAGTTAACATCCAAGGCTACAGAACACGGTCTGTTCTGCTGGGTGGGGGGAGAGGATTCATACCTTTCACAAGGGTATTAGCACGTCAGTCTGTCAGTTATCTGTCATGCGTGATACACACTTAGGCGATCATGTATCTTTCGATACATAAATGAGAAGGCAGATTTTTTCCCGCAGTAGGTTGCCATTTCTTTCTGCGGTAGACCAGTTACCATCCAAGGCTATGGAACCCGGTCTGTCCTGCTATTTACCCATAGCTGGGAAGGGGGAGAAGAGGAGGATACATACCTTTTCCAATGGTATAGCACGTCAATCAATTATTATGTGACATGCGTGTTACTCGCTTAGGCGATCATGTATCTTTCGATACATGACTGACAATTCAATTTTTTTTTCCCGCAGTAAGTTGCCATTTCTTTCTGCAGTAGACCAGTTAACATCCAAGTCTATAGAACCCGGTCTATCCTGCTATTTACCCATAGGTGTGGGAGAAGAAGAGGATTCATACCTTTTCAAAGGGTATTAGCTCGTAAGTAGATAGATAAAGGTCTTCGTAATGCGTGAGTTGTATTTGTGAGTACAATTCTTGGTGTTTCTTTAAGGCATGGGCTACCAGGAATCCCTTCAATGAATCTATCGTAACCTTTTTCAAGCAATCCGAATGCTCCTACTGCAACCGGTATCACTGATGTCACCATGTTCCACATTTTTCAGATTTCCACTTCAAGATCCTTTAGATAAGTTTTTTTTTTTTTTTTTCAAAAATACATAGCAATCTGCAGGGTCTGCCATGTCAATAAGAAAGTACATTCTGTTTTTTGTTTGTTTGTTTTTGTTTGTTTTTTTTTTTTGTTTTTTTTTTGTTTTGTTTTTTTTGGTCTCTAATAACGATGTATGGGCGATAAGTTTTCATTGTTTTTCCTGTGTATATTGAAAAAGAAAACACACACACACACACTTATTTTACATAGATAAAACCCTTCGTAAGTGTTATGGGGTTCACCCCTTTTTCATACAAGTGGATTCGACCAGTATGTAATACTTGGACTGCTGCCGTTAAATACCCAGAGTCAGTCAGAGTAGAGAGATTGAGATTTTGATTGAGTTGGAGGTAGTGTGAGGTAACCGCTTGTAGAAGTCACAGTTACAAGCACGTAGACTCTAAGGAAGTCCTACTTCGAGACTGGATTTACCCGTCTGTATATATATATATATTATTGCTACTAACCACGTTTCTGGATCTACTAACCGTATTACCAATTGTATTATTGTGTCTAAGTACATTTATTTGTCATATTTCATTCTTGCTTTTGTCATTTATTGGAGACCGATTTCATCTCGGAATCCACAACAGTAAGGTATGAGCTGTACTCGTGAAAAATTATTGTATTTATTTAAGGCATGGTCAACCAATGGCCCCTTCAATGTGAATCTTTTCCAATCAATCCGAGGGCTCCAAATACAACTGGTGTTATTATTGTCATCATTTGTGTATGTTATGTTTCTTGCTTTGGATCCTGTAGAGCTGGGTCCAAAGTAAGGTCTTCAAGCTCTATGGGACAATTGTCATTTAATTGATAGCACTCTTCTTAGTATACGCGATGTTCCTTGTGGGGCATGGGTTAGCAGGGATTTCTTTAATTAGTCTATTGGAATCTTTTCCAATCAATCTGAGGGCTCCAACCATAGCAGCGATTGTTGATCCTCTCATGTACCACATTTCTGAGATTTCGTTTTTCAAGATCTTCAAAGATACATTGCAGAAGCAGACACTGCCGTATCAATGAGGAGGCAATAAGGAGGCAATAGCCTAGCTCTTTCAGAGTCTTTCTCATCGCATATGGCGACATTTCCATGCTGTTGGCGATATTTCCTTGCTGTTGGCGAAATTTTTGACTCTCTGACGATGGTTTCTGATAACTTCCCTCTTCAGCGTCCTTTTCATTCGATCGATGCTTGGTCTTCCTGAACGTTGTTCCACACGACAATGGCATTCTTCATTAAATTTCTTGACAATATTATTAACTGTTTGATGATTAACCTTGAAAAAAATCTAGCAATTTCTCTATTTGACTTGCCACACTAATGCCAGCCTATTATTTGCCCTCGTTGAAATTCACTAATTTCCTTACTTCCACGAACTTTCATTGCAAAATACAAGTCAACTATTCTTCATAGATGAGAGTAGCTTGATACTAACACGGTATTGTCTGAACGCAAGAAGAGACGTTATTACACAAGCCAAAATTGCTGTAATCAAGGGTGGCTAAAAACTTATCATAGCCCACTATACCAGGTCCGAGGGCCATTTGAGGTAGATGATTACGCCAAAGGGGTAGTTTATGTGTATGGGTAAGGAAGATAACGGTTAACTCTAGACCTGAACAGATTAAAATTGTAGTGATCGGGGAAATATCTTCTTGGAAGTCTGTTCTACACAGCAGTTCGTGGGAAGAAGCTGTTCGAGTGGAACTTGGTTCTCACCGGAGGAATACGGAGGGGATGTGGGTGGTTTGTTTCAATGTGTGTGGTATGATGGGACCTAGTTGTGAAGGTTAGACTTGACGGAACCAAGGAATGTAGCTCGTCCTAGCACTTTCCATGGAAGTAGCAACAGAGCAGGGACAAGTTCACCACATCCCTCCTGGAAGAACGAGTTTGGAGGGTGGATGATAATTTGTCACCCAAAAGGACTCGAAGACCCTTTTGAACTGGAAAATGTGAGGACTGGACAGCCCCCGCCCAAATATGACAAGATTGCTCCATTTTCGGTTTGAGATAGAGGATAGTATTTTTCTTGTAGAGGTAGACGATAGTATTGGGAGTCAGGCACTGAGTGGAGCGGTAAAAGGAGGCGATGGTAATTGTTCTAATGAACTCTCCTCGGTAGCATCTAGACTTTGTGAATTTAAGCGCATTACAAGATTGGCGGTAAGACCTCATTATTTTACAGTCGTTTTGTGATGCCAACGAACACACGTTGCCACTTTTGTAATGTCAACAAATACTCGTTGTCACTTTCGTAATGCTTGTTGTAGTAGAGACTTTGTAATCGCAGATACAACTATAGTAACGCCGTTGAACAATACTGGTGTTAGACGCCTTCGAATATCACTCGCACTAATAGTACTTGCTTGATAATACTCGCTGGAATAGTAACCACCGAATAGTGATCTGAATAGAGAAATAATATAGTGACTAGTATAGAATAATCCCAGAAATTTCAACTGCCTCTTCCTGAATATCTGTCTATATCTTTGAGACGAGGTATTATGATTAGTTTCATTATTTACATTACTCGAACTCTTAACCTCATATTCATTGCAATATTTTTGTGATGTCAACGAATACTCTTTTGACACTTTTGTGATGTCAGGGAATACTCGTTGTCACTTTCGTAATGCTCGTTGTAGTAGAGTCTTTGTAATCGCAGATACAACTATAGTAACACCGTTGAACAATACTAGTGTCAGACGCCTTCGAATATCACTCGCACTAATAGTACTTGCTCGATAATACTCGCTCGAAAAGTAACCCGTATAGTGATCCGAATGCAGAAATAGTATAGTGTAGAGAATAGCGCTCCGTATATTAACAGAGGATAGAGTAGAAATGGTGATCCGAATAGTAATAGAGTATAGACTAGAAATAACAGATCGTTAGTCGTCAGCTACTTCCTACATATATACGTTTCCTCTATGATGACGTGGTCTACTAAATTCAGTAATGGAATCGCCTGTTTGCTCACTGACGATCTATGTTCGAATTCAACTGTCGGCAGCGACATTTTATTCTCATATAAAATGCCGAGATGAAACCGTAAGTTCTATGCTGACAGTAACTTTTCTCGTATTTCTCGCTTGTGCAACTCCTGCTTTCAAGTTTGATATTCAAACATTTAAATGCAATGTCGACCTTTATCTTCTGTCTTCTTTATTTCTGTTTTTTTTTTATTGTACTTGCTCCTTAATAAAGATTTCTTTTTCTTACATTCTTTCGCATTCAGTACCCCCACCCCGTGTCTCAGTGGCTTTGTTGCCTTGCTTTAGAGTGACAGGATTTTTATTTTTTTTAAATCGCTTAGTTTGTTCAATATTTCTTTCAGTAGAAAAAAGAAAACGCAGCCAATAGCGTTATTGTCATTCTTTATTGCTTAATAAAATTAATTTTATTTACAAAAAAGGAAGTGAGTCGTACTTTATAGCAATTTCTGATTATATCTAACAAAATCATAGATGGCATTATGTAAGGTTTCGGAATATTCAAAGTAGCAAAGAATGTGTTAATAGATTTAATTTCATTTACCAAAATAAAGCCTACGTAGTCTTTTATAGCGACTATAATGGTAACTAACAAAGAAAAGCTTGTCAGAACAGTTGCTATGAAAATACATATAGAAAAGACAGGCAAGTCACGTCTTAATAGTAACTAACAAAAACACAGATGGCATTATGAATGCGTTCAAATATCCAAGGTTTCTGTGAATGTGATCATAAAATTTAATTTTAATTAACAAAGCAAAACAGGTATCTTCTTCATGTTAACTCTACGAAATTCTTAGAGGGCATTATGTAAGGATCCAAATGTAGCAGTGAATGTGTTTCTTTTTTTAATCATTTCATCCCAAGAAAGGCAATAAAGCCTCTAAGACGCAAGGGGGGTTACTGAGTGTTACTGAGAAAACAAACTACTGAGGAGAGGGAATAATAGAAGGAGAAGAATTAAGAAGACAGAAGATAAAGATTGACATTGCATTTAAAGTTTTAGAAGACCAAAGTTTATTTGGAATCAAGAAGCCGGAAAAGAGTTCCACAAGCGACAGTTGCGAGAAAAGAAACTGTAAGCATAGAAAAAAAATAAGTAAAGAGAACAATAAAAAAACAAACATTTAGAAGATAAAAGATAACGACTGGCATTGCATTTTAATTTTAAAGATTAAAATTGACATGGAATCAAGAAACCGGAAGAAAGTTCCACAAGCGAGAAGTGCGATAGAAGAAACTGTTAGCATAGAACTTACGGTTACATCTATCCTCCCAGAAATACCTCCCGCTTATACCTTCTTCATTTTTGACTCTTTTCACGTCAAGCAAGGGACACAAGACAATTAGAAGTTATGTTAGTCTTCAAATATGCAAAGCAGCAATGAAAGAATAAATACATTTTATTTTATTTACCAATAATAAGTCATAAGTAGTCTTATATATCAATTTTTAATGATAACAAACAAAAACTTACATGGCATTATGTAAGGCTTCAAATTTGCAAAGCAGTAGTGAAAGTATAAATACATTTTATTTTATTTACCAAAATAGAACCAAATAGTCTTATATAACAATGATGGCGTTAAATACCAAAAAACATCTGCCATTATGGAATGCGTTCAAATATCAAAGAATCAGAGAATTTATTCAGAAAGTTGGCTCCCTGTGCCGCGCCAGGAGATTTTTCTCCCCGGGAATCGATCCTCCAGATCTACAAATCAACAATTTGCCCTTGCATGGAGTATTGCTGCCATATATAGTCTGTAGCCCCTTCGGTTTGCCTCGGGGTTCTTGATAGGCTCCAGAGGCGTATATGCAATATAATTGGCCATGCTCTGGCATCTAGTCTACAGTCACTTTCTCACAGTCGCGCCGTCGCCTCTCTCTGTCTGTTCTACAAATACTTTCATGGTAATTGTTCCGAGGAGCTGCTTTCGCTGGTTCCCAGACTTCATGAGTTCAAGCGCCCTACGAGGCTGGCATCCCGCTCTCACCCCTTCACTGTCGAAATTCCTAAATGTAGCCGTCTCTTCTACTCTAATAGCTTCATGTCTCGCACCTCTCGCCTGTGGAACTCCCTTCTCTATTCCAGTTTCCCTGTGAGCTATAATCTCCAGCTATTCAAGTGTAATGTCAATCGACATCTCCTGTTGCCTTGATCTATCCACTACCCTTCTCCTCATACTCTCTTCTATCATTCCTATCTGATCGCGCTCTATATTTTCTGTAATCCCTTTCGTGCTAGTGGCTTCCCGCCTTGCTGGGGGTGAAACGCTTAAAAAAAAAAAATCAAATTTTATTTATCAAAGCAAAAGTTGTCTACATGGTAATTTCGACCAAAAATCATAGACGACATTAAATAAAAATTAAAATATTCAAACTAGTGAATTTTAATTTTATTTATCAAAACAAAGCTTAGGTTGTCTTATATAGTGATTTCTAATGGTAACTAACAAAAACTTAATTTGGATTTTGTAATATCCTAAGTAGTAGTGAATCTATGAATAAAGTTAATTTAATTTACCAAAACAAAGACTTTTATTGCAATTTGTAATCGAACCCCAAACAAAATAACAGGCAGCATTATGTGAAGATTCAAATATGAAAGGTAATAGTTACTTCGTAAATAAATTTCATTTCACAAACTACAAATTTTAATGTTACCTTTAACAAGAATATGGCACAGGACACCTTACTTATAACACACTAGCAGCATGACCCGGCGTTGCCCGGGCTTGATTTAAAAATCGTACGACTCATACAGCAATCGTTATCACTTGACTTAAAATAGTTTTGCCCTTCCCTCACACTGCAAAAGATTTTTGTAAGCTCTATACTAAACATTAAATCTATTACGAAAAAAGAATTAAACAAAATGAACACAAAACGATCAGCTTTAAAAAAAAAGGACTCGTAACTGGAAAAACCGAATGAAAAAAGAATGTTAACAACAAATACTTTTTTACACCCAACCCAGTTCTGCAGAATCAGATTCAACATTGAGTTTAAGCAAGCGAATGAGTCAATTGGAGTAAAGTGCCATGTAGATTTAAATTTTTCTTCCTTGTGACGAATGCAGCTTTTTTTTTTTTTTTGCAAGCTAGCATGCTAGTTAACATTCGTGTCAGTCAGCTGTTGGCTCTCACACTGGCCAATAGAATTGTCCTGCCCATTCGTGGCAGCCAGCTATTGGCTCTTACTCTGGCCAGTACAAAATGGCCACAAACTACATGAAAATTGCCGTAGAAGCATGAAAAATCGATTATTTCCACAATCGATGGAAGTTGGGAAATGGAAAGTCGGTCTTGGCCTTCCCCGCTAATTTGGAGCATGTGCATGTAAATTTTGGTGCAAATCCGTCGAAAATTGCGGCCGTGCATTCGTTACACACACACACACACACACACACACACACATCATGCCTTTTATAGAAAAAGATTTGGTATAGTCGAAAAGGAAATTGAAGATATATATAAGCTGCGCTAGAGGTAATTTCGGCTAACACCGCAAGTAGCTACAAAACTAATATATTAATCTACAAACTTGATTTTAGATTGTTTGGTATGTTTTGTTTTACGGTATATCAACCTCAGTGGGTTATTTAATGCCGACAACTTTTTTTTTTTCTGGTAATATTTTTGTTTTGCCAAAAATCTATTTCTGGTAATATTTTTTTTCCTTTTTTGACAAACGTATTGCTGGTAATATTTTTTTTCCAAAATGTAGAGCTGGTAATATTATTTTTTCGAAAATCTATAGCTGGACATCAAGGGAGGTGGGAAAACTATTTACCCATAGATGGGACCCTAATGGGTGTTACCACCGCTGGTGAGAGTGGACTCGGAAACAACAGCAACTAAGAGGCGGTCCCACACTCTTCAAAACCTCCTGATCAGAGGCCTTGCTGCTGGATGCAGTTTATCGTCATACCCAGGACGCTACAAACTTAAGTCATGTTCTTAAATTGCCGCGTCAGATCGAGGCTTTCGTATGGATGACGTTATGCATGGCGCCAAACCCGTTCAGAAATAGTTGAACTCTGAGCTGAATACAACCGTTTTTAAAGATCAATGGCTTTGAGCGAGTGAAGACCATTCTTCTTTGAATAATGTGGGCTGGCGCTACATAATCAGACGGAACTGTAACAAATAATAGAAATCCTATCAGTTGAAGACTAACATGAAACTGATCGGGAAGTACCCAGGTCTACCCTGATCCGGGGTGGTAGCACCTGTTAGGGTCCCAGATATGGGCAAATAGTTAACTCCCAAACTTGGGTCAAACACTATGAAAGTATAAAAAATAGATTTTTATAATAAAAATACCAGCAATACATTTTTGAAAAAAAATATTACAAGCAAGACATTTGATTCCCGAAAAAAAACCTCTTTGCAAAAATACATCAATGAAAACTGATCTACAAACTGATTTCCCATAAAGAATACATATTTTATTTACTCCGACCTATCCTAAAAATCTTGTCGCCATTAAATAACTTATTGAGGTTGATATGCTGTTAAACAAAATCAAGAAACAGTCAACAAACTAATGCAACATTATTTGTACTATTGTCCTACTCATTGTCGCCATATTTATCACAACGTTTCGGCCGTTGTACGCTCCGGTCTTCTTCAGGTGGTTAGAATTTCGAACTGAACCCTTTATTTCGCTCACTGGGGTAGACTGTTCTTGTTCCACGTGCCATGTTTGATGGATGTCAGTTATTATTTATCTTCTGTTAATTTCCCTCTGAAAGTTCACTGCCTTAACCGGGTATTGAACTCACACTCTTTGGGTCCTGTCACTGGATCTCATCAACGCCTTTATCCACTGTGCCATGTGTCCTTGAGGACAGAAACTAATCCAACCCTCTTTACAAAAGTACGTCAAAGAAAACTGATCTACAAACTGATTTCTTACAAAGAATACATATTCTATTTATACGAACCTATCCTAAAAAAATCTTGTCGGCCAATTGACGTTGATATGCCGCTAAACAAAATCAACAACAAACTAATGCGGCGCTCTTTAAAAAAATACGTCAATGAAATCTGGCATGCAAACTGATTTCTTACAAAGAATACATATTCTATTCATGCGAACTTATCCTATAAATGTTGTCACCATTAAATAATGCATACAGGTTGATATGCCGCTAAAGAAAATCAACAATCAACAAACTTCTAGTGACATAGGAGCAACAACACTAACGACGTACCTAGATTCGACACTTAAAGGTGTATTTTTAATAATAAACTCTCAGCTGTACACAACCGCTCTCTAAGATCAATGACATTGAGCGAGTGAAGACTATCCTTCTTTGAACAATGTGGGCTGGCGCTACATAATCAGAAAGAAGTGTAACAAATAACAGAAACCACACCAGTTGAAGTCTACCCACAGCAGCAACCACTAAACTGATCGGGAAGTATTGAGGAGCATGGAATCATTTTTTAATTGTTACTGTTCCCCGGTCCACATTGATCCGGGGTGGTAGCACCGGTTAGGGTCCCAGCTATGGGAATCTTGGGTCAAAATACTATGAAACGTGGACCCACTGGTATTTTTTTTAAGCATTCAACCCAAAGCAAAGCGGGAAGCCACTAGCACGCAAAGGGTTTCAGAGTAGGAGCGAGAACAAAGAGGAGTGATAGAGGAAAGGATGAAGAGACGGTTAGGGGATAGATCAGGGCATCTGGAGACGTCGATTGACGTTACATTTAAATAGTTGGAGATTATAGTTAGCAGGAAAACAGCAAATGGGGAGGGAGTTCCGCAGGCGAGAAGTGCGAGACATGAAGCTATTGGAGTAAAAGAGACTGCTACATTTCAACAGTGAAAGGGAGAGAGCGAGATGCCAGCCTAGTTGAGCGCTTAAATCCATGAAGTCTGGGAACCAGCGAAAGCAGCTCATTGGAGCAGTTACCGTGAAAGTATTTGTAAAAAAAAGAGAGAGGGAGGCAACGGCACGTCTGTGAGAGAGTGGCTGCAGACGAGATGCCAGATCAGGGCCAATTACATTGCATATCCGTCTTTGGATTTTATCAAGGACCTTAAGACAATTAAAAGAGGCTCCAAACCATATATGGCAGCAACACTCAATGCAAGAGTGAATGGTTGATTTGTAGATTTGATGGATCGACTCCGGCGATAAAAATTTCCTGTCGCGGCATAGGGAGCTAACTTTCCTAGCGGTGGACGAAGATATTGACTCAATGTATTCGTTGCATCTCAGGTCAGCAGTCGATGTGAGACCGAGCAGCCGCAGACAGGTGCACTCGTGAAGTTGAGTGTCAAACATCAAGAGAAGACGGGCGTAACATGTTCAGTTGTGGGATGTTTTATCAGCCTCTCGTTAAAAGTTTCAAGTAATTTTTGGATGTAGAAACCCGGTTTTGCTTTTGTCACGAAGCCTCTTTATTGGCTGAAATATTTTAATTTAATTCTATTTTATTTTATTTATTTATTTATTTTCTAACTGGAACATATACGCAATACTTCTGCTCAATAAAACATTTTTTCACTTGTATTCCTGGGTATGACAATAAAGTACATCCGCCAGCAAGACTTGTTCTTAAATTGCCTCGTCAGATCGAGGCTTTGATGTGGATGACGTCATGCATGGCGAGAAACACGTTCAGAAATATCTTAACTCTGAGCTGAATACAACCGTTTTTTTTAAAGATCAATGGCTTTGAGCGAGTGAAAACCATCCTTTTTTAACAATGTGGGCTGGCGCTACATAATCACAAACAACTACTGTGGTAGATGCAATCAATCCTGACTTCGCATCTCGACTTCAGTCACTTTCTCACCTATTTGAGGTGACTTCCCTCTGTCTTTTCTACAAATATTTTCACGGCAACTGTTCAGACAATGTTTCCCCCCGCCTTGGTGCGCCGACTACATGAATTTAAGCGTGCTACTAGATTGGCATCTAAGTCCCACCCATTTAAATTTAAAATAGCTAACTGCAACCGCCACTTCTACTCCAGCAGTTTCTTTTCTCGCACTACCTGCCTGTGGAGGTCTTTTCCGTTTATTTGCTTCCCTACTAACAGCAACCTTCAAAAATTTAAATGAAGCGTCAATCGCTATCATCTCTTCTTGAATCCCGTTTATCTTTTCTCCGTTGCTCAATCCTCTTTATACACAGTTTTTTTTCTCTCTCACTTTCAGTCTCTGCAGCCCCCCCCCCATGCGTACTAGAGACCACTTTGCTTGGGAGGGGGGGTATTGAAATGATTAAAAAAGAGATGAGTGCATAAATAGAGGGACCAACAGCAGCTGGAACTAAACTGGATAGCACATGTCATTCGAAGAGAAAATAATGACACACTTCCAATAAAATTTTAGGAAGTAAAACACTGTCAATGGTAGAAAGATTGATAACAGCTACGGGACTAATATTATCGTTATCGTAAGCCGACAACGATAATATTAGTCCCGTATTCTACAAGACAAAATAAGCACCAAATAACGGAAACCACACCACATGATGGCTTTAAAAAGAAGGACACCGTCAAAACGGATAACACATGTAACTCGTAGAGAAAATAATGACATAATCAAAATATTGGCATTCCACACTACTCCAAACAAAAGGTTAGGAAAGAAAACTCCCATCAATACTGGAAAGTGTGATAACAGCTACTGGGCTTGAGGAATATTAAATAATGACATTCCACACCACTTCAAACAAAAGGTTAGGAAGGAAACTCCTATCAATACTGGAAAGAGCGATAACAGCTACAAGACTTGAGAAACCTATTTTCCTGAAAATTGGTTTTAAGAGACATTTTATAAATTTCAATCGAAAGAGAAATGACATCACCAAGATATTGATATTCCCCACCACTTCAAACAAAAGGTTAGGAAGGAAACTCCCATCAATAATGGAAAGAGCGATAACAGCTACGGGAACTGAGAAAACTATTTTTTCTGAAAACTTTTTTCAATGAAAGATTTTATAAATTCCAAGCGAAAGCAGTACTGGCTGCTCGGTCGATAAATACCGAATGTTTCCTTATACGGAGACGACTATATATTACCATTATCATTACGATTAGGAACAATGCCCGTTAGTGTCATCAGCTTCCTGGATAATCTTTCCCACTGAGATTATCCAGAGCTGAATAATCTATCGTATTTTGTTATACAGACTGTTGTAACCTAGAGAAGGTTACTGAATAGAATAATCAAACGAAAGTTGGTAATGAATGATAATACTTAGGACAAGAACAACATATACAAGATTCGCCAGCGGCACGTAGAAGTATTAGTCAACTGCTAGAAGTGAGTCAAGTGAATTCCACAATGAATCTCCAACTGCAGGATATCTACCAACCTCCCCACGCGGTCAGATGTGGCTCAAGGCCGAATTTAATGTGGGGTATCCGAGCCCGTAGGCTCGCCCAAAAATTCGTAGACCCCGTATAAATCGGGGTCGAGTTGCTGTTTTCCGAGACAAGACTATGTTCTTCGACATAGTTTTGTTTGGGGATCCTCTCTGCCCGGAGGCAGAGAGTTTGAACAGCTGGAGACGAATCTCCGACTGCAGGATATCTACCAACCACCCTACGTGGTCAGATGTGGCACAAGGCTGAATTTAATGTGGGGTATCCGAGCCCGTAGGCCCGACCAAAAATTCCCCGTAGACCCCGTATAAAAAACGGGGTCGGATAGCTGTTTCCCGAGACGAGATTCTGACCTTCGACATAGCTTCGTCTGGGGATCCTCTTTGCCAGGAGGCACAGAGTTTGAACAGTTGGAGACGAATCTCCGTCAGCAGGATATCTACGAACCGACCCACGCGTTCAGATATGTCACAAGGCCGAATTTAATATGGGGTATCCGAGCCCGTAGGCTCGCCCAAAAATTCCCCATAGACCCCGTATAAAATGGGGTTGAGTTGCTGTTTCTCGAGACGAGACTCTGCCCTTCAACATTGCCTCGTCTGGGGATCTATTCTGCCCGGAGTCAGAGAATTTGACCAGCACAACTGAAGACAAATCTCCAACTCCAGACCACGTACAGTATTTACTACTGTCCTTATGAGAATATCGTCCGTAGGTATGCTACTACACAGACATAGAACCTTCACTTGATGTCTAACCATATATGGACAGCTTAAGGTCTATGCGTTTTGAATTCAGTGTTGTTTTCCTAGATGGGTTGACAAATTCAGATATAGAGCCATATATAGCTTCCCACTCGTATTCGAAGATACCCGTCTACTAGGGCGTTTGCTCAAGTGCATTTGTGTTTATTCAACCCCAACAGAGCCCACCTGTGGTTTATACTGCAGACCTTAGTTACAGTTTCTGGGAAAGAGCGGGCTTATCTACCGTGATCAACAATTTGAACAAGGCCAACACACTCAAGCCCTCGGCCACGATTACTTGTGACTTCGTGCTAGCTCGGATTCCGTCTACCCAATTATACTCCCAAGGGCTGGGTCAACGCGTGGTATGGTTTTTGAGTCACTTTCCAAAGGTCATGATCGACCCCTCCAGTCTGATAACATTAGGAAGTCTCCTTCTTGATAAATCGACCGTGATGAGATTCGAACCCGGGTCGCATGGTTCTAACCACTCGGCCACGTGTCCATATAGAGAGGCCAATATGAACTGCTATTTAACCCATAGCTGGAGATAGCGAAAGCATAATCAGAATTATATAAATAGACGGAATGAAATAAGGGTTCAAATATACAAGGTCGAAACGGAATGTGTTAATAAATTTAATTTTATTTATCGAAATTAATTATAAGTCGTCGTTGTATGTCTGTCTGTGTATGTATGTATGTGCGTGTGTGTGTAGAAGTGTTTGTTTGAAGATTTACCTGCAAACCACAAGCTGAAAAAAGGGAAAAAAATTTGTTGCTTTTTGTTGATTTTTTTTTTTTTGTACTTAAAATTCGGCCGAATATTTTGTTCGCTTTGTTTCACAAAAGATGGAATCAGAATTTCATTCTCTGCGTCTATTGTTAAAGAACTGAAGAGATTATTTTTCCCTTGTAAAAGCGAAAATAAAATATCTAATAATGCGGGTGAAAATCCTATTATTATAAGACATTATTAAGCTTTTATTACTTAAAAAAAAAAAATTAACTATGAAAATTAAAAAAAAAATCGAACAAGACAGGCAAAATGATTGACAGAAACCCCTTCATTGTTGGCTTCTAATAAATCTATTAGGTAGGTGCAAAAATAATGTCGTTTTCTCACATATGTTACTATGTGAGAAAACGACATTATTTTTGCACCAACCTAATATATATCAAATTCTCTGATTTTCGTTAGTCCGTCCGTCTTATACTTCTCTTATCTTCCGTGTTCATTCAGGACGTAAGTGATCATTGCCCTCCACGTCTTCCTGTTCCTTGTAGCTCTTAATAAACTTTGCCTTTTTTTTTTTTTTTTTTCTCCCAAACCCTATTCATCCATCCGAATATGTTACGGGCTGCTTTTCTTCTGTACCTCTTTCCCTCAATCTGCCCCATGAGTATCAAATTTTCCAAGCCCTCCTTCCTCATTACGTCTTCAGAAATTTCAGTTGATTCTTCCTCATGTTAAGCTTAAGTTTCCTTTTTTGTTTCCATTTTCTCCAAAACCTCGTTGTTGCTCATATGTTTAGCCCTTGTTATCCACAGCAGCTTTCTGTTGAACCACATTTCTGTTGCTTCAAGTCTCTTCTTCATTTTTTAAGATGATTGTCCAGAATTCGCTGTCATACAGGAAGACTGATATCACGTAACAGTTCAGTACACGCCTTAAAATACCCATACATTAACCGATCAAACCAATTTTTGGGGACAAGTGCAAACAGGTAAGTAATAGGGTCCAAAGTACAGTTGGTTTTACTAGAATGTGTAGCTTAGTACAATAAATTTTCATTAATACTTTTTAGAAAAATTAAAAGTTATGTTATTTAATATACAAAATAATCCCACTATTACAAATTAATGATTGAAATAATAAATACATATTTAATAAAAATGCAGTATTATTTTTTGCTTATCTTTCCTTTAAGTTTTTATATACAAGAATCAAGTTACCTTTTTGTTTTCTTTTTTGAAGGATATTCATCGAGAGAGCGTGGAGTGCCGTAACCGACACAGAATGTAAAATAGTTTTTTTCGTGTTCCTATTTTCTAAAATTGTTTACAAGTGTTATTTTGTCAAGTGATTTTAATTTCAAAAATATTCTGTAATGGCACTTTATTCTCAGTAATGTTAATATCATTTATTAAACTTTCCGATCCCTCCTTCCTCATCACGTGACCCAGAAATATCAACTGCCTTTTCCCGATGTTAAGCTTAAGTTTCCTTTTTGTTTCCGTTCTCTCCAAAACCTCGTTGTTGCTCATATGTTAGGCCCTTGTTATCGTCAGCTTCTTTCTGCAGAACCACATTTCTGTTGCTTCAAGTATCTTCCTCATCTTTTAAGGCAATTGTCCAGAATTCGCTGCCATACAGGAGGACAGATACCAAGTAACAGTTCAGTACACCTTCTAAAATAGCCATACATTGATCGATCAAAACTAAATTCGGGGGAGAATTGGAAACAAGTAAGGTAGTTCAAAGTACAGTTGGTTTACTAGGGTGGGTAGCATTGTACAGTAAATTTTAATCAATATTTTTTGGAAAAATTAATAGTTTTATTATTTAACATACGAATTAATCCCACTATTTAAAAAAATAATAATAATATACTAAATAAATAATTATTTAATAAAAATACAGTAATTTTTGTATATCTTTTCTTTAACACTTTATATATACAAGAATCCAGTTTCCAGTTCGCCCTGCGCTTAAAAGAACTTTAAACAAATCACAAGGCCAAAGGCTTCAAAAAGAAAGAATTTGGCTCCAGAAAGAAATATTTACGCATAGCCAGTTATGTGTTGCATACGCAATAGTAAGAAATCCTAACAATTTATTCTTCGCTGTGAAAAAGGAAAAAAAAAGAATTTTTTAAAAATATTTTTTACCATTAAATTGAATTGAATTAAAGAAATTATTAAATGCGAAGTAGGTTTTTTTGTCAAATATTGTTCCAAACAAATCAGCTTATTCAAATTTCATCGATTGGCTTGTGAGATTGAAAGGAAAGTAGAGTTTGTAAATCTCGCCAAAAAATGTTAGCGATAACTTCAACAATACCAAATATTGTGAGGATTTCAACACGCATCAGGGTGTTGCAAAAAATTCTAGGCAATAAAAAAAGGAACAAGACTAAAAAGAAACAGGAAAAGAAGAGGGGAGGTGGATATATATATATATATATATATATATATATATATATATATATATATATATATATATATATATATAGAGAGAGAGAGAGAGAGAGAGAGATAAGAAGGGAAAGCAAAAATACGGGAAGCAATGTGAGCAAAATTCGTGTCCGCAAATAAAAACGGAGTGTGAAAACGACTTTTTTTCCGTTGACACTACTATTATTTTTATTACCTTACCTCCGCAGCAATGTTTATTGTTTTAAAAAGCAGTTATGAGAATTATAAAAGTTGACATCGCAGCTAATTTGGATATTCGTCCCCGCAAAAAAGTGGTTTGTCAAAAGGACGGTTTTTTTCCGTTGACACTACTATTATTTTTATTACCTTATCTCCTCAGCAATGTTTATTGTTTTAAAAAACAATTATTAGAATTATAAGAGTTGCTATTGCAGCTAATTTGGACATTCGTACCCGCAAAAAAAGTGTTTTTTCAAAAGGATGGTTTTTCCGTTGACAGCGCTATTATTTTTATTACCTTACTTCCTCAGCAATGTTTATTGTTTTAAAAAACAATTATTAGAATTATAAGAGTTGCTATTGCAGCTAATTTGGACATTCGTACCCGCAAAAAAAGTGGTTTTTCAAAAGGATGGTTTTTCCGTTGACACCGCTATTATTTTTATTACCTTAACTCCTCAGCAATGTTCATTGTTTTAAAAAGCGATTATTATACAGGTTTTTTTTTTTTTAACCACCTTCATTCCTCGCTGTCTTTATTGTTTAAAAAACAATGATGATTAGAATTGTAAAGGTTGCTATTTCGTCAAATTTGGACATTCGTACCCGCAAAGAAGCGGTGTGACAAAAAGACGTTTTTTCCTTTGACATCCCTTTTATTTGGGTTAAATAACAGGACATATTTGTCCCTATAGAATTGATTAGCAACGAAAATATCACAGAAAGTGGCGACAGCCTACTGCATGAATTCTCCTCCCAAGTCAATCATAAATCGAAAAAAAAAACATGTTCGCCCAAACGTGCATCACGTATGGCCTAAGGAAGGACATAAGTGGGTAGGAACGGTGAACCACTTGCAATGCGATTTGAAGAACAAGAATATATTCACAAAACCGTATATGATCTTATAATATTACTTAGAATATTCTTTATAATATTATAAGTGAAATTCCATGCCATTTTAACAATCAGACAAATCATTTTAAAACAGTTGATGTAAAGACACTTGCGTGAATTCGATATTAAACTGAACGGAAAAATATCTATATTTTTACTAAAAGTCTGTAATTACGTGCGTGTTTGAGTGCGTCTAGCGCATAAGGATTTAAATTAATCTGATTTAAGTGAATAAGATTTAAAAATACGATTTTTTTTTTTTATACAATAAGTATTTTTATTTTAACTTTCTTCAAACAGACAATTAATTAATTAAAATAATTTAAAGTTAAAAACGGACAGAAAGAGATCCCGCTTTCCTATTTTGTTCAGTTGTATGTAAAGAGAAAATATTTATATTTCACCTTTCTTTAAACAAACAATCATTTTAATATTTAGAAAATATTTTTCGCATATTTAAAAAATATTCTCGTGTGAAATATAATTTAAAATATTTTTGGCATATTAAAAAAAAAAAGAAAGAAAGTTTATCTGATTTAAAGTTTATCTTGAGATTATCCCGGAAGTTTTATTCCTGTTAAACGCTGGAAAATGATCAGTAAAACGTTAAACATGGTTTGGTTTGCTTTGGTTTGATTTGTTTTACAGCATATCAACCTCAATGGGTTATTTAATGCCAACAAAATTTTTATTGCTGGTAATGTTTTTTCTTCAAAAATCTATTTCTGGGTATATTTTTCCTTGAAGAAAACTGTAGATGGTCATATTTTTTCCAAAGAATGTATAGCTGTTTGTATTGCTGGTATTTTCTTCAAAAATTTATTTCTGGGAATAGTTTTCCTTGAAGAAAGCTATAAATATAAATGTAGACTAAAGTTATAGCTTTAAAAATAACGGCCGTAAAAATACCAACAATACAAAAAGTATGTATAGCTGTTTGTATTGCTGGTATTTTAAAAGTATTGCTGATAATAATTTTTCCTTCAAAAATTATTGCTGGTAATAATTTTTTTATTACAAAGTATTTCTAGTATTAAAACCTATTTTTACATAAGTTTGGGTGTTAACTATTTGCCCATAGATGGGACCCTAACAGGTGCTACCACCCCCGGTCAGGGTAGGCCTGGGAACACCAGCAATTAAGATGTGGTTCCACGCATCTCAAAACCTCCTGATCAGAGGCCTTGCTGCTGGATGTAGCTTATCGTCTTGCCCAGGACGGGTTAAACATGAACAGGGAAACCAGACCAATGATGACACAAACAAACTGAATCTATGCGATTTTGAAAATCAAACAAACACCCTGGTTAACTCTCGCGGCCGACATGAAGCAGAAAGACTACATTGAATCCATCGCTAAGTCAGATAATAAGAAAGTTGGTTCCCTGTTTCCTGCTTGACAATTCTTCTCTCCAGAATCTATCTTAAATATTTATAAGTCTACCATTCCTCCATGCTTAGAATATCACTGCTATATATGGTCTGATTCCCTTGCTATATATTTAGAAATTTTTGATAAAATCCAAAGAAGAGTCTGCAATATTATTGGGCCTAACCTTGCCTCTCGGCTTTAGTCACTTTCCCACGGCTGTAAGGTTGCTCATCTGAGCCATTTCTACAGATACTTTCATGGTAATTGTTCTGAGACGGAATGGTGATCATCTTGAATTTATACAAACGACTGATATATAACAATGTAGACTAAAGTTATAGATACAGACCAACATTGGAAGAATATTATCAGTAAATTCTATGCAATTTTGAAAATCAAACACTCTGGTTAGCTTTCTCGGCCGACATGAAGCGGAAAGACTACATTGAATCCATCGCTAAGTCAGATACTAAGAAACTTGCTTCACTGTGTCGTGCAAGACAACCTTTCTCTCCAGAATGTATCTTAAATATCTATGTTTACCATTCGTCCATGCTTAGAATGTTGCTGCTGTATATAGTCCGATGCCCTTATTTAGAAATTTTTGATGAAATCCAAAGAAGAAATATGCTATATAGCTGAACTATAGAAATTAAAGTAGAAAAATTAAAAATAAATAAAATATACCTAAATACAAATATGTTTAAGTGAATAATATTTAAAAATACGAATTCTTTATACAGTAAGTATTTTTATTTTGAATTTCTTCAAACAGACAATTTTTTTAGTTAAAATATTTTTTAAGTTAAAGACAGACACAAAGAGATCCTGATTTGCTGTTTCGAACAGTTGTTTGTAGAGCAATTATTTATATTTCAGCATTCGTTAAAGAAACAATATTTTAAATGCTTTTTGGCATATTTAAAAAATTATTTTTAAATTAATCTGATTTAAAGTTCAAGTTTATCGCAGAAGTTCTATTCCTATTAAATGCTGTAAACAATCAGTAAAACGTTAGACATGAGCTTGTAAAACTTGTTAACCAAGCCAATGACGACACGAACGAATTGAAATATTTAACTGAATCATAATAAAATTAACTTTTATTTCAATGGAATGTTGAAATCAACTTCTTTTATAATCCGAACCGTCAGTGACCTTACGGGTAGTCTAGTAATAAATAAATATAACAAATTGTGTCAGATGTTCAAAGATATGTGCCTTCTGAGTCTGAATGGTGATCATCTTGAATTTATAGAAACGAATGATATATAACAATGTAGACTAAAGTTATAAATACAGACCAACATTGGAAGAATATTATCAGTAAATTCTATGCAATTTTGAAAATCAAGCAAACACTGATTAACATTCTCGGTCGACCTGAATCGAAATACTACATTGAATGTTGCTGCTGTATATGGTCCGATGCCTTTGCTATATATTTAGAAATTTTTTTGATTAAAATGTTTTAAGTTAAAGACAGACACAAAGAGATCCTGCTTTGCTGTTTCGTCCAGTTGTTTTTAAAGTAATTATTTATATTTCAGCTTTCGGGTAGTCTAGTAATAAATAAATATAAAAAATTGAATCAAATGTTCAAAGATATGTGCCTTCTGAGTCCGAATGTTGATCATCTTGAATTTATACAAACGAATGATATAAAACAATGTAGACTAAAGCTATAAATACAGACCAACATTGGAAGAATACTATCAGCAAATTCTGTGCGATTTTGGAAAAAAATAAATATATAGAGTTTAAGTACTTCGACTGTGTTCATCAGTAGATAAGATTACATAAAAAATGTCTTGATCTTATTGATTTGAAATTACATATTTGTAAGTTTACCTTTTGTAGTACTGCTGACAGATATTGTCTGGTGTTCCTGCTTATATATTTAGAGATCTTTGATAAAATCCAAAGAAGATTATGCAATATTATTGGTACTGTCCTGATATCTCGGTTTCAGTTACTTTCTCATCGCCGTAATGTCACTTCCCTATGTCTTTTCTATAAATAATTTTTGGGTTTTTTTTTCTGATGGACTTCCCTCTATGGTACTAAACTCTATGAATTTCAGCGCAGTACTTGATTGTCGGCAAGGTGTCATCATTTTACAATTGAATTGGTTAGATATCACCGTAAGTTTTATGCCAACAGTTTCTTTTCTCGCACTTCTCACTTGTGGAACCTACACCAGGCTTTTTGCTTTCCGGACAAGTTTGTTTATATATCAAGACTGATATATAACAATCTAGACTAAAGCTGTAAATACAGACCAACATTGGAAGAATATTACCAATATCTTCTATGCGATTTTGAAAATCAAACAAACACTCTGGTTAACATTCGCGGCCGACATGAAGTGGAAAGACTACATTGAATCTATCGTTAAGTCAGGTACTAAGAGAGTTGGTTCTTTGTTTACTGCTATACAATTCTTCTCTCCAGAATCTATCTTAAATATTTATAAGTTTACCATTCCTCCATGCTTAGAATATCGATGCTATATATGGTCCGATTCACTTACTATATATTTAGAAATTTTTGATAAAATGCAAAGAAGAGTCTGCAATATTATTGGGCCTGACCATGCCTCTCGGCTGTAGTCATTTTCCCACGGCCGTAAGGTTGCTCATCATAGCCATTTCTACAGATACTTTCATGGTAATTGTTCTGAGTCGAAATGGTGATCTTCTTGAATTTATATAAACGAATGATATATATCAATGTAGACTAAAGTTATAAATAAAGACCAACATTGGAAGAATATTATCAGCAAATTCAAAACAATAAATATATAGCATTTAAGTATTTCAACTGTGTTCATCAGTAGATAAGATTACATAAAAAATATCTCGCTTTTATTTACATATTTTTAAGTTTACCTTTTGTAATACTGCTGCCATATATTGTCTGGTGTTCCTGCTTATATATTCAGAGATCCTTGATAAAATCCAAAGAAGATTATGCAATATTATTGGTTCTGTCCCGACCTGATATCACGGTTTCAGTCACTTTCCCCTCACCATAATATCGCTTCCTTGTGCCTTTTCTATAAATACTTTCATGATAGTGTCTACTATGTGTAGGCATGCAACCTTTTTAAATATAGAGAGGCGTGTAACCTTTTTTAAATATATATAGTTTAAGTACTTCGACTGTGTTCATCAGTAGATAAGATTACATAGATGTCTCGCTCTTATTGCTTTGAAATCACTTCTTAACAAATGCCTTCAATTGAAGAAAAGAGACGGTGGATCATAAGCGCGAAGAAGACACGTTTATCATCTTTGTATTATTCTAGCTGCAGGAGAGAGTATAGCAGGCAGAAGGGGGTTCCGGTCCTTCAGAGCTGACTGTACTTTTTTTTTCTACGCGTTTTTTCTATTGTTTTGTTATTTGATTTGGCAGGGGAAATTGCTTGATAGATGTTTCGTCTCAGTGACTACCTGTCGTCTGCCTCGGACAGCGAGACACCGGTGCTAAATTAATCCATTTATAGCTTCATCATCCGACATTTAACTAAAAACACAGAACCGTTTTTTTTTTTTGTTTGTTTTTTTTTTCTGGCATATGATTCGTCAATAAGAATCACGTGTACCTCAATGGCATCCTGTCTTTCTTTGTTATAGCTGCAGGAGTGTGTATGGCATGAGGCGGGGTGTTCCGGTCTTGCTGGATTATTTCTTTATTTTCTATACGCTTTTGTTGCCATTTGATTTGGCAAGGGAAATTACTTAATAGATTTTGTGCCTCAGCGTGTACCTGTCGACTACCACAGTTTTCCACCGATGCTAAATTAATCCACAAATAAAATAACGCCATCGTCTTGCATTACGAATGAAAACGCCGGACTAGATGTCTCATACGGAACATTTTCCTTCAGACTTCGGCCAGTGCTTGTGCGTCCCTAGGACCTTCTCCGAATGAGAACCTTCCCACATTCTCATGTGGGTGTAAAGTATTCTCTTCTTCCCTCTTGGGTGTTTCTATATCGACTTGTCCTAAGGATTTTCCCACTGGCTCACACGCTGGACACAGCTGCGGCGAAGAGGTGAGTGCGTCGGGCTCTGCCACTGACATCTTGTGAGGCGTGGATCTGCACTTGTTTGCTACGCGGCCACCTCTCAGGCCAACCGTCCTATGCATCTGGCTTCCTTGAAGAACACTGACTGCAAATATCCGGACTCGTGTCTGTTATGTATAATGCTTCTCAAAAAGAAAAGGAATAAAAAAAAGATAGAAAGAAAGAAAAGCAAAGAAAATAAAGAAAAATGTTTGGAAAGCTAGAAAGGGAAAGAAAGAAAGAAAGAAAGAAAGAACATATATATACAAAAATATTGTTTCAAAGAACGAAAGAAAGAAAGAACAGAAAAGAAAAGGACGAAAAAAATAAAAATGATTGGAAAGTAAAAAAGGGGAAGAAAGAAAGAAAGAAAGAAAGAAAGAAAGAAAGAACATATATGTGCAAAAATATTGTCTCTCAAAAAGAAAAGAAAGAAAGAAAGAAAGAAAAAGAAAGAAAGAAAAATAGAAAGAAAGAGGTAAAGAAAGAAAGAATATAGATGTAAAAAATATTGCTTCTGAAAGGAAGAAAAAATGGATAAAAACTGGTTTGGAAAGAATAAAAAAAGGAAAGAAGTAACATATATAAACCAAAATTTTGCTTCTCACACAAAGAAAAAAAGAAAGAAACAAAGAAAGAAAGAAACAAACAAACAAACAAAGGGAAAAAAAGGAAGGCGGAATTAAAAGCAAATAATTCAATATGCTACTAATAGATGAAGAAAGAAAGATAGAAAGAAAGAAACAAATAAACAAAGGGAAAAAAGGAAAGCGGAATAAAAAGCAAATAATTCGATAATAGATGAAGAAAGAAAGAAAGAAAGAAAGAAAGAAAGAAAGAAAGAAAAAGAAAGAAATGCTTGGAAGGTATAAAAAGAGAAAGAAAGAACATAGATATACAAAAATATTGCTTCTCAAAGAAAAGAAAGAAAAAAGAAAGAAAAAAGGAAAAAAGGTAAAGAAAAAAAGAACGTGGATGTAAGAAAATATTGCAGAAAGAAGGACAAAAAAATTTTGGGAGAGAATAGGAAAGTTAAAGGAGAACGTAGATATACCAAAATTGTGCTTTTCGAAGAAAGAAAGAAAGAAAGAAAGAAAGAAAGAAAGAAAGAAAGAAAGAAAGGAAAAACAAACAAATAAATAAACAAAGGAAAAATAAAGCAAAGCAGCATTAAAAGCAAATAATATTAATATACTACTAATAGATAAACCGACAAAGATAGATAGATAGATAGATAGATAGATAGATAGATAGATATGTACAGACTGAGATAGATAGATAGATAGAGAGAGAGAGAGAGAGAGAAGGAGAGAGAGAGAGAGATAGATAGATAGATAGATAGATAGATATGTACAGACTGAGATAGATAGATAGATAGATAGATAGATAGATGAACAAACTTATATACAAGGATATTACAAATAGATAGATAGATAGATAGATAGATAGATAGATAGATATGTACAGACTGAGATAGATAGATAGATAGATAGATAGATGAACAAACTTATATACAAGGATATTACAGATAGATAGATAGATAGATAGATAGATAGATAGATAGATAGATAGATATGTACAGACTGAGATAGATAGATAGATAGATAGATAGATGAACAAACTTATATACAAGGATATTACAAATAGATAGATAGATAGATAGATATGTACAGACTGAGATAGATAGATAGATAGATAGATAGATAGATAGATAGATAGATGAACAAACTTATATACAAGGATATTACAAATAGATAGATAGATAGATAGATAGATAGATAGCTGAACAAACTTTTATACAAGGACATTACAAATAGATAGATAGATAGATAGATAGATAGATAGATAGATAAAGAAACAAAGAAAGAAGGTTTAGAATATAAAAAAGAGGGAAGAATGTAGTCTCAAGAAAAAATGGCTTCTCAGGGAAAAAAGAAAATTGGTTAAACAAGTAAATAATGAAAATAATTCTTCACCTCAGTGCGCAGAAAGATTGAAAATATTTTTGTATTTATTTTTTTTAATTCAGGCTGAAATTTGTAAGAATGGAATTTGTTAACAAAAGGTAAGTTCACTAATTCGCGCCATTTCGCCGGGGTTTTTTTCATAAATGGCGCAAAAATAAGTCAGACATTTTCTGGTTGTCTTCACTTGCAAATCATTTGGAAATCTGTTGTGTCTAATGAACAGACGAGAGAGAAAAAAAATAAAAAGCTAAAGGACGTGAGGTAATTGGAAAAAGAAAAGAAAAGAAAAACAAAAAAAATAAAAGAAAGCAAGTGAGAAACAAACAAAAAAACAAAAGAAAGAACGAAAGGAAACAAAGTAAAGGTCGACGGAATCAAAACTAAAAGAAAGTAATATGCATAAGAAACAGTTCCGTGCCATCTTGTAGACGAACCCGTTCCTTATTCTCTTGTAGACGGACCCGTTACGTACAGTCTTGTAGACGAACCTGTTCAGTGCTGTCCTGTAGATAAACGCGTTCTGTGCTGTCTAGTAGACAAACCCGTTTGGTGCTGGCTTGTATAACGAATCAGTTCTGTGCTGTCTTGTAGACGAACCCGTTCTGTGCTGTCTTGTAGACGAACCCGATCCTTGTTCTGTTATAGATGAACCTGTTCTGTGCTGTCTTGTAGACGGACCCGTTCCGTTCTGTCTTGAAGACAGACACGTTCCGTTCTGCCTTGTAGACGAAACCGTTCTGTTTTGTCTTGTAGACTAACTCGTTCTGTCTTGTAAACCGACCCGTTCTGGGCTGTCTTGTAGACGAACCCGTTCTTTGTTCTTTTGTAGACGAACCAATCTGTGCTGTCATGTGGATGAACCCGTTACATGCTGTCTTGTAGACGAACATTTTCCTTGTTCTCTTGTTTTGTGCTGTCTTGTAGACGACCCGTTCTGTGCTGTCATGTGGATGAACCCGTTCCATGCTGTCTTGTAGACGAACATTTTCCTTGTTCTCTTGTAGACAAAACCGTTTTGTGCTGTCTTGTAGACGAACCCGTTCCGTTCTGTCTTGTAGATGAACCCGTTCCGTGCATTCTTGAAGACGAACCCGTTCCGTGCATTCTTGAAGACGAACCCGTTCCCTGCTGTCTTGTAGACGAATGCGTTCCTTGTTCGCTTGTAGATGAACCCTTTCAATGTTGTTTTGTAGATGAACCCGTTACATGCTATCTTGGAGACGAATCAGTCCTGTGGTTTCGTGTAGATGAACCCGTTCTGTGCTGTTTTGTAGATGGACCCGTTCCGTTCTATCTTGTGGATGAACACGTTTTGTGCGTTCTTGAAGACGAACCCGTTCCGTTCTGTCTTGTAGATGAACCCGTTCTATGCTGTCTTGTAGACGAACACGTTCATTGTTCTCTTGTAGACGAAACCGTTCCTTGCTGTCTTGTAAACGACCAGTTCTGTGTTGTCTTGTAGATGAACCCGTTCTGTGTAGTCTTGTAGATGAACCCGTTCCTTGTTCTCTTGCAGACGAAGCCGTTCTGTGGTGTTCTTGCAGATGAACGCTTTCCGTGCTGTATTGTAGACTGACCCGTTCTGTGCGGTCTTATAGACGAACCCGTTCCTTGTTTTCTTTTAGACGAACCCCTTTCTGTGATGTCTTGTGGATGGACCCGTTCCGTACGGTCTTGTAGACGAACCCGTTCCTTGTTCTCGTGTAGACGAACCGGTTCTGTGCTCTCTTGTAGACCAACCCTTTCTGTGCGGTCTTCTAGACGAACCCGTTCCTTGATCTCTTGTAGACGCATCCCTCCCGTGCTGTCTTGTAGACGAACCAGTTCTATACACTCTTGTAGACGAACCCGTTCTCTGCTGTCTTGTAGACGAACCCGTTCTGTGCTGACTTCTAGACGAATCCTTTCCGTGCCATCTTTTAGAGGAACCCATTCCGTGCTGTCTTGTAGATGAACGCGTTCTGTGCTTTCTTGTAGACAAACGCGTTACTTGCTATCTTTTAATCAAACCAGTTCTATATTATCTTGTAAACGAACCAGTTTCCTTCTATGTTGTGGACGAAGCCGTTCTATGCTTATAGACGAAGCCGTTCCGTGATATCTTCTAGACGAACCCTCCTGTGCTGTCTTGTAGACGTAACCGTTTCGTGTAGTCTTGCAAAGGAACACGTTCCGATCCATCTTTATACGAACGCGTTCCTTGCTATCTTGCAGACGATCCAGTTCAATGGTTTCTTGTAAATGAATCAATTCCATACTGTCTTGTAGACAAACCAGTTCCGTATTATCTTATAGACTAACCCGTTTCGTGCAGTCTTGTAGACGGTCCCATTGCGTGCTGTCTTGGAAACGGACGTTCTATGCTGTGTTGTAGATGAAGCCGTTCCATGCTGTCTTGTAGGCTGACCCGTTCCTTGTTCTATTGTAGATTAACCCGTTCCATGCTGTCTTGTAGACGGACCCGTTCCGTTCTGTCTTGGGCACAGTTCCCGTTCCGTGCTGTCTTGTATTCGAACCGGTGCTGCGTTGTAGATGAACCCGTCCATGCTGTGTTTTATATGACC
The DNA here is from genome assembly GCA_963932145.1 of Acanthosepion lycidas. Lineage (NCBI taxonomy): Eukaryota > Metazoa > Mollusca > Cephalopoda > Sepiida > Sepiidae > Acanthosepion > Acanthosepion lycidas. The sequence continues at coordinate 28,062,265 of OZ010613.1, forward strand.
CCTTCCATCCTGTTTGGTAGACGGACCCATTCCGTGCCATCTTGTAGACGAACCCGTTCTGTTCTGTCTTTTAGGTGAACTCGTTCCGTGCTGTCTTGTAGATGGACCCGTTCCATGCTGTCTTGATGGAACTCGTTCTGTGCTCTCTTGTAGACGAACCCGTTCTCTGCTGTCGTGTTGACCAACCCTTTCTGTGCTGTCTTTTAGATGAACCCGTTCCGTGCAGTCTTTTAGACGAATCCGTTCTGTTTGGTCTTGTAGACGAACCCGTTCCTTTTTCTCTTGTAGACGAACTCCTCCCGTGCTGTCTTGTAGACGGGCCCGTTCCGTACAGTCCTGTAGACGAACCCGTTCCGTGCTGTCTTGTAGTAGACAGACCCGTTCCGTACACTCTTGTAGACGCACCGTTCTGTGCGGTCTTGTAGATGAACCCGTTCTCTGCTGTCTTGTAGACGAACCCTTTCTGTGCTGTCTTGTAGACTAACCCGTTCCGTCTCATCTTGTAGACGAACCCTTTTTTTCTGTCTTGTAGACTAATCCGTTCCGTGCGGTCTTATAGACGAACGTGTTCCGTGCTGTCTTGTAGACAGACCCGTTCCCTGCTCTTTTCTAGACGAATCCTTTCCGTGCCATCTTTTAGAGGAACCCATTCCGTGCTGTCTTGTAGATGAACGCGTTCTGTGCTTTCTTGTAGACAAACGCGTTACTTGCTATCTTTTAATCAAACCAGTTCTATATTATCTTGTAAACGAACCAGTTTCCTTCTATGTTGTGGACGAAGCCGTTCTATGCTGTCTTATAGACGAAGCCGTTCCATGATATCTTCTAGACGAACCCTCCTGTGCTGTCTTGTAGACGTAACCGTTTCGTGTAGTCTTGTAAAGGAACACGTTCCGATCCATCTTTATACGAACGCGTTCCTTGCTATCTTGCAGACGATCCAGTTCAGTGGTTTCTTGTAGATGAATCAATTCCATACTGTCTTGTAGACAAACCAGTTCCGTATTATCTTGTAGACCAATCCGTTTCGTGCAGTCTTGTAGAGGAATCCGATCCGTGTTCTCTTCTAGACGAACCAGTTCCCTATTATCTTGTAGACGAAACAGTTCCTTGCCAGTTAAAGCTAAGTCAGAGGTGAGATCAGCTGCCAAGCTTTGTCCATTGAGTCTTTTTCAGCTGCACGCCTTATACGGTTGGGTCAGCATCATAGATATTCACAAATGATCAGAGCATGCTCAGATCTCGCTGCTTTGTGGAACCGACTCCCAAGTGCATGTTTCCTCAATCACTACAATTTGGGCCTATTCAATTTTAAGCTGAACCATTATTCATATATCCGTAACTGTGTCTCTCATTCTGTAACCCTTTATATCGAATAGTCGTTGAAGAAGAAGACGAAAAAGAAGAAGAAAAAAGAAAAAAGACATAAAAGAAAAAGAAGAAGAAAAAAAGAAGAAGAAAAGAAAAAGAAGAAGAAAAAAACGGAGAAATAAAAGAAAAAGAAGAAGAAAAAATAAAAAGACATAAAAGAAAAAGAAGAAAAAAGAAAAAGAAGAAGAAAAGAAAAAGACATAAAAGAAAAAGAAGAAGAAAGAAAAAGAAGAAAAAATAAAAAAGACATAAAAGAAAAAGAAGAAGAAAAAGAAAAAGAAGAAAAAAAGACATAAAAGAAAAAGAAGAAAAAAGAAAAAGAAGAAGAAAAGAAAATGAAGAAAAAGAAAAAGAAGAAAAAGGAGAAGTAAAAGAAAAAGAAGAAGAAAAATAAAAAGAAGAAGAAAAGAAAAAGAAAAAGAAAAAGAAGAAGAAGAAGGGAAAAGAATAAAAAAAAGGGAAAAAGACGAAATTAGAGCCGAAAAAGGAAGACAGGATAGAGTGAATGATAGAATATTTGAAGAATGAGAATAAATGAAGAAGGAAATTAGAGAGAAGGAAAATAGATAAGAAAGAAATAAAAAAAAGAAGTGTGAAGAAGTGAAGAAAACATAAATAAAAATTAGCAAAAAACAACCAAACAAAATCCATGACTTTTTTTCTATGTCATGACTGAAAATTAAATAGGGTCTGGAAAAAAAGAAATGTTACATTTGATAATTTTTTTTCTTATCTATCTATCTATCTATCTATATATATATATATATATATATATATATATATATATATAGATAGATAGATAAGAAAAAAAAAATATATATATATATATATATATATATATATATCCGCCTGTTCATTATCTATCTATCTATTTTAGCTTGTTCGTATCTATTTATCTATTTCAGCTTGTACGTATGTACGTATCTATCTATCTATCTATTTCAGCTTGTTAGTATCTATTTATCTATCTATCTAGGTTTAATCATAATTTATCTATCTATCTATGTTTAATCATAATTTATCTATCTATATATCTATCATCGTTAATATAAAATGACTACAACTTAATACTGGCATTGCGAGTTAGAATGCTGTCGATTTGTCCACGAATAAATGTTTTAAAGATGGCGCACTTTCGCTGTATTATGTTCTATGAATTTCGTAAAAGAGTAAGCTTCGAAACTGCGACAAAAAAAAAATCTTTCTGGGAGTTTACCGAGATCATGCTCCAGGTCTTCGGACAGTCAAAAAGTGGTTTTGGTAGATTTCGTTGCGGCGAATTAAACCCAAGCGATCAATCACACTCCAGGCGACCTTCTGGCGTCGATTAAGTTGCTCTGCTTGCAATCGAGGTGAATAGAAGTTTTCGGTGGTAACGATTGGTAACAATTTGAAAATCGACTGTCTTTCGTCATTTGAAGAGGCTGAGATTCAAGAAAAGCAGCCGATTCTGACAAGTCGAAATATACCGGAATTAGGAGCAGGTGCACTATATTGAGCCTAGGTGGTTTCCTCTCCCTTTCCGAGGCTCGCTGGCCCAGTGATATGACCCTTAAGTTATTTCTTAACGGTCTGGATTCGATTCTCGGTAGTGTATGCGTACTGCTGATGAGTCCCCAAAATGATGAAACGGCCGTCCAGAGCTTTCTGCATTCTGTTAAAGTTTCTAATTCTAGACAATGAATTATTATGCGAAATATCGTAACGGTCTAAGTTCGATTCTTGATAGAGGATGCGCACAGCTGATGAGTCCTAAAAAGGGTGAAACGGCCGTCCAGTGCATTTTGTTAAGTCTTCTCATTTTAGACTCAATCAATTATGTGAAATTAATTAAATCTCTAATCTTTGTCTTTCTCTCTCTCTCTCTCTCTCTCTCTATATATATATATATATATATATATATATATATATATATATATATATATATATATATATATATATATTCTTACGATAAATTGTTATTTTTAGTGGGTAGAATATTTGAGTTGCTACCCAAGTTTGTTTTTTTTTTTAATTTATTAAACAGTGATATTGTTGTGGATTCCGCGTGAAAAATCGGTCTCCAATAAATGACAAACGCAAGTATTTAAGCTAAGAAATTAAATGTATTTACACAAAATACAAAAGGTAATGCTGTTAGTAAAAGCCAGATCTAAACGCCGGTTAGTATTAATCAAAGATCGCTATATACAGTCTCGAAGTAAACTTCCTTAGAGTCGGGCGTCCTTATAACTGACTTCTAACGTCAACTCAATCACAATGTCTATGTACTTTCCACCCTGTTCCTCTACTCTCTGACTGACTGACTGTGGCTATTTTATGGAAGCAGGATGAGTCCATTTATATCAGAAAAGAGTGGACCCCATAATAGATATGAATAACAACCGGTTTAAATTGAGAAGTTCCGCTAAACAAAAACTGAACTTCCGACGGGAATCGAACCTGCACCCCTTTTCTCTATAATGGATATCATTTCATTTTTTTAGCCAAAATATGCCTCTACCATATTTGCTACGGAGACCAGGTGACAAGTTTTTTGTAGGACACATGGCACAGTGGATAAAGGCATTAGTCAGATCCAGTGAGAGGGCCCAAAGAGTGTGGGTTCAATGCCCGGTTAAGGAAGTGGAGAACTTTCTTAGAGATAACTGACGACTGACATACATTAAACATGGCACGTGAAACTAAAACAGTCTACCCCAGTGAGCGAAATAAAGGGTTCAGTTCGACATTCCAATCCACCTGAAGAAGGCCGAAGCGTGCAACGGCCGAAACGTTGTAATAAATATGGTGACAAAGAGGAGGACAATAGTCCGAATAATTTAAATAGTGAACATAATACCTCATCCCAGAAACATAGATATTTTTATTTTTGTTGTTGTTAAACATTTCGCCGCAAGCAAGGCGGGAATGCCACTAGTACGCAAGGTGTTTCCAGGGGTGAAAATGAAAGAGAACACTGAGTATAGGGAGGATTGAGGAAAGGACAAAAGATGAACGGGATTCATGTAGACAGAAGATGGCGATTGGCGTTGCATTTGAATTTTTGAAGATTGTAGTTTTCAAGGAAGCTAATAAATGGAAGGGATTTCCTCGAGCGAGAAGTGCGAGAAAAGAAACTTTTAAAATAGGAGTGTTGGTTGCAATTAGCTATTTTAAAAGTAAAAGGGAGGAATCTAGAGTCTAATCTAGAAGCTCGCAGAAAATAAAGCTTGTGAAAGCATTTGCCATAAAAATATTTGTAAAAAAGGGAAACGACGCCATGTCGATGAGAAAGTGACTGAGATTGAGGTAGCAGGTCCATCTTGCACGTTTACAAATCTATCATTCGTCCGTGTATTGAATACTGCTGCCATATCTGGTCCGGTTCTCCTGCTGTACATCTCGAGATTACATTACAGATTCATCTTTGGACTTTGTCAAGAATCTCGAGATGTACAGCAGGAGAACTGGACAAGATATGTCAGCTGTATTTGAACCCTGTTAATATTAATTGGACCTGATTATGACTATTATTCGGTGGAGCTAGCTGAGACATTCACAACTGTATCACACCAACCATCACGGTCCTGAGTCAAGGTTGGAATGTCATCGAGTGCCATTACAATGTAGATGCTTGCTGGGAATCCAGCTCATCTTGCTCCATGACTAGGTGTCCAAAGCAGAAGATCACTCGCATGTTCTTGCTTTGCTCACCAGCTGTGTACTGCAAAGCGTATTCTGCGTTCGCATAAGATTGTAGAAATATCAGGAGATGGGTCCAAAGAGCTGTGATTTAGTTGGATGTTGTCTTCAGTAGATGTTAAGTATAGCTCTCAGCATCCGAGTGTAGATTCCATCAAGCTTAGACTCAAAGGTTTTTAGTTAATGTCCAAGCTATGGCACTATACATTACAAACGACACTACAGTGTCGCGAGCGAATGTCTGGGCTTGTCTTATATCAGGTCATCCCATAAGTTCTGTCCGAATTTTGAATAAAGAAAACAAGTGACCAAATTTTACATTTAATTACAGATTCAATCAACAATGTATTTTCCCTGATTATCTGACTTCCTTCAATCTATTAACAAGCTTACTAATTCCATTACTGTAAAATTCTTTTGGCTTTGATTCGGAGAACTTACAAATGTCAATTTTAACCTCTTCCTGTGTTGCAAAAGCTGTTTTTTCCAAATGATTCTGTAAGCTACGAAACAAATGGTAGTCTGAAGGAGCAAGATCGAGAGAATAAGGTGGATGAGGAATTTTCTCCCAACCAAGTTCTTCGATCTTTTGTGGCGTGATTCTTGCTGTGTCGGGTCGCGCATTGTCCTGATGAAACATCACCTCTTTTCGATTCACTAGAGCAGGTCATTTTTCCTCAAAGTTTGGTTCAAACGCTCTAATTGCTGACAGTATATTTGAGCATTAATTGTTGCATTAGGTGGTAAGAATTCAAAGTGGATTATTCCTTGGCGATCCCACCAGATTGAAAGAAGAACCTTTTGCCCATGAAGTTCCATTCTCGGCTGTGGCTGGGGTCCTTCCACTTTACAAAGCCACTGTCTACGACGCTTAACATTTCGATAAAACATCCATTTTTCGTCGCCAGTCACAAGTCTATCTAAAAAAAGGTGAAACAAGTTGGAGAGAATGGAGAGAAGAGCAGATGTCAACTCGGAATTAGAGGGTGTTTTCAGACAATTCATGAGACACCCATTTTCCAAGTTGTTGAAGATGACGATGAACAGTTGTATGGTTTGAACTGAGAACCACTGCCAATTCCTCAACTGATAAAGCAGGATTTTCTTCAAGGGCTGCTTCAAGAAGCTTTTCATCAAACTCAACTGGACGTCCGGTTCGATCTTCAGCTTCAAGGGTGAAATCTCCACCTCTGAATTTTGTAAACCATCTTCTGCAAGTTCTTTCATTCACACATGCCTCTCCATAAACCGAGTGAATGTTTCTAGCCGCTTCGGCTGCTGAGTTTCTTGAGCTCATAAAACATTATGTGCCTCAAATGATTCTTGGGTAATTCCATGTTAGCAGGGTTTTAATCAAACAAAATTTAATTTTATTGTTCTCTGAAATAAAATTTGATCAGTTTAAATGCATCTAAACATACAAATAATGTTCAGCTCCATTAGACATTATAAAATACTCTTTAAATTTCGTTCATTTTAACAAAAAGTTAAAATTCGGACAGAACTTATGGGATGACCTGATAGATCCGATTTTCTAGATTACGTCCATTTTATTTAAGGCGATCCAGGCATTAGCTATGCGAATGTTCACATCCATTTCAGTAGAATTTATGTCGCTTCCTAGGAATGGTAAAGATTCAACAGATTTTATTGAATCACCTGAGAATTGTTGAATTGGCACCATACATTAAAAACGACACTGCTGTTAAATAATAGTAGTCAATGTAATAAAACAGAGCTCTTAAATATATCTTAATAAGTATACATATTATTCCTCACCGGTAACATGACTAGGAGTTTTATGCACCTGAAGATTGCGCTGTGGATAAGACGCAAGAAAAGGCAGCATATCTTCATTTATGCATGTTTGTTATAGGATTGTTATAAGCTATATTTTTTGTAGACTGAAAACTGATTTCTAATGTGCCAGTCAGCTTCTCATATAGGTTCTCCGATTATCTGGATAGGGCAGCTTCCATTGCAGTTAATTAGCCCAACGTATACTGGACGGTCTAGGATCTGAACAAACTCCCGAAATGCACAAGCTTCGGTTATACGCCAATTTGATTTGGTACACTATGATGATTTTTCTTAATTTTTTTATTCAATCGAGTTAGCTCTATCAAGGCCAACCATCATGGTCCTGCATCAAGGTCGGAAGGTCATTCGGTTGACATTCTCTGTCATATCATAGTTGGTCAATATAGGTGGCTCCTGGGCGATCAACCCGTTTTGCTCCATGGCTAGGTGTCCAGAGCAGTAGATCATTCGCATGTTCTTGTTTTGCTCTCCAACAGTGTCCTGTGTTCGCATAAGATTGTAGAAATATCAGGATATGGGTCCATAGACCTGTGATTTAGTTCTTTCCAAGAGATGTTAGTAATATCTCTGAACATCCGAGTGTAGGTTCCATCAAGCTTAATCTCAAGAATTTTAGTTAATGTCCATGAAGTGGCACCATACATTAAAACCGATTCTACAGTGGCCCGAAAACAAAGCTCTGTTTGAGGTTATCCAAAAGATCAGAGATCCAGATTACATACATTTTATTGCGGCGGCCTAGGTTCTAGCTATGTGGATTTTCACATGCTTTTCAGTAGAATGCATTTCGCTTCCTACGTACGTAAATGATCCGACATATTGTATTAATTCTCCGGGGACATTTTCTATTGAGAATTTCTGGTCGAATCTAATGAATTCAGTCTCAGAGGCATTGACATAGAGCTCAGCATTGTTAGTAGCATTTTCCAGATGATGTAAAACTGTGGCATTGATAATGGTGTCTGCCGTGATAGCCAGGTCATCTGTATAGTCAATATCGGTCAGTTTTGTCTGCAGTGATCTTAAATCGAATCGGCTTATATAAATGGCGCAATACAGTCGTCTTGTTTTCCAGTTTCTGTAGTCTTTCTGGCATTTTTTGTGCTGAGTAAATGTGAATAAGAACAAATGATTGAAAGCGTTTTGCTAAAAGAAAAGTTAAAATGGTGAATGAAAGATTTTGATTAAAGAATAAAATTATTTTTTTATTTTATACAGTGGATTTTTATTCCTTTATTTATTCGTCCATTTATCTATCTTGTCGAACTTTACTCTTTTTATTCAAAATATTCTTATTCAAACTTATTTCTTCAATTTAAATTGCGTAAAAATGAAAGAATACAACAATCGCATTTCTAGACAGACAAAAGTATACATCCAATCTACTAGCAAACAATAATGGAGGAAAAAATTTCAAGGAGGGCGGAAGTAGAGGGAGGGAGGGAGGAAGTCGCAATATAAGAAGAAAAAAAATGAAGAGAATATAAAAACAAAATCAAAAACAAATGAATTGTAGTCGCATGTTTAATAGGCAATTTTGAGGCGGGAAATTGGACATCGAGTTTGCTACGTTTTACAAGTCTCGATTTAAGCCTTAATGGAAAATAAATTACAAATAGCTTATTAATATCAGCTAAGAATCAGAAACTCTATCTTCTTGGCAAGGAGGAAAAGAGGAAAAATAAAAATGTCCCGTACAATTTAAGAAAAAAAAAAAAAAAAAACTCAAATGTTTTTTTTTCTCAATTCGCCGACACTGATTAAACATTCGTTAATTTATTTTTTATTTGTTTTATTTTTTTCTGTATTTATTTCTCTAAATTCATTTCTCTAGACCTTTCTTCCTTCAGTCTGGCATCTTTCTTTCTTTCTTCCTTTCTTTCTTCCTTTCTTTCTTTTTTCTTTCTTTCCGTATTTCCTTCTTTTTTCCTCTCTTTGTTCTTTCTTTCTTTTCATGTTATTAACGAATTTGTTTCTTTTTTCTTTCATTTTTTTCACTATTTTGTTATTTTTTTTATTCATTAGTCTAAATTCATTTCTCTAGACCTTTCTTCCTTCAGTCTGGCATCTTTCTTTCTTCCTTCCTTTCTTTCTTTCTTCCTTTCTTTTTTCTTTCTTTCCGTATTTCCTTCTTTTTTCCTCTCTTTGTTCTTTCTTTCTTTTCATGTTATTAACGAATTTGTTTCTTTTTTCTTTCATTTTTTTCACTATTTTGTTATTTTTTTTATTCATTAGTCTAAATTCATTTCTCTAGACCTTTCTTCCTTCAGTCTGGCATCTTTCTTTCTTCCTTCCTTTCTTTCTTTCTTCCTTTCTTTTTTCTTTCTTTCCGTATTTCCTTCTTTTTTCCTCTCTTTGTTCTTTCTTTCTTTTCATGTTATTAACGAATTTGTTTCTTTTTTCTTTCATTTTTTTCACTATTTTGTTATTTTTTTTATTCATTAGTCTAAATTCATTTCTCTAGACCTTTCTTCCTTCAGTCTGGCATCTTTCTTTCTTCCTTCCTTTCTTTCTTTCTTCCTTTCTTTTTTCTTTCTTTCCGTATTTCCTTCTTTTTTCCTCTCTTTGTTCTTTCTTTCTTTTCATGTTATTAACGAATTTGTTTCTTTTTTCTTTCATTTTTTTCACTATTTCGTTATTTTTTTTATTCATTAATCTAAATTCATTTCTCTAGACCTTTCTTCCTTCAGTCTGGCATCTTTCTTTCTTCCTTCCTTTCTTTCTTTCTTCCTTTCTTTTTTCTTTCTTTCCGTATTTCCTTCTTTCTTCCTCTCTTTGTTTTTTGTTTCTTTTCATGTTATTAACGAATTTGTTTCTTTTTTCTTTCATTTTTTTCACTATTTCGTTATTTTTTTTTATTCATTAGTCTAAATTCATTTCTCTAGCCCTCCTCGCCTTCGTTCTCGGATCATTCTTTCTTTCCTCATTTCTTTTTTTTTTCTTTCTCTCTTCCTTCTTTCTTTCTTTTCATAATATTAACGAATTTATTGTTTCTTTTTTTTATTCTTTTCTTTATTTCGCTATTCTTCATTGTTTAGTCTAAATTCATTCGTCTAGGCCTTACTTTTTTTCTTCTTTCTTTCCCTGTCTCTTTCTCTCATACTCTCTCTTTCTAACTCTCCCTGCTCTTTCTTTCTTTGCAGAATATTGATGTTATTATTGCTTTCTTTTTCATACTTATTTTATTTCTTTATTTTTTAATTATTAGTCGAAATTAATTTCTCTAATCCTTCCTTCATTCCTTCCTCCCTTCTTTCCTTCTCTCCTCTTTTTTTTTTTTTTTTTCATAATATTGACGAATTTATTGTTTCGTTTTCTTTCTTTCTTTTCCCTATTTCGTGATTTTTATTTCTTTCCTTCTTTCTTTTTTTCTTTCTTTCTTTCTTTCCTTCCTGCCTTATTTCCTTCTATCTTTTTACTTCTATCTATTTTTCATATTTTTTTTTCTTTTCTCTAATTCCTTATTTATTAATCTGAATTCCTCTACCCCTTCTCTTCCTTCTTTCTTTCTTTCTTTCTTTCTTTCTCACTTTCTTTCTTTCTTTCTTTCTTTCTTCTCTCTTTTCATAATTTTGACGATTTCTCTAGTCTTTTATTCCTTCATTCATTCCTTCCTGCATTCTTGCATCTTTCTTTCTTTCCTTCCGTATTTCCTTCTTTCTTCCTTTCTCTCTTTGTTCTTTCTTTCCTTTCATATTTGTTTCTTTTTTTTCATTCTTTCTCTATTTCGTCATTTTTTTTAAAGTCTAAATTTATTTATTTCCTTCCTTCATTCATTCATTGCTTTCTACATTCTTGTATCGTTTTATTATTCTTTTTTCTTTCTTTCTTTCTTTTCTTGTTCTTTCTTTTTCTATTATCTCATTATTTATTCATTTTTGTTTCTTTTTTCTTTCATTCTTTCTTGTTCTTTCTTTTTCTATTAGATCATCATTAATTCATTTTTTTGTTTATCTGTTTCTTTCTGTCATTCATAATTTTCTTTCTTTTTTATTAGTTCATTGTTTTCTGACTTTTTTGTTTCTTTCTTTAATTCATTCATTTGCCCTTTTTTGTTCTATAAATTCATTATTTATTTCCTTCTTTTCTTTTTCTATTTCATTTATTTTTTTTCTTTGTTTTTTTTTTCTATTACTTCATTGTTTATTCATTTTTCTTTTCCTATCCTTTTTTCTCTCAGTATTTCTTTCTTTCTTTCTTTATTTGTTTCTTCCTTTTGGTGTTTCTCTTCTTCTTTAATTCTTCTTCTTTCTTTCTTCTTTTATTATGTATTAGTCTTTCTTTCTTACAGATGTCTATGCTCTTTCTTCTATTATTTCATGGCTTCTTCAGTTTTTCTTTCTTTCTTTCTTTCTTTCGTTTTCATTCTTTTTTCTATTACTTCATTGTTTACTCACTTTTTCCTTTCCCTATCTTTCTTTCATTAATTATTTCCGTTTTTCTTTCTTTCTCTAATGCATCTTCCTTTCGATTTCTCTCTCTCTCTCTCTCTCTTCATTTTTTCTTTCTTTTTTATTTTATTATGTATTAGTTTTTCTTTACAGATGTCTTTGCTCTTTCTTTCTGTATTCTTTTCGTTCATTGTTTCTTAATTTTTTTCTTTCTTTTATTTTCTTTCTTTTTTCTTTCTTTCTTTTTATTCCATTATGTATTAATCTTTTATGCTCTTTCTTTCATCTATTAGTTCATTGCTTATTAATTGTTTCTTTCTTTTATCTTCTTCAATATCCTTCATCGTTTCTATCATTATCTTCCTTCTATATTTCATTATTTTCCTCATTTTTATGTCTATATTTTTCAATTTTTATTTATTGTCACTTTTTCGCTATGATAAGAAAGAAAAATCAAGATAGGAATTATATTTGAGTTTAATTTTTTTCTTTTTCATCGTCTATTTCTTTTTCACTCTCTGTTTTTTTTCTTCATTTCTATTTTTTCCTTTTTCTATGAGTTCATTGTTTATTCACTTTTTGTCTCTCTCTTCCTATTCCTTCTTTTTTCTTCTTTTCGTTTTTTTCGCTGTCTTTTTCATTCCATTTTCTTTCTTTTTTCTTCCTTTTTCTATTTGTTCACTGTTTATTGACTTTTTCTCTCTGTCTTACTTGTTCTTCTTTTTTCTTCTTTTCGTTTTTTTCGCTGTCTTTTTTGTTTCATTTTCTTTCTTTTTTCTTCCTTTTTCAATTAGTTCATTGTTTATTCACTTTTTGTCTCTCTCTTCCTATTCCTCCTTTTTTCTTCTTTTCGTTTTTTTCGCTGTCTTTTTCGTTCTATTTTGTATCTTTTTTCTTCCTTTTTCTATTTTTTCATTGTTTATTCACTTTTTGTCTCTCTCTTCCTTGTCCTTCTTTTTTCTTCTTTTCATTCTTTTTCACTGTCTCTTTCGTTCCATTTTCTTTCTTTTTTCTTCCTTTTTCTATTACTTCATTGTTTATTGACTTTTTGTTTTCCTCTTCATTTCCTTTCTTTTTTCTTCTTTCTTTCTTTCTTTCTTTCTTTCTTTCTTTCTTTCTTTCTTCTCCTTTTCCCTTTTCATTTCTGCTCTGTCTTTCGTCTTTCCTTCTATTTTTTCCACCCTTTTTCTATTCCATTTCTTTCTTTCTTTCTTTCTTTCTTTCTTTTACTCCATAGTTTCTTAGGTTTTCTTTCTTTTTCTTTCTTTCTTTCTTTCTTCTCCTTTTTTTCCTTTTTTATTCCTCTCTTTGTCTTTTTTTTTCTTTTCTGACTTACTTTTGTCTCTCCTTCTATCTTTTCCTATTTCTTTTTCTTTTCGTCTCTTTCCCTTTTTTAATTTCTCCCTTTCTTTTTTATTTTCTTTCTTGAGTTTTTCTTTCATCTCTGTCTTCCCTTCTATCGTTATTTTGAGTAGATACTCATATTTGAATAGACATTCCGTTTATTTATTAAACAGTATATTTATTTTCATCTACCTGCCTGAATATTCAAGAAATCTCATTAAAAAAAAGGCACTCTCCAGCAACATTCGAACTTGTGGCCATCTGTACAGAAAAAACCGTCGATAGATGCGACGCGCCTAAAGCGACACGGTTGCGAAACAGCACTACCAAGAACAGTCTAAAACGTGCCTTTAATCAAAATCGCTCTTGTATTAAATTCCTCGAAATGTTCATATCTGCTCCGGTTCATATCCAAACGTAAACAAAGTATTTTCTATACCTGCTCACTTTCGCATCAAAACGCAAAGTGTGTTTTCATATCTGTTCAGTTTCATATCCAAACGTAAACAAAGTAATTTTTTTCATATCTGCTCAGTTTCGTATCCAAACCTAAACAAAGTATTTTTTTCATATCTGCTCAGTTTCGTATCCAAATGTAAACAAAGTCATTTTTTTCATATCTGCTCAGTTTCGTATCCAAATGTAAACAAAGTAATTTTTTTCATATCTGCTCAGTTTCGTATCCAAACGTAAACAAAGTAATTTTTTTCATATCTGCTCAGTTTCGTATCCAAATGTAAACAAAGTAATTTTTTCATATCTGCTCAGTTTCGTATCCAAACGTAAACAAAGTCATTTTTTTCATATCTGCTCAGTTTCGTATCCAAATGTAAACAAAGTAATTTTTTCATATCGGCTCATTTTCGTATCCAAACGTAAAGAAAGTAATTTTTTCATATCTGCGCAGTTTTGTATCCAAACGTAAACAAAGTCATTTTATAAGGTAACAGATTTTGATTTTTTAATCCAACAGATTTTTATCCCTTTAAAATACAACTGATCTAATGACGGTTTCCCCTCTGCCTAGAGGGGCGCATGCTCGAATCCTGCCGGAGCTCGCATATTATTGCTTAAAGAGATTTTTTCTAATATCCACACACCAGTGGCTGCTCCTGCTTATAATGCATCGCTCTTCAGTTATGAATTGAGCGCTCCGGCTGCTGATTTAGCGTTTATATACATCACGTATATAATACGTTAAAAAAAGATTCCCTTTCTCTGCCGTGCGCCTATAGCTTAGGGGTAGATGCCAAATTGATCGAGTTTCGATCCCGGCTTGAAGGAATTGGATGTCTAACACTTGACTGATGCGCTTTAACACAGCGAAACAGGGTTATATATATATATATATATATATATATATATATATAGAGAGAGAGAGAGAGAGAGAGAGAGACAGATAGATAATTTAAGAAAAGGCTAAAATGCCAACCAACCTAGCAACCCGAGGATAGATAGATAGAGATAGATCGATAGAGAGTGAAAGAGAGAGAGAGAGAGAAATCATTGCATAACAGTTTATTGGCAAAATCCTTATGCTTAACATGCTTGTTGTATATTGTCCAAATTAGTGTTTCTTACTTAATGGTGATCAATAATATAATGCATATTTAACTTCATTGATGGAATCAATCCCATGCACAAAAGCGGGAAAAGAGAGAAAACTAAAACAAACGCCGGTCACATTCCCCACCGAAATGTCAAAGGGATAGAGACGCTCGACCCCAAATCCAAATTTTGACGTTCGATGCATCACAATTTTCCAACCCAGCCCATCACGCCACTTTGTTTAACCATCAAACATTGCATCAGTGGCAGTCTCGTGGGGGAAAGGAGAAGCGCAGAACGATCCCGGACGCAAATACCCCTGTTGAGGACTCGGGAATGAATGATGCCGAAATACATTTCAATCAAAACCGTATTCTTCAAGTCGAAATTATGATCAAAATTTGGATTTAGATTTAGGAGTCTGATGTTTGTATCTTCTTCTTCTTTTTTTTTTTCCGCCTCCCACTCCTCCTCCTTTTTTCTTCCCCTCCTCCTCATCCTCGCACACCGCCTCCTCCTCCTCATTCTTCTTCTTTTCTTCTCCGCCACCCACTCCTCTTTCTTCTTCTTATTTTCCACCTCCTACTCTTCCTTTTTTCTTTTTCTTCTCCTCCCCTCTTTCTCCCACACCTTCTTTTTCTTCATCTTCTTCTTCGCCCACATCTCTCCTCTTCCTTCTTCTCCGCCTCTCACTCCTTTTATCTTCTTCTTCTTCTTCTTCTTCTTCTTCTTCTTCTACTCCCACTCGTCCTTTCTTCTTCTTCTTCTTCTTCTTCTTCTTCTTCTTCTTCTTCTTCTTCTCCTCCCACTCCTCCTTCTCCTTTTCCTTCTCCTACTCCACCCGCACCTCCTTCTCCTCCTCCTCCTTCTTCTTCAACCCCACATACTTTTCTTTAGCCTTGAACTGATATTGTCAATGAAACCCTTTTCTTATTAAATCCTTTCATTCCACTCAAGGCAATAAAGCCTCTAAAATGCAACGGGCGTTACTGGGTGCCATAGTGAATATGAGAAAAAACACTATTAAGGAGAGAGAAAAATAAAATAATGAGAATAAAAAAAACAAAACAAGATAATGATTGACATTGCATTTAAATTTTTGAAGGTTATACTTGACAGGGAAGCAAGAAGCTGAAAAAGATTTCCACAAGCGAGAAGTACGAGAGAAGAAACGCTCAGCATAGAACTTACGGTTACATCTAGCCAGTTCAACTGTAAAACGATGAGACCTTTCCGCCAATCTAGTACTGCGCTTAACATCATAAAGCCTAAGTACCATAGAAGACAACTCATCAGAACAATTACTCTGAAATTATTTATAGAAAAGGCAGATGGAAGCTACATTATGGCGGTGGGAAAGTGACTGAAGCCGAGATGCCAGGTCGGAGCTAATAACGTTGCAGACTCTTCTTTGGGTTTTATCAAGACTCTCGAAATATATAGCAGCAGTACCAAACCACTCGTAGTAGTAATATTCAAAGCAAAGAAGAATGGTAAACCTATAAATATGTAAAGATAGATTCTGGCGGTAAAATTTGCCTAGTACGCCACAGTGAAGCAACATTCCTAGTCGCAGAACTCGGAACTAATTCAATATAATTCTTCCACTTCATGTCAGAAATGTTAGCCCGAGAAGGTGCAATGAGCTACTCTCCCGGAGGTTAGCATCAGTCATGCTGATGGAAGGTAGACAGGAGTCTCTCAGATGACTGATAGGAAGTAGTTTCGCTTTTGGGGGCGTCAAGACTAACAAGTCATTCCTTGCTCCCTTTAAAAGCAGATTGTAAGTCATTTTTCACATCAGCAGCCAATTTGACCATATTGATCTGTTTGGTTTGGTTCTTTTTATTTAACGGCATATCAACATTTTTATGGGTTACTTAATGCCAAAGGCTAAATATTTTAACGCATTTTTATACATGCAATTACAGATATTTTGCACATCATTTTATACTTTCAAAAAAAACGTATATATATATATATATATATATATATATATATATATATATATATATATATATATATTAACTAGTTCACTAAACAATGCTTCGCAAAAATCTAATCGACAAGGAAACATACACAGCACTTATACCCACAAACATTACACCGGCTCGTTTCTATCTGCTTCCTAAAATACACAAAAGCAACAACCCAGGGAGGCCGATTATTTCATCGTTCAACTGCCACACGACAAAAATTTCCAAATACATAGACCATTACATACAACCGCTAGCTAAGGAAGTAAAATCCTACATCAGAGACACAACAGATCTTTGAACAAAATTAATCACATAAAAACTGTTCCAGAGAATGCTATTCTAGTGACTATGGACGTTAGGACACTCTATTCAAATATTAAACACATCGAAGGGCTAACCGCCCTTCAGGAAGCACTTACTAAAAAAAGAAAACAAGACCCCCCCCCCACAGAAGTCATCATAAAACTCATGGAGCATGTCCTTACATTGAATACTTTCAACTTCAATGGAGCACACTACCTTCAAATAAGAGGTTGTGCCATGGGCACCATTGCAGCTCCATCATATGCTACAATATTCATGGGAAAATTTGAGGAGACCCATATCTATCCAACCATTGGTAGCGACTGCGTATTCTATGCAAGATATATCGATGATATATTCTTTGTATACACGGGTAGTGATGACAAACTTACCCAATTCCTTATGACCCTAAACACAGTGCACGACTCAATTAAATTTGACTATGAAAAATCCACAACATCAGTAACATTTTTATACACCCGCATTTACATAGATGAAAACAGGAAACTACAAACGACACTACACCCTAAAATCACCGACACGCACAACTATCTACACTTTAAGTCTTCCCGCCCTAAACACCTCAAAGAGAACCTTCCCTATTCACAACCGCTTAGACTCAGAAGGATATGTTCTATGTTCCAACAATGAAGAATTAAATAAACACATTGAAAATCTGGAGCATCAATTCACAACACGTGGCTATAAACAACACCTAATCAGGGAACAAATAAATAAAGCAATTTCTACACCTAGAGAAGACACCCTAATGTACAAGATTAAAAATAAATCTAGCTGCATCCCTCTAGTAACCAATTTCAATCCCACTCTGCCTACACTATCCCAGATAATCAAACGTCGCTGGGAAATACTACATCTCAAACCAGACCTAAAAAAATTGTTTAAGGAACCTGGCCTTCTTGCATATCGTAGACCTAAGAACCTAAAAGAAATCATAGGTAGTAGCCACATTTTAGGGGACAAGGTAATCCGTAATAAACTAAGAACAAAAACAACAGGATTTTCCCAACCATGTAACAAGAAGTTTATGTTGCAACCATATTAAAAACACGAATTCATTCACTAGCTCAATCATTAAATCTACTTTCAAAATCTACCCCGATTCTAACTGTAGAAGTCATAACATAATTTACCTCCTAGAATGCACACTATGCCAGAAACAATATGTAGGAAAATCTGAATGGCCCTTTCACTACAGAATTAATCATTATCGTAATCGAATTAAGTCGACTCCCCATGAAAAATTATTACCTGTAGAACAACATTTCCGCCTGGAAAAACACGATTTCAAAACCCATGCCAAATTCACTATAATTGAGAGAATAGAGCAGATAACATTAGAGAGATTTTAGAGTTCCATGAAAATAAGTGGATATCCAGCCGGGCTAAACCATAAATTTAACAATACAGATAGTAGCAATATATAAATCAACAAATCAAAACCTACCCACATTTCTCACCCACACAAGACAGACATGCTTACGGAGGTGTTGAGGCCTCACACTTATACACTTATACACTTATACACCCACCCACACGAATATAAACACTTACACACATCATACTCACTCACTCCCTAATGAGCCAAATGATAACACACACCCACAGAAATAAACACGCTTACACATGTCATACTCACTCACTCCCTAAGAACCAAATAACACACACACAAACACTAAACAGAGACACATCCCCTCACCAGGTCCAATAAAACTATCAAACTGACCAGAGAATTCGGAGCAGCATGTATATCCAGCTCTTATCTCAAATAACAACTTAAAAGAGACTGTTTGACCAACACAAGGATTGTTAAAAGATTCATGTTAAAAAGATAAAAAAATAAAAAAAACAGATGAAAACTACAGACAAAAGTTCATTTTCTCCATCAAGACATTCATTTCTGTAGTTTAGTGCTAGCAGCAAGCAGAAATATTTCTCCTCCCGATGATGGCCATTTCGGCCGAAACTAGTCGAGGAATCTAAATGGAATAATAATAAAAAAACGAAAGAATATAAATCTACAACCCAGTGTGTCTGTTATAGAACACGATTGGTCTAGGAGATGGAAAACTCTTACACGAAAAGCCTGAGGTATATTGCCTGCTTCGTCTGTGGCATTTATTTGCACCGACTGAGTGTATCAATAGTTCCGAAAAATGGTTCTGCACAAGCCTTCACCACTTTAATCAAATCACTTGTGTGGGTTTTCTGGCGGTTTACCTTGATTCGTTCTTATCAAGAGCGAGATCTAAAAGGTCAACCAATCTAACAGTGATCTCATCTCACAATCCTCACACTTGCTCCATATGTGGCCTCCTTTGTAAATCACTAGCGGGTCTTAAATGCCACTTATGATTAGCACGTAAACTTTCATAACTGAATCAATAAGCTGGCAGATCCTCATACGTCGAAACCGACGGGATGAGAGACTCCATTATTATATATATATATATATATATATATATATATATATAGTTTAAACATATAGTATTAAATAGAACAGATAAGGAATGTCTATTATGTCGGATCATGAGCCGTTCTAAACTTTATATGGCTGTTTTAAATTTCGGGTACAAATAAATACAAAAATTGTCCAATATTTGGATTTTTTTTATTAAAGCAAACCTACGACGATTAGAACGGCTCATGATCAGACATAAGAGACATTAATTGTCTATGTATTACTGGTAATTTTACTATAAAAATGTATTACCTTTTTTTTTTTTTACTTTAGTGCCGTCTTGATTGTCATTTCCCTATAAAATATATTACTATACTTTCTTAGTGAGCCACCAAACGAAGGGAAACTCTATTTGCGCATAGCTGTGTCTCTAACGGGTGCTACCACCCGGGTCAGGGTAGACCTGGGAACAAAAGCAATTAAGAGATGGCTTCATGCTCCTCAAAATATCCAATCTCTCGATCAGAGGCCTTGCTGCCGGATCTAGTTTATCGTCATGCCCAGGACTATTATCGATCTGATCGGACTTAAGTCAGTAATAACTAGTAGTGTCATCAGAATAGACACCAAATTTATCTGAGGAGCTTCATTCTCGGAATAAAATTGGAGCTGCGTCTACTGTTTTGATTCTCGATAAAAAAAATAATGTAGACATCGGTCCAATATACATTTGATAATAGATTAGTTAAGCTGACGACATATCTAGCGTTGTTGGGTAATTTAATGTATAATTCAGCCCGATTTACACTAGAATCAAAAAGGTAGACATAGGTTCGATTTACACGAGAGTAAAAAAGATAGACGTGTTCGGTTTACACTAGAGTAAAAGAATAGACGTAGGCTCGGTTTGCACGAGAGAAAAGGATAGACATATGTTCAGCTTGCACTACACTATAAAGGATGAAGATAAGAGCAAAATAGGTAGACTTAAGTTCAGTTTACACGCGAATGAAAAAGGTAGACATAAAAAAGGTTGCTCTATGTTCGGTTTACATGAGAGTAAAAGAGGTAGATATAACTTAGGTTTACATGGGAGTAAATGGGGTAGTCATATCTTGGGTTTACATGATTTTAAAAGACGTAGACATAACATAGGTTTACATGGGGGTAAAACAGGTAGACGAGGATCAAATAGGCGAATATTGGTTCTTTTTGCAACCGAATAAAAAGAAATTCAGCATAAATCCGTTTTACACTGGCCTCAAAAATGTTAACACTGTTCCAGTTTATACTACAATCCAAATGTAAGCTTTGCTCGTCTTCGAAACAAAGTTTACAGTCATATCATGTCGATACCCCCTGTTCTTGTATGATCTCTGAATTTAACCAACGTCTGGCCTGCTGAATTCTCGGGAATACCCGATGCTGTAAGATTAGATGTGCGGGTGGTGTAATGAATAACCCCTCGGAATTGAAAATCAAAGAGCTGAGTTCTAATTCCAGTCGTTTCGTTAAAATTCACTTACACGCAAATACCCTTGGGAAAGGTATGATTCAAGATCGACCGAATTGCAGGATGGAATTGTGGAAAGATTCTTGTCTTTTTTTGGCGTGTCTACGCCATTTCAAGTTTCTCTTCTTCTTTCTTTCTCTGTGCCATATTCTTTCAGGTTGTAGGCGATCGTGTCTCTCCACGCCCTCTATCCCTTGCAGCTCTCAACGTTCTTTTCCTCTGCTTCCTCCCCCTGACCACGTTCTGTCATCCACTTGCTTAAGCCCGCCAGTTATGTCACGCGTTGTTTTCCCTTGCCTCTCTTTTCGACCCGTGAGTATCAGATTCTCCAGACCCTCCTTCTTCATTATGTGTCCTAGAAACTTCAACTGCTTCTTCCTGATATTAAGTATAAACCTCCTCCTTGTTTGTAAACTCTCTAAGACCTCATCCTTGCTCACACGCTCGGTCCATGATATTCTCAGCATCCTTCTGTAGAACCACATCTGTGACGGGTCTTTCATCTTTGAGGAAAAAGGTAAAAAAAACAATGCTTTTATAGATATTGATGACAAAGGCTGGCTAAGAGACGAAGTGGTTAGAAAAACGGGCACATGAGTAGTGACTGTTAGATCAGAGAGTGTACCTTTTGAAGAGATAAAAAAAAGAATTTAGGCAAAACAAAGAAAAACTTATTTTAATCAATTCACCCCATGAAAGACGATAATGCCACTAAGACGCAAGGGGCTAAATGGAACGAAAGAGAATGAACAGACTTCAGAAGGAACCAGAAAGCCAATCTTAAACAGAGAGTAAGGATATAAACCTCTATTCTTCTTCAAAAGACAGAGGAGGAGTGTGAACCGGACGATAGATGAACCTATCCATTCCTATTGAAAAGGAACAAAAAAATAATTCGTAAATTAAATTTGATAGTTTAAACGGAGATGCTAGAAGTACAGAACGGAAGTAGACTTTAGAAGAAACCGGAAAACCTAAGCAGGAAACAAGATATAAACCTGTACTCTTTTTCAAAAGACCGGGGAGGTGTGGGAGCCGGCTACTTAATTATTATTTTTTTATTTCACAGCCATACGCATATTCAACAAAGCGGCTGATTGAAAGACTGAAACCTGTTAATAAGCTTGACTTTTATTTTCGCCTTTTATTGCTCAATCCATTGTAGGGGTTGTCCAGACTGAGTGGGAAAGGGATGTAGTATTCCAATGCCTTATTTCAACCTTAGTTCAAATTGTGTGTATACGTATGTGTGATTGTGGGTACACGCACACGCTCACACGTCAATCATTCATGCACAACATAGACATTATAGTGATTTTCCAAGCAGTAGCTCAGATGTGGAACAAAGGCTGAAAGTATGGGACACCCAGTGAGGATCGAACTCACTACTCAGTCGTAATTGTTCTAGCGAGACAAGCTTGCTAACCATTACACCACCTCGAGGTGCCCCAACGTAGACATTATATACGCGCATGGAAAGCCGCCTACAAACAGTGCGTGACAATCAGTTTTTTTTATAATATAGATTAAAAATTTAACTACCTCAGTAATTAAATTTCTGTACCTCACATCCCCATTATGTAACAGGAAACGTGGACGGCCCTTTTTGCTGACAGACATGCATTTCTGACGACTTGTAGCTAATAGTCTTTTCTCCTTGCTTTTGTCATCTATTTTGTCTAATTGTTCCTTGAGTTTTATATCTGTATCTACTATCAGGTTTTTAAAGATATGCACGTTTGGGTCGGAATGGTGATCCCCTTGGAATTATACAAACGGCTGACATATAGCAATGTAGACAGAAGTCAGAGATGCAGATCAATATTTGAAGAATAAGTAACTTCAATGTGATTTTGAAAACCAAACGAATCAGCCTAAAACAGTGGATACAAAGACACATATAAATTAGATATGATGCTGTACTGGGAAATGAAAAAAATGTTTCTGTTGTTCAAAGATACACGCCACTAGATCAAAAAAGTGACACCTCTAGCTTGAGTATCTGTCTATATATCTGAGATGAGGGATTATGTACACTATTTACGTTAATCGGACTATTGTCCTAATCTTTGTTGCCATATTTATCACAACGTTTCGGCCCTTCAGTATCTGTCTATATTTCTGAGATGAGATATTATGTACACTATTTACATTATTCGGACTATTGTCCTCATCTTTGTCACCATATTTATTACAACGTTTCGGCCCTTCAGTATATGTCTATATTTCTGAGATGAGGTATTATGTACACTATTTAAATTATTCGGACTATTGTCCTCATCTTTGTCGCCATATTTATCACAACGTTTCGGCCCTTCAGTATCTGTCTAGATTTCTGAGATGAGGTATTATGTACACTATTTACATTATTCGGACTATTGTCCTCATCTTTGTCGCCATATTTATCACAACGTTTCGGCCCTTCAGTATCTGTCTATATTTCTGAGATGAGAGATTATGTACACTATTTAAATTATTCGGACTATTGTCCTAATCTTTGTTGCCATATTTATCACAACGTTTCGGCCCTTCAGTATCTGTCTAGATTTCTGAGATGAGGGATTATGTACACTATTTACATTATTCGAACTATTGTCCTCATCTTTGTCGCCATATTTATCACAACGTTTCGGCCCTTCAGTATCTGTCTATATTACTGAGATGAGGTATTATGTACACTATTTACATTATTCGGACTATTGTCCTCATCTTTGTTGCCATATTTATCGCAACGTTTCGGCCCTTCAGTATCGGTCTATATTTCTGAGATCAGGTATTATATACACTATTTACATTATTCGAACTATTGTCCTCATCTTTGTCGCCATATTTACTACAACATTTCGGCCGTTGTATGCTCCGGCCTTCTTCAGGTGGTTGGAATGTCGAACTTAACACTTTGTTTCGCTCACTGGAGTAGACTCTTCTAGTTCCATGTGCCATGTTTAATGGATGTCAGTTATCAGTTATCTCCTGTTAATTTCCCTCTGAAAGTTCTCCACTGCCTTAACCGGGTATTGAACTCATACTCTTTGGGTCCTGTCACTGGATCTAACCAACGCCTTTATCCACTGTGCTCTGTGTCTCTAGCTTGAGTGTTTCTTGAGCTTTGTCTTGGGTGAAATTTAGTTTAAAAAATTGAAAAGCCGTCAATTTGGAATATTTGCATAATAAACCCTTCCTCTATAAATAGTAGATAAGTTCACCTATCGTCCGGTTAACATCCTCCCTTGTCTTTTGAATAGGCGGTGTCTGTCACTTTTCTGTTTAGATTTGATTTCCGGTTCTTTCTAAAGTCTTTTCCTTCTCTTCCACTTCCGGTGGGTCTTGAGTTTGAGGGGCATTATCGCCTTGCTTTGGACGAATTGATTAACGAAAAAGAAAATCTGCTTTTATAGATACTGAGGGCAAAGTTTGGCTGAATGACAAGTTTGCCAAAAGGTACATGAGCGATAAATGTCAAATCGAAGCCTCGTACCTTTTTTTTTCAAAATTGATAGAACAGACAAAAAAAAAAAAAAAAAAATCAATAGAAAATTGAAGAAAATTCAGGCCGAGATCTGATTTTAACAAGGGTAGCGCAAACGATTACTTACCTCCCCGACCTCCGACCTCTCGCAGACTAACAAACAACCGACCCCATCCTTATCCCGACTCATTTCCACAAAGTCTCGAGCTTGGAATATCTCAGTTTATTTCGCCAGTTGCCGTGTGATATCGATCACACCCACACACCCACATACACCCACCCACACACCATCCCAACACACGCACAAACATCCCATCCCGACGGGATGGCAAGTGGGGGGGGATACGATCTAAGGGAAAAGTTTTATTCATGTGTCTATTGTCTGAGCAAAAGTTGACCACAGGGTTGGTTGGTTGGTTGGTTGGTTGGTCGGTCGGTCGTGATGCGGGAATGCGTTTCACAGAGGCAAGTGCAGTGGAACGGGGTGGGGTGCACCGGGTTACAGATATTTTTAGCGGCTTTACATTCGGCTTGGATATACCAATATTCCCCATCACCTCCTAGCAGGTCTTTCTCCATACACGGCCTTCGTTAATCTCTCTCTTCCCTCATCTCTCTCTCTCTTTCTCTTTCTCTCTCTTGCGGCCGGGATGCACTTCCGTCCAGAACCATTTTTGTCAAGCACAACGTCGAAAAACGGAAGAACCTGCCAAACAGTAACATGGCCAAACTATTAAGAGGAATTCGATTTTGAATACGTTGGCAAAGAAACAAGGAAATGTGAACAGACAGATCAGTAACTAGGAAGAGATTGAAGATTTTACAAACACCTGAATGTTCTTCTCTTCTTCTTTTTATTACTATTGTTCAGCCAAGAGCCACTCAAGATAGAGGAATAATGAATGGGATTGTTATAAAGACATCAAGGGAAGAGAAACAATTGCATATTATGAGGATATGTAGGTTAGATATTGATTGACCCTACAATGGTTAAGATTATATTTGTCTATATTTCTGAGATGAGGTATTATGTACACTATTTACATTATTCGGACTATTGTCCTCATTTTTGTTGCCATATTTATCAGAACATTTATCCAGTGTGCCATGTGTCCTGAAGTCATTTCCGCCTATCTACAATAGAATGTCTTTTTAATGTCTACTCTAAGTTTAATTAGCCCACGGAACTCTCTATATTTCTGAGATGTGGTATTATATACAGTATTTACATTATTCGGACTATTGTCCTCATTTTTGTCGCCATGTTTATTACAATGTTTCTATCGTTGAACGGTCCGGCCTTCTTCAGGTGGTTGGAATGTCGAACTGAACCCTTTATTTCGCTGACTGGGGTAGACTGTTCTAGTTCCACGTGCCATGTCTAATGGATGTCAGTTATCTCTTGTTAATTCCCCTCTGAAAGTTATCCACTGCCTTAACCACAAGGACACAGTTCAATACCTGGTTAAGGCAGTGGAGAACTTTCAGAGGGAAATTAACAGGAGATAACTGAGATCCATTAGACATGGCACGTGGAACTAGAACAGTCAGCGAACTAAAGGGTTCAGTTCGACATTCCAATCCACCTGAATCAGGCCGGAGCGTACAACGGCCGAAACGTTGTGATGGCGACAAAGATGAGGAATTTAGTCCGAATAATGTAAATAGTGTAAAATTATATTGATCAAGAAAGGACCATCTCGGGTGACTTTTCCACAAAATGGCAGTTCGGGAGAAGAAGATGTCTGTGTAAAACCTTACTACAAGAATACGAAAGGAATGAGGATTACTTGACGTCGTGAATATGGCATAAAGGGTCCGGAGCTCTGAAACAGCGCAACTAAACAATGTCTAAAACCTCGCAGGTGTGCGGTATGTGTAACGGTTATAAGGGTGAAAATTAAAATCGTCGTACCGAATTGAAAATCTTTGTCCTTTGTTTGCGATTCTGTAGAACCAGTTTTCGCGATGTAGCGAAGGACAGTCCTCTTAAAGACCTACAGGAAGTTATTCTTAATAATTTGTCTGAAAAAAAAAAGTGTTTGTAAGTCTTTGATAGTTTAAGCATTTCTGAACGACTTACATATGAGTGTCTAGATCTGATTTGGTCTGGTGTGTTTTACGGTATATCAACCTCAATGGGTTATTTAATGCAGACAAGATTTTTATTGCTGGTATTTTTTTTTTCAAAAAAGAATTTTCATGGTTTGTTTGTTTATTATTCTGTTTTCTTGGTAAGTCTTTTCTTTCTTTCTTCCTTTTTTTTCTTTTGTTCTTTCTTTCTTTTGTTCTTTTGTTCGTCTTTCTTTCTTTTGCTCTGCTTTCTTTCTTTCTTTCTTTCTATTGTTCAACTTTCTTTCTTTCTTTCTTTCTTTCTAACACATACTTTCTTTCTTTTGTTCTTTTGTTCGTCTTTCTTTCTTTCTTTTGTTCCGCTTTCTTTCTTTCGTTCTCTCTTTCTTTTGTTCAACTTTCTTTCCTTTTTTCTTCTTTTTTCTTTGCTTCCTTCTTTTTATCTATTTCTTTCTTTCTAACACATATTTTCTTTCTTTTTTTTTTGTTCGTCTTTCTTTCTTTCTTTCTTTCTTTCTTTCTTTCTTTCTTTCTTACTTTTGCTCCACTTTCTTTCTTTCTTTCTTTTTGTTCAATTTTCTTCCTTTCTTTCTTTCTTTCTTTCTTTCTTTCATCTTTTTTCTTTCCTTTCTTCTTTTTTTCTTTTTTTCTTTCTTTTGCTCCGCTTTCTTTCTTTCTTTCTTTCTTTTGCTCAACTTTCTTTCTTCCTTTCTTCCTTTCTTTCTTTCTTTCTTTCTTTCTTTGCTTCCTTCTTTTTTCTTTCTTTCTTTCTTTCTTTCTTTCTTTCTTTTGCTCCGCTATCTTTCTTTCTTTCTTTTTGTTCAACTTTCTTCCTTTCTTCCTTCTTTCTTTCTTTCATCTTTTTTCTTTCCTTCCTTTTTTTTTCTTTCTTTCTGTTTTTTGCTCTGCTTTCTTTCTTTCTTTTGTTCAACTTTCTTTCTTTTTTTTTCTTTCTTTCTTTCTTTTGTTCCACTTTCTTCTTTCTTTCTTTCTTTATTTATTTTGTATCACTTTCTTTCTTTCTTTTTTTCCAAACCATACTTTTTTCTTTCTTTTCCTTTTTCTTTCTTTCCTTCTTTTGATACTCATTTCTTTCTTTCCTTCTTTCTAAAGAATAAAATATAAAAAGAAATAGAGAAAGAAGAAAATGATAAATAGACTGAATAAGAGAAAGGGGAGAGAGAAGAGATGAAGATAAACAAGGAAAGAATAAAGTACAAGAAAAAAGGAAAATGAAGGAAAAGCGAAAAAAAAAAAGAAAGATCAGAGAAAGGAAGTAGGAAAGATAAAGAAGAAAATAATAAAGTAGAAGAAAGAAAAATAGAAAAGTGAAAGAAGTAGGAATGAGAGAAATGAAGAAGAGAAGGAATAAAGAAAAAGAAAGAAAGAAGAAAGTAGAAGAAAGAAAAACAGAAGGAAGAAAAGTCAAAGAAGACGGTATGAGACAAATGTAGAAGAGAAGGAATAAAGAAAAAGAAGGAAAGAAGAAAGTAGAAGAAAGAAAAACAGAAGGAAGAAAAGTCAAAGAAGACGGTATGAGACAAATGTAGAAGAGAAGGAATAAAGAAAAAGAAGGAAAGAAGAAAGTAGAAGAATGAAAAACAGAAGGAAGAAAAGTCAAAGAAGACGGTATGAGACAAATGTAGAAGAGAAGGAACAAAGAAAAAGAAGGAAAGAAGAAAGTAGAAGAATGAAAAACAGAAGGAAGAAAAGTCAAAGAAGACGGTATGAGACAAATGTAGAAGAGAAGGAATAAAGAAAAAGAAGGAAAGAAGAAAGTAGAAGAAAGAAAAACAGAAGGAAGAAAAGTCAAAGAAGACGGTATGAGACAAATGTAGAAGAGAAGGAACAAACATAAAAAAAGAAGTACAAGAAGGAAAAAGAGAAAGAAGAAGGAATGAGAGAAAGGAAGAAGAAATGAACAAAAAGATAAAAAAAAAGAAAAGAATAAAATACAAAAACAGAAACAGAAGGAAAAGCGGAAAAAGACTGAATGAGAGTAAGGAAAGAGTAAAGGTAAAGAAAAAAGAATATAGAAAGTGAAAGAAAAAGAAAAAAAAGCGAAATGTGAAGGAAGAATTGAAGAGGAGAAGAAATGAAGATGAAGAATAAAAGAGTAAAATACAAGAAGGTAAAAGAGAAAGAAAAAGAGAGGAAATAAAGTTAAAGCAGAAATGAATAAAATACAAGAGAAAAAAAAAGAGAAAGGAAGAAAAACGAACAAGAGAAGATACTTGAAAATCCATGAAGATCTTATTTTTTTTGTTCCAAATTTAAAGTTTTCTCTTTATTTGTTTGTTTGTTTTGTTTTTTTTGTTTTTTTTTTTTGTTTTTTTTTCTTGTAGAATTCTTGGCACGGTTTTGATATTGTCTCTAATGACTGGAAGAATGTTGTGGAATAAACCATAATTTAGAAGAGGAAGATTTGCTGCAAAGAGAATATTCCCATTAATTGAGACGGTTCAAGATGTTTTCTCAACCGAGAACGAAAATAAAACCTTGGTAAACGATTTTCACATTTCAATATAGAAATCATTAGACCTATCACACCTGACAGCTTCTTCTAAAAAAATGCTGCTTTGTGGAACAGACTCCCAATTGGATGTTTTCCCGATGACTAAAATTTTGACCTCTTCGGTTAACCGTTGTCTTTTCCTTTCGTATTCCTATAGTAAGAAGTAAGTTCCATTCGGACAGCTTCTTCCCAGGAACTGCTGCTTTGTGGAACAGACTCCCGAGAGGATGTTTTCCCGATCACTACAATCTTGACCCCTTCATGTCTTGAGTTAACCGTTATCGTTTCCTTTCGTATTCCGACAGTAAGTAAGTTCTATTCGGACACTTTTTCTCAAGAACTGCTGCTTTGTGGAACAGACTCCCGATAGGATATTTTCCCGTTGACTACAATCTTGATCTCTTCATATCAAGGGTTAACCGTTATCTTTTCCTTCCGTATTCCGATAGTAAGAAGTAAGTTCTATTCGGACAGCTTCTTCCCAGGAACAGCGAGAGGATGTTTTCCCGTTTTCTGATTCAACATGGGAGGCCTACGTCAAGTGCCCTGAGGAGATAGTGCCGTACTGGGTCAAGAGGGTGGCTGCTGGAAGAGACTATGTCTAGCAACAGGACTCTGCACGATGCCACACATTGTAAATCAAGATTCATTAACACATTTTCAAAGACAGCTTCTGTCGAGAGACAATTATATTGCTGGTATTAAATAAAGAATTGTGGGTAATATTTATTCTCTACATATCCGGTTTCTTAGTTTTATTTCTGCAAATAGGTTATTTTTATCAATAGTCTGGCTTCGTAGATATTTTTTCTTGGTTCGTTTTGTTTTTGTTTTTGTTTTATGGCATATCAAACTCAAAGGTTTATTTAATGCTAACATTATATATATATATATATATATATATATATATATATATATATATATATGAAGAAATATAGTCTTAAGATGTGCTATATTTATGGGCTAAAGTGCTCGATATCAGAGCTAGAGCGTGTGTAAATATAAAAGTGAACATAGAAGTCAACACGTGGCCTGACGATTGCGTCTCGATTGAAACAGACTGTCACCTCTAAGTGTTGACTTCTATGTTCACTTATATATATATATATATATATATATATATATATATATATATATATATATATATATATATATATATATAAAGAATAATAGTGAGCAAATCTATCTTTGTCATTTGTTTGTACATACATACATAAAAGGTGCCACTGTACATTGTCAGCAGTTCATATTTTAATTTTGCACACACACATTGTTTCTTTTGATTTTGTTGACTGCACAGTAAGGTAGGGTCAGTTGGGCACCATCTATGAGAAAAACGAGCACCTTGACACAATTCACTCTGCCAGAAATTTGGAAACAGCATGCTGTGCTGCTTGGCATTCGCACTTGAACATTTCTAAGTGTTTGGATGTCAATCTGAGGACAGTGCAGAGGATTCAGAAAGAGTTGGGTGATATATCCAGTCACCATCATATTGCTTGGAGTGATCACTAGTGATAGCGACGTTATGCCTCCAATCATCTTCCCACAGGGTCGCAGACTCAACATGGAGGCCTACATCAAGTGCCAGTGCTGTCCTGGATCAAGAGGGTGGCTGCTGGAAAATCCTATGTATGGCAACAGGACTCTGCACCATGTCACATGCATTATCTCATATCCAACAAATTTAATTTCTTCTTTGCTGATCGCTTCCTTTATGATGATGGTGCTAATGGCTAAATTCCCGCCAACGAGCAGATTCATGACTAAATGCTTCTAGTTTCATCAACACCTGCTCCCATCGTCCATTCTCTATCGCTGTTTGGCTTTGCAAGTGTTGATTGTAGGTGAGAGAAAATCAGAGTAGAAGAAAATGCCGATGACGTGAATTGATTTAAGATGAACTTCAGCTTGTGTTATGGGATCCACCCTTTTCTGATATAAATGGACTCGTCCTGCTGCCATAAAATAGCCACAGTCAGTCAGAGAGCCGAGGAACAAGTAGAGGAACAGCTAGAGGAACAGGTGGAGGAACAGGGTGGAGAAACAGAGTGGAAAGTACATAGACACTGTGATTGACGTTAGAAGTCAGTTACAAGGACGCCCGACTCTAAGGAAGTTTACTTCGAGACTGTATATAGCGATCTTTGATTAATATTAGGTTGGTGCAGAAATAATGACGTAATAATGTCGTTTTTTGACGTATTTTTAATGTAAAAAAACGACATTATTACGTCATTATTTTTGCACCAACCTAATACTAACCGGCGTTCCTGGATTTTACTAACAGCATCACCTTTTGTATTTTGTGTAAATACATTAAATTTCTTAGCTTAAATACTTGCGTTTGTCATTTATTGGAGACCGATTTTTCTTCAGGAAGTTTTTTTTTGTTCCGGAAAGAGGAGTGATAGAGGAAAGGATGAAGAGAATGTTAGGGGATAGATCAGGGCATCTGGAGACGTCGATTGACGTTACACTTGAATAGTTGGAGATCATAGCTATCAGGGAAACAGGAAAATGGGAGGGAGTTCCACAGGTGAGAAGTGTGAGACATGAAGCTATTGGAGTAGAAGAGACGGCTACATTTAACAGTTTCGACAGTGAAAGGATGAGAGCGAGATGCCAGCCTAGTTGAACGCTTAAATTCATGAAGTCAGGGAACCAGCAAAAGCAGCTCATCGGAGCAGTTACCTTGAAAGTATTTGCAAAAAAGACAAAGAGAGGCGACAGCACGTCTGTGAGAGAGCGACTGAAGACGAGATGCCAGATCAGGGCCAATTACATTGCATATCCGTCTTTGGATTTTATCAAGGACCTTGAGACAAACAGAAGATGCTCCAGACCATATATGACAGCAATACTCCATGCAAGGGCGAATGGTTGATTTGTAGATTTGAAGGATCGACTCCGGCGATAAAAATTTCCTGTCTCGGCATAGAGATCCAACTTTCCTAGCGGTGGACGAAGATATTGACTCAATGTATTCGTTTTATCTCAGTTCAGCGGACAATGTGAGATCAAGCAGTCGCAAAGAGGTGCTCTCGTGGAGTTGAGCGTCAGACATTCTAATGGGAGGCAGGGATGGTTCTCTCTTTGAGTAATAGAGAGCAGTTTTGTTTTTGAGGCATTAAAGTTAACCAGCCAATTCCTGCCTCAGTCCACCACCGATTAAACGTGACGCACACACTTGATTTTATAACTTGAGGGACATGTGGAATGAAACATACAGGATCTTGGTATGAAACTGCAACGGACTGTACCTGATTCTGGTTTGTAATCGTCATCCGATTGTTCCACGCTTGGGGTCTTTGAGGTAGGACGCGCTTACTCTGGGTCCTCGTCTTCGCCCTTACCGCTAAGAGTGGCCCTACCAGGAGATTGGAACTCCCGACTGTATTGCTCTCAGGATTATTGGACCACGCAAACCCCGCCATCACGATACGAGACGACCATCGGAGGTACACACATAGAAACATATTTCGCATAAATACGCATATATATTTTACACTGCATGTGAGAGCAAACAGTTCGTCCTCAAATCTATGACATTATTATTATCATTATCGTAGAAACCAAACAACAAATAAGAAAATAATAAAAGTATAAAATTATCATCAAATATATGAGAACATTTTTATTATTGCTGTTGTTTAAAATATTCGAAAGCTAAGTATTAGGTTGGTGCAAAAATAATGACGTAATAATGTCGTTTTTTGACGTATTTTTTAACGTCGAAAAACGACATTATTACGTCATTATTTTTGAACCAACCTAATATTTGTTATTTTAAAAGATCAAAGCAAAAAATAGCAGCCAGCATTTTTATTAACCCTTTAATCCCAGACCACCAGATGAGTACGGTATATTGTACTTTACAATTCTTTTGTCTGCATGTACTTTGGTTTGGTTTGTTTTACGGCATATCAACCTCAATTGGTTATTTAATGTTGACAATTTTTATTGCTGATAATATTTTTTTTTCAAAAATGTATTCCTGGTTATAATTTTTTTTTTTTTTTTCCACAAAG
The DNA here is from genome assembly GCA_963932145.1 of Acanthosepion lycidas. Classification (NCBI taxonomy): domain Eukaryota; kingdom Metazoa; phylum Mollusca; class Cephalopoda; order Sepiida; family Sepiidae; genus Acanthosepion; species Acanthosepion lycidas. Next base: position 28,094,729 of record OZ010613.1, read on the forward strand.
TATTTTCGGTATTAAAACCTATTTTTCATACTTTCATAGTGTTTTGACTCCAGTTTGACGTTAACTATTTGCCCATAGCTGGGACCCTAACAAGTGCTACCACCCAAAGTCAGGGTGGAACTAGGAACACCAGCAATTAAGAGGTGTTTAACGCTCCTCAAAACTGCCTGATCAGAGGCTTTGCTGATTGACATAGTTTATTGTCCTACCCAGGATGCAGATGTAGTTTGACATCATACCCAGGATGGGCGTGTACTTTAATTATCTAAACATTTATTGTACTTTACAGATTGTTTTATATCAGTTTCTTTTCTTTATATGTACCAGTCATCATTGATACAAATTGACTAGTATTAGGGTGGTGCAAAAATAATGACGTAATAATGGCGTTTTTTGACGTATTTTTTAACGTCGAAAAACGACATTATTACGTCATTATTTTTGCACCAACCTAATACTTAGAAACTTTCTGATCTTCAAATGTAGGCATGTCTATCTTCTAATATCTCGATATTCCATATCTTGATATTCCATATCTTGATTAATATCCTGATAAGAATATGATAAAAAAAATAAAACAAAGAAATTATGGTGTGGATATAAAGTGGGGTATCATGTCTATAATACAATCAATATATGAACTGACCCCTCACTTTGTGGCCATCGTAGTTTGTATCTATATCTATTCGGTTGGTGCAAATATAATGACGTAATAATGTCGTTTTTTGACGTATTTTTTAACGTCGAAAAACGACATTATAACGTCATTATTTTTGCACCAACCTAATAATAGAAGAAAAGTTAATTATTCTGATCTGAACAAATAGTAAAAAAAAGTAAACAAAATAACGTAACGACTCGAAACGCTTTACTTACAAATTTGAAAATACGTCTTCGTCCATAAAAATGTTACGTTACTACAATCAATATATAAGAAAAGGGTAAAAGAATAAAACCCTCGCACATGTAGTTGAAAATGTTTGAATGATAAATGATAGGGAAAGAAATCGACGATACTGAAGCAACAAAGATGACCAAAACAGACATTACGGCCCCAAAATACTTTTTCCTACAATTTCGAAAATGACATCTTCTTTCATAAAAAAGAGAAATGTTATGCTTCAATATTATAAAAAGAGTAGAATTATTCTTGCCAATAAAATATATTAAATGTTCTTCTAAATAAAGAAACGGCGAATTATGTCTGTCCGTATAACTCAATCCCGTCTAATTCAGACCACAATTGCTCTAATCCCCTCTAATTCATGCAACAATAGCTCGAACCCCTCTAATTCAGGCCACGATTGCTCTAATCCACTCTAATTCAGGCCACGATTGCTCTAATCCACTCTAATTCAGGCCACAATTGCTCTAATCCACTCTAATCCATGCCACAATTGCTCTAATCCCCTCTAATTCAGGCCACGATTGCTCTAATCCCCTCTAATTCATGCCACAATTGCTCTAATCCACTCTAATTCATGCCACAATTGCTCGAATCCCCTCTAATTCAGGCCACAATTGCTCTAATCCCCTCTAATTCAGGCCACAATTGCTCGAATCCCCTCTAATTCAGGCCACAATTGCTCTAATCCCCTCTAATTCAGGCCACGATTGCTCTAATCCACTCTAATTCAGGCCACGATTGCTCTAATCCACTCTAATTCATGCCACAATTGCTCGAATCCCCTGTAATTCAGGCCACAATTGCTCGAATCCACTCTAATTCAGGCCACAATTGCTCGAATCCCCTCTAATTCAGGCCACAATTGCTCGAATCCACTCTAATTCAGGCCACAATTGCTCGAATCCCCTCTAATTCAGGCCACAATTGCACTAATCCCCTTTAATTCAGGCTACAATTGCTCTAATCCCCTCTAATTCAGGCCACAATTGCACTAATCCCCTCTAATTCAGGCCACAATTGCTCTAATCCCCCTCTAATTCAGGCCACAATTGCTCTAATCCCCTCTAATTCAGGCCATGATTGCTCTATATAGACATATTGGATGATTGTACTATCACAATGTAAAAATACAGCTGGAAGATCTACCAATTCCTCCAGATACACTACTATTATTTCTGGATCGGAACTCAGCTGAATCAAAACACTTCATCCAGCACATCAGATAATTATTTTACAATGACCTGAATTGGGGTCGAAGATGTTACCATGCCAGGATGCAAACAACTTTCAGAATTCAAGACAGGCGCTAGTTTAAAAGGCTACACGGGGTGAGGCAATTAAGCATGTAATAAAATATTTCTTAATGATAACAGACATCATACTTATTATAAAACCCAGGTTGTGTATGTGTGTGTGTCTGTTCGTTTATATATTGGATCGGATTTCCTACATTTTTCAACCGATTTCAACAAAACTTCACAGGACTACGTAAAATTACCTTGCGGTGGTTCTGACAGTGCCAAAAATTGGAAAAACACAATTGTTTTTGCACGAAATCAATTTGAAAACACGATTAAGAGGCATCACGAGAATGAAAGGGGGACAACTCATATCCAGTTATACTTATAAAACCCAGGTTGTGTGTGTGTGTGTGTGTGTGTGTGCTTGTGTGTGTGTGTGTGTGTGTGTGTGTGTGTGTGTGTGTGTGTGTGTATGGGATCGGATTTCCTACATTTTTCAACGGATTTCAACAAAACTTCACTTTTTTTTTTGGCAGGTAGTGTTTCTTATTGTCTTGCACACTTTTTTCTTTAGTTTTACATTCAGAATGCTTTTAAAATTCCATTTACAAGACAATTGTTTATAATAAAATTGAAAAATCCTATTCAATCGGTAGACTTATAACGATTGAAAACAATGTTTTTGTTTGAGTTGGGGTTTGACCAATTCGTAAAAAAAAAAAAAAAAAAAAAAAAAAACTAATTAATACATGCGGACACGCAAGTCTTAATTAGTTTTTTTTTGTTTTTTTGTTTCTTTTGTTTTTTGTCAACCTTTGTTTTGTTTTTTGTCAACCGTAAACAGTAATCTTTGTCAATTTTATTTTTCAGTCTTTATGATGGTCGATACTTGATCTATCTCTTACTGTTACATCCCCGGGCAACGCCGGGTTCTCCTGCTAGTTTTTAATAAAGTAAACTTGCTAAACAGCTTAAAGAAGTAAAACAATCGATCGTAAAATAAATAAATATGTATTTTAATAATTAAAGTTTGTAAATAATTAATAATAGAATGAAAAATTATAATACAGGGTGTTCCCCAAAAAAGTTGACATCATTTTAAAAGCAATTATCGTCAAAACTACTAAGTTTATCTCAATGAAATTGAACAGTTTAGGTGTCGAAGGTCATAAGCTTATTTTGGAACCGATTTCATAAGTGTTCAATATGTGTACCGGCTATGACACGGCACACGTCATGTCGGTAGTTAAGCTCTTCACAAACACGCTTTACCATACCTCTGGTAAAATTATCCAGTGCGGAAGTGATTCTCTACTTGAGTTTATCAATGCTAGCAGGGTGACATAGACCAGTCCATTCACATATCCCGATAAAATGTAATCATAAGGCAACAAGTCCGGTGACCGCGGCGGTCATTTAATCAGAAAACTGTCTTCATCTCCACCATGCCCGATCCATCTCTCTGGCAGATTCTCATTGCGATAAGCACGAACTGTCTTTTTCCATTAAATACAAAATCTTGATCTGTTTCTATAAATTCTGTAAAAATTTGATGTTATTTCAACAAGAATTGTCAAAATTATTGGCCTGCGAAAAGATGTCAAATTTTGGGGTGTACACTGTATAATAAACAAAAAATAAATAGATAATGAAAATGATGAACACTTCCCTTTTAAAATAAGACATCGCTTTCTTCGAGCAATAAAAAACATGTCCGTTCACTCCGGCATCGGAGTCTCTATCCTCATAGAAAATTTGCACTGATGATTAAAACGGGTGATTCAAATTTCGACAATGCAAAGAATGGACGAAAATTCCGAGCAAACCGAACAAAGGAAATCGCTGTCATATTTCCACGAGCCAATCAGAAGCACGATACTGTTTCCAAGAAGGATGTGACGTCACGTAACCAGGAGCCAATCAGAAGCCAAACGGACCTTCTTTGTTCAAGGTACCTGTTTAAAGAGATGGCCCAGTCTCAGTTAGGTAAGATGGATTATTTTGATCAATTCTCCGATGCCGACTGTCATCGTAAAACACATAAAGTGCGGTAATATTTGCAATACACACCCCGGCGCATAAATACACACATACATATGCATGCGGTTCCAATTAACGCGTCTGCAACAAATTTTCACAAATGGTTCTTCCACACTTGGGCATGTAAATCAGCCGTAAATAAAATCATACTTATTATAAAACCCATGTTGTGTGTGTCTGTTCGTTTATATATTGGACCGGATTTCCTACATTTTTCAACCGATTTCAACTAAACTTCACAAGACTACGTAAAATTACCTTGCGGTGGTTCTGACAGCGCCAAAAATTAGAAAAAAAACAATTGTTTTTGCACGAAATCAATTTGAAAACACGATTAAGGAATCTGTCACCAGAATGAAAGGGGGACAACTCATATCGAGTTATACTTATTATACTTATTATAAAACCTAGGTTGTTTTTGTGTGTATGTGTTCGTTTATATATGGGATCGGATTTCCTACATTTTTCATCTGATTTCAACAAAACTTCACTTTTTTTTGGCAGGTAGTGTTTCTTATTGTGTTGCACACTTTTTTCTTTATTTTTACATTCGGAATGCTTTAAAAATTACATTTACAAGACAATTGTTTATAATAAAATTCTATTCAATCGATAGACTCATAACGAGTTTGCGTTTGACCAATTCGTAAAAAAAAAACAAAAACTAATTAAGTCATGCGTGTCCGTCAACCTTAAACAATAATCTTTGTCAATTTTATTTTTCAGTCTTTATGATGGTCGATACTTGATCTATCTCTTACTGTGTTACATCCCCGGGCAACGCCGGGCTCTACTGCTAGTAATTCTATAAAAAAATAAAAAAAAATATATAAATAAAAGAAAACATCAAACCAGGCCAATAACTAGATGGATCAGCGCTTGGGAATACTGTAAGTGTTGTAAGCTTGGATATGCGGGTGGTGTAATGGATAAGGGCTCGGAATTAAAAATCAGAGAGCGGTTTCAATTCCACATGTGTCCGTTATAATCACTAAGGCCCAAATGCCCATGGAAAAAGTGTCTTTTCTCCCCCCCCCAGGTATGAGTTAATTAGTAGGAGCATGCTTTCAGTTCAGTTAAGTGCCATGCGTGATACACGCTTAAGCGATCATGTGTCTTTCGATACATGACTGACGAGGCAATTTTTTTTCACGTAGTAGGTTGACATTTCTTTCTTTCCAAAGCTATAGAACTCGGTCTGTCCTGCTATTTACCCATAGTTGAGGGGTGGGAAATGATTCATACCCTTCCCAAGGTATTAGCACGTAAGTGCATGTAATGGATTCGACGGAAATTCGAACTCGGCTCTCCGATTCCGCAATCCGAGCCTCTATCCATTACTGCACCGTAAAAGAAATATTAGAATTTAAAAATATTTCCTGGCTTTAAATAATCTGAAAAGGTTGATAGGCCGTAAAAAACAAATAAATCAAAAAAGAACCAACACTCCATTTCATCTGAGAAGAAAATGTCCAGAATTTACTGTCCTGTGAGAGCATTGATATTAGATAGCAGTCGGGCTCTCTTTTCTTTGTTTCTAACAATATTTTCCTATCTCTTAATACTTTGCTTAGTTTATGAAAGGCATGAAGAGTTTGTACATCATTCATTGGATATAGTTGGATTGATATTACACAGCAGTTCCGCACTCTTTTCGTTGTTTCTAACAATATTTTCCTATCTCTTAATACTTTGCTTAGTTTATGAAAGGCATGAAGAGCTTATCCATCATTCATTGCCATATAGGACGATTGATATTACATAGCAGTCGGGCACTCTTTTCTTTGTTTCTAACAATATTTTCCTATCTCTTAATACTTTGCTTAGTTTATGAAAGGCATGAAGAGTTTGTACATCATTCATTGCCATATAGGACGATTGATATTACATAGCAGTCGGGCACTCTTTTCTTTGTTTCTAACAATATTTTCCTTTCTCTTAATACTTTGCTTAGTTTATGAAAGGCATGAAGAGTTTGTACATCATTCATTGGATATAAGAGGATTGATATTACATAGCAGTTCCGCACTCTTTTCGTTGTTTCTAACAATATTTTCCTATCTCTTAATACTTTGCTTAGTTTATGAAAGGCATGAAGAAATTGTACATCATTCATTGACATATAGGACGATTGATATTACATAGCAGTCGGGCACTCTTTTCTTTGTTTCTAACAATATTTTCCTATCTCTTAATACTTTGCTTAGTTTATGAAAGGCATGAAGAGTTTGTACATCATTCATTGGATATAGTTGGATTGATATTACATAGCAGTTCCGCACACTTTTCGTTGTTTCTAACAATATTTTCCTATCTCTTAATACTTTGCTTAGTTTATGAAAGGCATGAAGAGCTTATCCATCATTCATTGCCATATAGGACGATTGATATTACATAGCAGTCGGGCACTCTTTTCTTTGTTTCTAACAATATTTTCCTATCTCTTAATACTTTGCTTAGTTTATGAAAGGCCTGAAGAGATTGTCCATCATTCATTGCCATATAGGACGATTGATATTACATAGCAGCCGGGCACTCTTTTCTTTGTTTCTAACAATATTTTCCTATCTCTTAATACTTTGCTTAGTTTATGAAAGGCATGAAGAGTTTGTACATCATTCATTGGATATAAGAGGATTGATATTACATAGCAGTTCCGCACTCTTTTCGTTGTTTCTAACAATATTTTCCTATCTCTTAACACTTCGCTTAGTTTATGAAAGGCATGAAGAGTTTGTACATCATTCATTGGATATAGGAGGATTGATATTACATAGCAGTTCCGCACTCTTTTCGTTGTTTCTAACAATATTTTCCTATCTCTTAATACTTTGCTTAGTTTATGAAAGGCATGAAGAGTTTGTACATCATTCATTGGATATAGGAGGATTGATATTACATAGCAGTCCCGCACTCTTTTCGTTGTTTTTAACAATATTTTCCTATCTTAATACTTTGCTTAGTTTATGAAAAGCATGAAGAGATTGTCCAGCATTCTTTGTCAATTAGGAGCATCGATATTACATAGCAGTCCGTCATTCTTTTTTTATTATTTCTAAGGAAATGTTCATTTTGTTATTTTGTTGACATTTTGGAAGCTATCTTTCGCTATCCCAATACACCCTCAGGTTTTAAAAAAGTATTTTAGAAACGATTTTTGTCGAAATGATCCATTTATTTTATTTTTTTTTTTTCACTTAATTTCCTTTTTATGTGCTTTGTCCTTTTGGGACGTAGGCGATCATAGCTCTCTACTCCCCCCTATCTTTTGTAGATCTCAATAAGTTTCGTCCCTCCGCCACCTCCCCCTGGCTTTATCACGGTCTGTCATCCACTTGCTTAAGCCCGCCAGGTATGTCATACGTTGCTTTCCTTTGTCTCTCTTTCCCTCCTTTCGACCTGTGATTCACCAGGCCCTCCTTTCTAATTATGCGTCATAGAAATTTCAGATTCCGCTTCCTGATATTAAGTATAAGGTTCCTCTTTGGCTGCATCCTCTCCATGACCTCAACTGATCCTAGATATGTGAAACCGTGAATGCATTAATTTCAACCCTTCACATTAATAACTGCATTGTGTCATTCCAAGTACGAGGGTGACCTGAAAAGTTCATACGCTGACGTTGAAGGAGTGATCCTAGAGATTTGAAATCTTGTATGCATTAATTTCAATACCTCTTATTCATAACTGCATTGTTTCTTTACAGGTAAGAGGGTGGGTTGAAATGTTCATTGGCTGACGATGAAGTATTGAGCCTAGAGCTAGAGGTGTGATGCCTTGGATGCATCAATTTCAGCCCTTCTTATTAATAATTGCATTGTGTCTTGCCAGGTACGAGGGTGGCCTGAAAAGTTCATAGGCTGACGATGAAGTATTGATCCTAGAAGTGTGAAACGTTGCATGCATCAATTTCAGCCCTTCTAATTAATAACTGCATTGTGTCTTTCCAGGTACGAGGGTGGGCTGAAGTGTTCATAGGCTGACGATGAAGGAATGATTGTAGAGGTGTGAAACATTGGATGCATCAATGTCAGCCCTTCTCATTAATAACTGCATTGTGTCTTTCCAAGTACGAGGGTGGCCTGAAAAGTTCATAGGCTGACGGTGAAGGAGTTATCCTAGAGATGTGAAATCCTGTATGCATTAATTTCAATACCTCTTATTCATAACAGCATTGTTTCTTTACAGGTACGAGGGTGGGCTGAAAAGTTCATAGGCTGACGATGAAGGAGTGATAATAGAGGTGTGAAACCTTGCATACATCAATTTCATTTCTTCTCATTTTTAACTGTATTGTGTCTTTCCGGGTACGAGGGTGGCCTGAAAAGTTCATAGGCTGACGATGAAGTATTGATCCTAGAGGTGTGAAACCTTGCATGCATCAATTTCAGCCCTTCCCATATTATAACTGCATTGTTTCTTTATAGGTACGAGGGTGGCCTGAAACGTTCATAGGCTGACGATGAAGGAGTGATCATAGAGTTCTGAAATCTTGCATGCATTAATTTCACTTCCTTGTATTAATAACTGCATTGTTTCTTTACAGGTACGAGGGTGGGCTGAAAAGGTCATAGGCTGACGATGAAGTAGTGATAATAGAGGTGTGATACCTTGCATGCATCAGTTTCAGCCCTTCTAATAAATAACTGCATTTTGTTTTTACAGGTACGAGTGTGGACTGAAAAATTCATAGGTTGACGATCCTAGAAATTTGAAATGTTGCATGCCTTCATTTCAACTCTTCTCGTTAAAAACTGACATCTGACTGTTTATAGAATATTACAAATTTAACTGGTAGCGACTCATCTCATCTTGCAAATGGACAAAATCTGGTGTGGTTCAGTCCCGATAGACATTCATGCTGACATCGTTGTTCTATTAGGAAATGACGCACCAGCTTTATCAACAATGTAAAAGTGGGCAACTTAATTTAGGAGGGGAAGGGTGAATCTTGACGATGTCCCAATGTCTGCTCGTCCATCAAATTTCCATCTTCGATGAAAATATTAATCGTGTTCACCAAATGATGATGAGTGACAGGCGAATGTCTACAGAAATTTGAGAATATTCTGCATAAGAAAATTGTCGAATGGGTGCCACGTCTTCTTACACCTGATCAAAAGAGCACCAGGCTGATCACATCACGGAAACATTAGACATCATTTTAGACAGATCCAGCTGGTTTCGGAGGATGTAAGGTTGATCCGGAGACAATCTATACAGTGAAAACACCTCCTCTCACCTGCTTCCAAATAAAGGCAAAGTTCGTTTTAGGGAAAGCTTTTCTCTCACGTGCCCAACGTTTTATGGTTTGAGTTGGATCATTTCTAATGGATCTCTTTAGCTCTAATTTGAAATCATGATCCCTCTTTCTGCTGTGACCTCCTGATCCAGTTTTCCTCTCTACTGTCTACACTTTAAAAAAAAAAAAAAAAAAAAACTTATTCCCCGTTCGCTTGATGGTTCTTGAATGGATTTGAAGATGGAAGCCAGAATATAAATGTTGGTAACATTAGGGAAGGTCTGAATGATCATTTTCCTCTTACCATTGCTCAGTTGGGAAGACATACTGGGGATGACACAAAACGATTTTAACCCGTTCGCTTTCCAGCTGAATAACTCAAGGGTATTTTTAGTAATTCTTACGACAAATGGTGTCAAGATCTGAAAACTTTGGGAAAAAAAAACTCAGTTTAGTGATTTTCAAACATTTTGTGGGATGACCAATTATGCTGTAACATGATTTGGACAATTTTGCTGTTACACCCGGTAAATTTTATATATATATATATATATATATATATATATATATATATATATATATATATATATATATATAGATAGATAGATAGATAGATAGAGATAGATAGAGAGAGAGACAGGTTCTTACTGCTATTAAGCATTACTCTTCAAGTAAATTGAATTGAGTTCTCCGAGCCGCCAGCGTATTTCGTATAGAAAAAAAACCCGTTAAAATTCCCATTCTTCCCGCAACGCGACGATGGCCTAGAGGTAAGATATCGGACTGATGTCAAATCAGTCGGGTTTCGATCCCGGCTTGAAGCAGTGGGGGCGTCTAACTATGCTGTGATACAGCGAAACAGTCAGTCTGCGGATGATTATATATATATATTGTTTGCGTGACAACGTTTTAACACTCTCTTCTCTGTGTATAAGGCGGCAATAATTTTATTTCATCTTCTTCTTCTATATGACGGGCCCTTTAGGTCGTTGGCGATCATGGCTCTCCACTAATTCCTGTCATTTGTAACTTTTACTTGATTATTTTATATCTGACCGTATCCCTATTCTGTCAACCATTCCCACAAGCTGGTTAAACCCTTTTACCATCAATATATCTTGTGAGTGTCAAATTTTCCAAACCTTCTTTCCTCATTATGTGCTCTCGAAATCTCAATTGTCTCTTCCTGATGCTAAGTATAAGTTTCATTTTTGTATCCATTTTCTCTAAAAATTTTCGTTTTTGCTCACAGGTTCGGTCCATGGTATTCTCAGCATCCTTCCCATGTCTCTTCCTCATCGATGGTGAGATTGTCCCGCATCCACTGATAGGAGCCACAAGTAAGTTTTAAGAAAAAAGCGAACTATAAGGATACGAATACTTATACATCCGAAAGTACGCGCTGAAACTTCTGAAGAAAGAGGGTTTAGAAAATTTAACACTCATAGGACATGCTAAAAGCAAGAAAAACAGGAGCAAACAGCTAGTGACCAACTTAACGGGTTTGTGCGATTGGATGTCAGAAAAGGGTTCAAGAGAGAGGAAAAGAGGAAAAAAGTTTTTTTTTTCTTCTACTAGTATGTGCCGTGTCCCTTCAGGACGTTGGCGATCATGGCTCTCCACAAATTCCTGTCCTCTCGTAAAACTTGTTCAGCCATCATACTACCCAAGCTTGTTAGGTAGGTTATGCATTGATTTCGGTCCATATCATTCTCAGTATCCTTCTGTAGAACCACATTTCTGTAAATTCCTGAGCTAGTAAATTAGGTGGGTTTTTTTGTTTTTTTTTTAAAAAAAAACAAACTTTAGACGTTTCTTCGAAATCCCGCCTTATTTTTCAGCGTGACAGATGACAATCGGACACCTCAAAAGGTAAGGTTAAATAGGGTTTAACGGCTATACCGTGGAAAAAATTGCTTAAGCCCCCACTCGGCACTGTCAGGTGAGGGTGGCCCCTCAAATTTGAGCTTCATACTTATTTAAACTTCCCCGGCAAAAGCGAAGTTTCGTTCGCCTTGATAAAAAAAAAAAAAAAAAAACGTAGACCGAAAGTACGGGGCACCTAGTGAGGATCTAAGTTATAATTCAGTCGTAATTGATAAGTTCGGGACAAGTTTGTTTACCGTTACACCTCGTCGAAGAGCCTAGTTCTTCGATACCTCTCTCAAGAAAGAAATTTTGGTCGATCGTATATGAAATGAATGGTAGTAGCGAGAATGTTTTCTGCGTTTCTTTTTCTCAACACGACGGTCGTAATAACACCGCTTTCTCTCCAAGAGGCTACAGGCGGACTTGCAATGATTAGCCAGTTGCCTATCGGAGATTTCTGGCTGTAAATAACAAGTGCTTGTCCGAAACACCTGTCCGGGTACTTCCTTCCTTTTCCTCTCATCTGATTTACTTCATTACCGGCCAAGCGCATAATTAACTCGGATCAAGTAATTGCGAAGTGATTGCCTGGCCAGAAACATATCCAGAATGCACGAATAATATATATATATATATATATATATATATATATATATATATATATATATATATAGTTGTGCATTTAGGCAGCAGTCCTTCTTTCATGCACATTTCATTGAATACGACAGACAAGGTGCTTTTATTTAGTTTTTTATACAATTTCCCATGCGATCTAATTTTTTTTTTCTTTGCGGATGATAAATTATATAAAAACTGTCCGAATGTTCTTTTTATCCAAGCGCTTTCGGCTATACATTTAGCCATTTTCAAGATTTAAATATTTTAACTGTTAAGTAAGAAATAGTTTGTTGTATGTATGTTTTATAAAATGTTTTCATTTTTCAAAACACGGTCAAGATATATATATATATATATATATATATATATATATATATATATATATATATATATATATATATATATAGTTTAAATTGGCGGTAATAACACATGAGGACTGTCGTTCGGAGCTTCCGTGACAAGCCTTTTCCCCCGTTACTTTTTATCGACAGATCCAAAAAGTGTGGATGGTCCAACACAAGCCTCATTACTTGGATCAAATCATTGTGATGGTTTTCTGACAACTACATCTAATTAGCTCCACACATATCCGGCTACTGCGAAAAAATCTACGAAACAACATCAACTTCATCTTGGCACTTGGAATGTACGAACTCTCCAGGACAACAACTCAGCACCAGAAAGAAAAACAGATCTGGTCGCATTGGATCTAAAGAAGTACGACATTGATATATAGCTGCACAGAGGAGTAACCATCGGTTGACTACATGAAACGAGAAAACAAAATAAGATAGCTAACAGTGTTCCTGCTGCACTTGGATGCAATACATTCTCCTTAACCAAAGCAAACCAACCAGACTTTAAGTGGAACTCGTACATACGATCCATCGTTAAACGTATAAAAATCTTGTCGGCATTAAATAACCCATTGAGGTTGATATGCCGTAAAACAAACCAAAGCAAAGCAAACCAACCAGACCTTAAGTGGAACTCGTACATACGATCCATCGTTAAAGATAAAAAATTCTTGTCAGCATTAAATAACCCATTGAGGTTGATAAGCCGTAAAACAAAAACAAAACGAGAGACAATCGTCTCATGGCCAGATCAAGTTGAAACACTAGCACGATTTTGATCTTTTCTTCTTATAATTTTTTATATTTTCGAATTGATTTGAAGCATTTTTTTTTTGTGTGTTTTATTGTGTGGTACAGGAAAGACTTGGTGTTCAATTAATCTCTTTCTTCATTTTATTTTAGACAAGCTTTGATAGATAAACTCCAGGAACAAAGTGTCGTCATTAGTCAGCATTTATATTGCCTACTAAAACTTGCTTCGATAAATAAAATATATTCGCTGTTACATGGAATTTCTATTTGTGCTTATGTGGACCTGAAACGTTTCTTGATGAAAAAAAACAAAAAAAAACAAACAAAAAAAAAAAAAAAAGGAACACAAGAAAGAAAATGTTGAGAAGCACATCTCTAGTACAATATCATAGACTGGATGCCATAGCATTGTATGCCGTCAGTATAGTGAGATCCTGACATTGCTGGGCGGGGGACTTCTTAGACTGAAGTAAATAGTATGTAGGGTGTCGGGTTTCTTCCATGGAATCAAAGGCCATGTGTCTGTAACCAAAATGATCTTTGACATTGAATAACATTGGCGGGGGTTTAACCTGGAAGATGTTGTTGTTGTTGTTTAACGGCATATCAACACTTTCATGGTTTAATTAATGCCAAAATTTAATATTCTTGAGAGCTTTGAAGTAATAAAAATATATGTTATTCTGCTTTCCCAACTGAATACATGGTAGATAATTCACAGCTTTTGTGCATATACACGTTTGTGTGGACCTAATTACTAGTGGTGTTGATATGTGTGTTTTATATTGTAGGTTTGTTGAAATTATATTTTGGAATACAGTTTGATTCCTTTAAGGAATTGTAGGATATTATATGGATTAATGTTACGAAAGAGTTCTTTTGTGTTGGTTGTTTGAATGGCAGATTTTGGTTGATGGGTTATCAACCTCTATGGGTTATTTAATAAAGAAATTCAAATATTTTTATCACAATTTTATGTCTTCATCTAAGTATAATTTGTATGCCTTCAACTACAGATAAAATATACCGTTGGTAATTTTACTAGAAAAATGTAAGATGATGATGATGATGATGATGATGAAGAATAAAAGAAAACGTAAGCTGATGATGATGATCATGCAGAATGATCTGATTAGTTTAACGGCATATCAACACCTTATGAGTCATTTACTGCTGACATTTATTTTTCTTGGAAACTGTGCAATAATAAATATTAAAAAATATGATATATGTTATTCTGCTTTCACAACTGAATACATGGCAGATGATTCACAGCTTTTGTGTTTGTCTGGACATAATTACTAGAGGTGATATGTGTATTTTGTGTTGTAGGTTTTTTGAAGTTATATTTTGGAATACAATTTTATTCCTTTAAGAAATTATAGGATATATGGATTAATGTCATGAAAGAGTTCTTTTGTGTTGGTTGTTTGAGTGGCTGATTTGGGTTGAACGGATATCAACCTATCACAATTTTCTGTCTTCAACTACAGATAAAATATATTGTAAGTCATTGTGCTTTAAACATCTATTGTTGATAATTTGACTATAGTGTAGCTGGCCACTCGTATTTGAGGATACCCGTTTACTAAAGTGGCTAGTCAATCCCTATTGCAGACGCCTGTTCAGGCGCATTTGTGCTTATTCAACACCCACAGAGACCACCTGTGGTTTACGCTGCAACTATGCTAAGCAGACCTTAGTTACAGTTTCTGGGAAAGAACATGTTATCTAGCATGATCAACAATTTGAACAAGGCCAGCACGCTCAAGGCCTCGGCCACGATGACTTGTGACTTCGTGCTAGCACAGCTACCGATGGCACCCAAGGGTTCCATCTACCCAATTTTATTCACAAGGCTTGGGTCATACCCCTGGCACTCTCCAAAGGTCAAGCAAACTGGGACCAACCCCTCCATTCCAATAACATCAGGAAGTCTCCTTCCTGACAAATCAACCATGGTGAGATTTGAACCCGGGTCTTATGGTCAGAATGCCGCACACTGGGATCAATTTGATCCAGTTCAATAAAATCAGGAAGTCTCATTCCTGACAAATCGACCATGGTGAGATTCAAACCTAGGTCTCATAGTCAGAATGTAAATCTAACCACTCGGCCATGTCCCCTTACAATATGACTATGAATATTTTATAAAAATACATATATTTTTACACTTTCATAGTGATTTGATCCCAGTTTGGGGGTTAACCATTTAGCCATAGATAGGACCCTAACAGGTGCTACCACCCCGGGTTAGGGTAGACCTGGGAACACCAGCAATTAAGACGTCGTTCCATGCTCCTCAAAACTTCTAATCTCCCAATCACAGGCCTTGCAGTTGGATTTAGTTTATCCTCAACCTGAAGAGGGATGTCTAGGGATATCTTGTCTTGTTCGTTATTTAGTACTGCTCAGATATTCCAGGGAGTACAAATATACACTGCCCGGCCTAGGAATTGAATTGAGTTACTATATCCCCAAGTTCACAAAACAACACTTTAACTCACAAAGCTACTGTCCCTAGACATGGTCAAGAGAATCATCTAACCTTGTAGATTAAATAAAGGGTTCAGTTCATAATTACCTGTGCGTTACCTGTATCAACAAGCACCTCATGGACAAAATGGCCCAGACTTTGCGATGATAACAACGATGAGCATATTAGTCTTAATGTAAATACTAAATCTACTTGCTTTGTCATTGTGATAGCCACACCTGGTACATAAGCTTACTCAATGTTGTTTAGGGTTGACTGTATAACCCTAAGGGAAGAGATCTGCCCCATGTATACTCAGTAAGGTACCCTCTGATTGGTTACCAAGTTACATGAAAACTGTACAGCCAGTTCCTAATGACTGGATTGAGTTCCAGCCATTGCTTTTAGACCGAAAAGGGTACAGTAGACATTTATAGAAATTTTAGGCCTTATACAACACCATGTAAATCTTGCCTCGTTTGAAGATTGATCCTATAAATGTCTAAGTTTATTTTTTATTTGGGATCAGTTAGAGAAGCAAAAAAAAAAAAAAAAATTATACCTAAAATTAGAGGGAGAAAAATGAAATACTTGAAAAACATGAGAAAAAAGGGCTCAGAGAATTTGAGACTCACAGGACAGATTGAAAGTAAGGATGGCATAGGTTTAGCATGTACAAGAGTCGTCAAGGTAGGAATGGGCTTGGTGCGTCTGTCACACATGAAACTCGTCAGGGTAAGCATGGGCTCAATGTGGCTGGCACACACGAGACTCGTCAGGGTAAGCATGGGTTGAGTGTGCACAAGATATATTTCTTTTCCTTTTATGGTGTTCTCCTTATGTCTTTTTTTTTCTTGTGAGTACTTGTTTATCAACATGTAACATTTTTATATATCTATATATATATATATATATATATTTATTTATTAGGTTGGTGCAAAAATAATGACATAATAATGTCGTTTTTTGACGTTAAAAAATACATCAAAAAACGACATTATTTTTGCACCAACCTAATATATATATATATATATATATATATATATATATGTATGTATGTATGTGTGTGCGTGTGTGTGTGTGTGTGTGCACCTCGAGGTGTTGTAATTCTTAGAAAGCTTGTTTCGCTGGAAAAATTACGACTGAATAGTCAGTTCGATCCTCACTGGATGCCCTTTTTACTTTCAGCCTTGTGGCCTGAGCTATGCTTGGAAAAATCACTATATGTGTGTGCATGCATGTGTGTGTACGTGTTTCATTCCATGTCATAGACAAAAAAAAATTTATAAGGTTTTATTCACTGATTTACAGTCATTTATATTAAATTTACTTATCAGTAGTAAATGTAATATTAGCCATTTCCTTTTAAGGAAACATTTGGCATTCATTGGGCAATCAGACATTATTACTGGTGTTACTTTTTCTCTTTGGTCATCAGGCTGGGATAAAAGTGTAATATATGTTTTTTTATTTCCTTTTAAGGAAACATTCATCATTTATTGACCGACAAGCCAGTGCTACATTTGGTTGAAATTGATCAGATCTTTCTATTAACCCTTTAAGCCCTGCGTTCCTTTACTAATTTTAACTATTCTGCCCGAGTTGTCAAGTTAAAATTCGCAAATAATTGGTATGGAATGTTTCACTGTAGATATAGAAATAGCTACAAGAGTTTACCCACCATTCATGTATTATATTTCTGGATGGGCCTCAAAACATTTTTCTCTACTCCTGTTCAACCGGTGGCTGGGCATCTTTTCTCTACCATTGGTAAAGCAGTGGTCAGGGCTCAAGGTGTTAAGAGGAAAGACCAAAAGAGTTTTTTTTTGGGGGATTAAATTTCTAGTAAATTCAAAATTTCGGTTAAAAATCTGGTTTTTCTTCCATCAGCGTTGGGACAAAACATTAGTATAAGGAAATTTTAGTGACTTTTTTGTGGTATAAAAGCACATTGATAATATAAATTTTGAATTTTTTTTTTTGTATGTGTATAAACATGCCAATATTTGTCGATACAGACATCCATACACGACATTATCAGAAAATAAAAGTGATAATTTTAATAAAAGCCAAAGTATCTAAAATCAATAAAACATTAAATTACTGAGAATATTTTTCTACATTTTGAAGAGTACTGAGTACTTAATTATATATAAAAGGTATTTACATTAAATTCTTTATTTTTTTTTTTACAGATAAAGCCCCCATAGAAAAAGCATTAGATAAACATACAACTCTCATCAAGATGCCAACATCTTACTTATTATAAAACACAGATTGTGTGCGTGCGTGTGTCTGTACTTTTATATATTGGATCGGATTTCCTACATTTTTCAACCGATTTAAAAAAAAAAAAAAAAAAAAACTTCACAGGACTGCGTAAAATTACCTTGCGGTGGTTCTGACAGCGCCAAAAATTGGAAAAACACAATTGTTTTTGCATGAAATCAATTTGAAAACACGATTCTGTCACCAGAATGAAAGGGGGACAACTCATATCGAGTTATACTTATAAAACCCAGGTTGGTTGTGTGTGTGTTCGTTTACATATGGGATCGGATTTCCTACATTTTTCAACCGATTTCAACAAAACTTCACTTTTTTTTTTTTGGCAGGTAGTGTTTCTTATTGTCTTGCACACTTTTTTCTTTATTTTTACATTCAGTATGCTTTAAAAATTCCATTTACAAGACAATTGTTTATAATAAAATTCTATTCAATCGGTAGACTCATAACAATTGAAAACAATGTTTTTATTTGAGTTTGACAATTCGTAAAAAAAAAAAAAAAAAAAAAAAAAAAAAAGAAAAAACTAATTAAGACATGCATGTCCATCAACCTTAAACAATAATCTTTGTCAATTTTATTTTTTAGTCTTTATGATGGTCGATACTTGATCTATCACTTACTGTTACATCCCCGGGCAACGCCGGGCTCTACTGCTAGTCTTAAATAAACAGCTGTATTATTAGGTTGGTGCAAAAATAATGTCATTTTCTCACATATGTTACTATGTTACTTCTTCAGGTGAACAAGCAATGAACAACAACAAAAATTGCAATATAAGCTCGGGTAAAAAATGTAATAATAATAATAACAAAAAATTTCAATATGAGCACGGTTGCTAAAACATCAAGTTTATAAGTCCCAGAACATCATCCACAGATGTCTGCAAGGACACATGGCCCAGTGGATAAAGACCTTGGTTAGAACCAGTGACTAGACCCAGAGTTGTGAGTTCAATACCAGGCCTCAGCAGTGGTGAACTAAAAACTTGGAGAGTTGAGTTAAAAAGAAATAAGGAAGATTTTGGCACGTGGAACTAGAACAATCTACCCCAAAGGAAGAAATAAAGGGTTCAGTTCAAAATTCCAATCACCTGAAGAAGGCCGGAGCATACAACGGTTGAAAAGTTGTGAATATGGCAATGAGGATAACATTATTTAATGTAAAGGAAAAAAAAAAAAAAAAAAAAAAAACTCCTTCCAGTCAATTTAAATTAGTTTTTAAAATACTGCAAAATATTTTACTTATTGCAAATATTAAACTTAAGCTATTAGTTTGAAAGTAAAACTAAAAGTTTCAAGAAAGATTTTTCATTTTTTAAAATTCATTTTAAACCTTAGGCATTGCAAATCTGTGGCGGTACCTATATTAGAGGCAAGTAGGGTAAGAGCAAGTTACATTTGACATTAACAAGATGAGTAGCGAAAAAAAAACAGCAAGTAACCTACTGAACGAGCTTGTGCAAATGGATGGTAGAACAATAACTGAGCAGGCTAATAAAGAGAGAAACATTACTAAGAGCTACAGGTTCTGAAGATAAGAGTTGTGATTCTACAGAAGGATGATAAGAATCTCATGGACAGAAAGTACACTTGGAATCAGAAAGAGATGGTTGAAATGAAGAGCAGTGTGCACTAAGGACAATCTAGCTTTGTAGATTAGAATTCAGCTAGTCATTCTCTGAATTTTATCTGTATTTACAAACTCCTGATGAAGACCAGCCAGCTCAACAGCCGAAACATTGTGATAGCAACAACAAACATGAGGATATTAATCTAAATGTAAATAAATCGATTTGCTTCCTCATTTGGCAATGTGGCAGTCATGCACAGTACATAATCTCAGCCAATTAACGCTGTGTAATCCCCAAGAGAGAGTGCCTGCTCATGCAAGTCGCCTCTGATTGGTTGTCAAGACTACATATCCAGTTTGCAATGGCTGGATATGTTCCAGCCAGATCTCAGACAGAACAGGCACAGAAGACATAACATTATAGAACAATGAGAAAAGAGGGCTTGGAGAATTTGACACTCACAGGATATAATGAAAGCAAAAGGGATACAGGAAAGAAGTGAGTAATCTATCTAACGAGCTTGTGTAAAACATAGAATGGGAATGATAATAAGGGGACAAACATTGTTAAGAGCTACAAAGGATAGGAAGTTGTGGAGAGCCATAACCTACCTACCTACCTAACGACCTTGTGTAAATGGATGGCAGAACAGGGAATGGAAGAGATAATGAAAAGACAATCATTGCTAAGAGGTACAAGCGATAGGAAGTTGTGGAGAGCTTTAATCAAGTACCTAATGAGCTTGTATAAATGGATGGTAGTATAGGGAATAGAAGTGATAGTAAGGTGAGAAATATTCCTTAGAGCTACAAAGTATATGATGCTGTGGAGAGCCATGACCACCCATGAGATGAAGAGATGCAGTACATGAAAGTAGTTATATAAATATGCATACACACAAAGACGTCATTTATTATGGAATGAATAACAACATCAGCTGGCTAATTATTATCAAAATCATTTAATCATGGACATTATTTGAACTAAATTTGAAAAAAAAAATAAAAAAATAAAATTATTTCAAGCAATTTTTTTTTCTTTTTTTTTTTTTTATAAAGATTTCTGATAATGACAGATTTATAACAATAGACAATATGAGCGGATGCTGAAAAGTTATCAATGAAGCCCATTTTCCAAAATTTGACCACATGACCAAATCTCAGAATTTTTGGGAAAAAGTTCCTTAGTTGAGCTGAGAACTTTTCAATCAACTGTTCAAATTTTTATATCCTTTACATAAATGATATTAGACCATTATTGTTTGGGAAAAGACCCAGCTCCAAAAAGACCACAAACAACTTTCTTTAGATTTTCATTATTTATTAGTCACTTGTGTTTTTTGTTTTTTTTTCCTATTTTTACGCTTAACACTTTCTGTATTTTCCACATTTTTCTCCGACAATTTCCTTTTTTTTCTTTTTTTTTTTTTTTTTACACTTGACACTTTCTGAATTTTTTCTGTTTTTTAACACTTTCTGCATTTTTCTGTTTTTTTAACACTTTCTACATTTTTTATTTTTTTACAATTGACACTTTCCATGTGTTTTCTCTCTCTCTCTTTTTTTTTTTTTTTTTTTTTTTTTTTTTTACTCGACACTTCTCGTATTTTTTCTCTCTCTTTTTTTTTTTTTTATTTGACAAAGTGGGTGCTGAAAATTTGTCAGCCTAATCCACCCCCACAAAAATCAGTATTCTGATGTCAGATCGTTGAAATATCTCCATTTTGCAAAGTTAGTCAGACTGAGAACTCATCAGTAACACTCTTGTAAAAGTTCACCATAATATGAAAACAAATGAAAAGTACCTCACCCAAAAAGTTTAATTCACCTTCCGTTTATCGTTGGTTAAAAATGCTAGAAACTGTTTTTTTCTGTTTTTCATTCCATTTTCTATGAGAATCTAAAACGTCTATTCCATTAAAATGTCCATAATGTCATCAACATTAAAGGTAATATACACACGCACACACAGAGAAAAATTCTAATTCTGTTTCTTTTTTTTCTAAAGTTGCAAGATTTAATATATTTCATTTTAATACAGCTATTTAGACTTAATACATTTTAGGCATGAAGAGACTAGAATTTAATTGATGCTGAATTTAATCGTCCCAGTTCAAAGCCCACCTTTGTTGGTGTGTACACCTTAATTATTAATTATTCTCGCTTCTATCCTAGAACTGCTAACATTCATGTTAGGCTGGTTGATTTTACAACATGTCAACCCTCATTGGGTACTTAAGGCTAAATTTTCTACAGGCCATCCAGTGAGGATCAAACTCACTACACAGTAGTAATAGTCAGCTAGTCTCGTTAACCATTACACCATGCTGATTGTTTCTTAGCTGATTTTAAAACATGTCCACCCTTGTTAGGTTATTATTTAAACACAAATTCTTTATGGGTCACCCAGTGAGGATCAAACTCCCTACTCAGTTGTAATAGTCAAGCAGACCAGCCTTGTTAACCGTTGCCCCCATACCAATTGTTTCTTAACTAATTTTGTGACATGTCAACCAACCATTGTCGAGTTCTTTAACACTAGGATGGCCGAGGTGACGTTTTTGACACCTTCAAATTTTCAACAAATTACTATGGAATAACTAGTTTTGGTTTGATGCTGAGGCTTAGGGACAATTATTGAATTTTAGCAAAGATGCTTAACAGACTTAATTCTTTAAAAAATATTCAGTGGAATAGCTGATATTTGAGGTTTTACCTTGAATGGCTGAGGTGTCCTTTTTGACACCTAGGCTATTTATAGGGTAGATGCATTGAAAAATTTCTCACAAGCAATAATACTTGTGTTTATGTCCCCTATCTATCTATTTATCTATCTATCTATACACACACCTAATTTATATATATATATATATATATATATATATATATATCACTTTCTTTCATTATGAGGTATACTAATATTTGTAAATTTCTTTTCAGACTTGTTATTCCTGACTTGAATATTGAATATATTAAAGACGGCTGCTTCACAGCGTAATGTAAATAAAGATATCAAAGGAGCTGGTCATCCTAGTGTTAATCTTGAATTCTGCATGGACCACCTAGTGAGGATCAAACTCACTACACAGTAGCAATAATCAACTAGACTAGCCTTGTTAACCATTACCCCATTTCAATTTAATATCAAACTGTGGATGGGGCACATAGTGAGAATCAAACACACCATGCAGCAGTAATTTGGTTGTTTGATTTTACAGCATGCCAACCCTTGTTGGTGTATTTAATGTCAAATTTCGACATCAAACAAGAGTTGATATGTAAAATCAACCAACTTAACAATACAAAGGGAGTTTGATCCTCACTGTGTGCCTCACTCAGAATTTGATATTAAATAACCCAACAAGGGTTGACATTTCGTAAAATCAACCAACCTAACTTTATAAAGGTCAGCTAACAGCGCCTATCCTGACTAAGTACTCACGGCTCGTGCCTGATAAACAGAAAGGGAGGAAGGAAGAGTCTCCTCCCTTGGCAAGTTCATGCCTGAAATGTTAAAAGCACAGAATTAAGTTATGGGGCAAAGGTTACCGAGAGCATCACCAAAATAAAAATTTTAACATCAGAAGTTTATTTGGTCTTCCTCCTGACTTCAGGCGGTTTCCGTCCTGCGACAGGGCAGCTCAGATTCAATGCATTCCAGCACTCTGATAGCAGCATCTGGAATACGAGTACCTGTGGAGAGGTTCGAAGAAAAAGGAAACGATGTATAGAAAAGGGAAAAAAAATAATAATTGTTTTAAAACATAAAAAAAAAAAAAAAAAAAAAAAAAAAAAAAAGGAAGGAAAACATGCATGAAACGAGACATTGGCTCTCTGAGCATTAAAGAAACACAAATGGGCCTGCCGTCCTGGGTATGACGATAAACAGCAAGGTCTCTGATCAGAAGGTTTTGAGGAGCATGGATCGATTGATTGATTGTTTTGTTTAACGGCATCTCAACCTTAGTGGTCATTTTATGCCGGAAATGATTTTGAGTGACTTTAAAAGTCAAAAACGCATAGTTGGCAACACCATTGTTTCAAAAACGTACAGCTGGCAACATTGTGTGTTTTTTTTTGTTTTTTTGTTTTTTTTTTATAAAAAACGTATAGCTGGCAACATTATGGTTTTAAAACATAACTGGCAACATTATTTTTTACAAAAAGCATATAGATGGCAACATTGTTTCAAAAACGTATAGCTTGCAACATTATGGTTTCAAAAACAGATAGCTGGCAACATCATGGTTTCAAAAACGGATAGCTGGCAACATTATTGTTTCAAAAACCTTTATCTGAGACCTTACTGTTGGATGTAGTTTATCGCCATACCCAGGACGCAGATGTAGTTTATCGCCATACCCAGGAGGCGGATGTAGTTTATTGTCATAATCAGGACGTAGGTGAGAGCTGAGGCATTGCTGTTGGATGTAGTTTATCGTCATACCCAGGACGTGGATGTAGTTTATTGTCATACCCAGGACGTAGGTGAGAGCTGAAAAAACTAAAAACGTACAGCTGGCAACATTATTTTTTAAAAAAAAACAAAAAATGTATAGCTGGTAACATTCTTTCAAAAATGTGTAGCTGGCAACATTATGGTTTCAAAAACGTACAGCTGGCAACATTACTTTTGTGAAAAACATCTTAGGCCTTGCTGTTGGATGCAGTTTATCGTCATACCCAGGACGCGGATGTAGTTTGTCATACCCAGGACATAGGTGAGAGCTGAAAAAACTAAAAACTTACAGCTGGCAACATTATTTAAAAAACAAAAATAAAACAAAACGTATAGCTGGCAACATTGTTTCAAAAACGTATAGCTGGCAACATTATGGTTTCCAAAACGTATAGCTGGCAACATTATGGTTTCAAAAATGGACAGCTGGCAACATTACTTTTCCGAAAAACATTATCTGAGGCCTTGCTGTTGGATGTAGTTTATCGCCATACCCAGGACGCGGATGTAGTTTATTGTCATACCCAGAACGTGGGTGAGAGCTGAAAAAAAACTAGTTCACTATTTACCCATAGCTGGGACCACAACAGGTGCTACCACCCCGGGTCAAGGTGGACCTGGGAATACCAGCAATTAAGAGGTGGCTCCACGCTGCTCAAAACCTCCTGATCAGAGCCCTTGCTGTTGGATGCAGTTTAACGTCATACCCAGGATGGGAGGAGCATGGAACCACCTCTTAATTACTGGTGTTTCCAGGTCAACCCTGACCGGGGGTGGTAGCACCAGTTAGGGCCCCAACTATGGGCAAATAGTTTACATGCAAAATGGGATCAGAACACTATGAAAGTTTAAAAATAGGTTTTAATATCACCAATACATTTTTGTAAAAATATTGCTATTACGTTGGTGCAAAAATAATGTCGTTTTCTCACATGTTTGAACGTCAAAAACGACATTACTTTTGCACCAACTTAATAGCATTGAATTTTTCAAGGAAAAAATTATTACCAGCAATACACTTTTAGAAAAAAAAAAATTACCAGCAATAAAAATCTTGTTGCCATTAAATAACCCATTGAGGTTGATATGCTGTAAAACAAGCCAAACCATGAAAGGGTAAAAATAGGTTACATATGGATGAGCTAGATTCTTTTCAGTGGTTTAATCAATTCTGGGAACAGTTTCAGACTGACATATATGTATATCATTATATTGCTCAGCCTATGAAATTCTCAGCTGAACATTGTATAGTTACACATGAGTATTCTACATTCTCTCGAGTGGTTTAATCAATTCTGGGAACAGTTGCAGACTGACATATACGTATATCATATGGAGCAATGTTGCTATATATGGGCAGGAGCTGCTCATTCTTCACTTTCCACTCTTGACAGAGTTTAAAAGTGTGCACACATCCCTGTGGGTGACAAATTATTTTCCACACTGCATAACTCTTTCCTCACAGATGAAACATCACAAGGTTTTCCCTGCCAAATGCTATTTCTATGGAAAGTGTCCAGATGAACTACGAGGATGGGCTGAAAAGTTTATAGGCTGATTAGGAAGGCATGATGCCAGAGCTGTGAAATCTTGCATGCATTCATTTCAACTCTTATTAATAATGGCATTTTTTTTTTTTTTAAACTTCTTTTGGCTAACAGGATGAAAGCTACTT
>OZ010613.1:28122722-28127722 GCA_963932145.1 Acanthosepion lycidas
TCTGGGTCAGTTCTCAAAGATGAAGGCATCAGAACTCCCACTAGACAGACACACATACCCACACATGAATACATGTATGTGTGTGTGTGTGTGTGTGTGTGTGTGCGCATGTGTGATAAAATCAAGAACAACTAGGAAATGTATATGAATCGAACATGTTTCACTTTTATTAAAGCTTCAGAGATTGAGAGGAAAACAGACAAAAAGACAAAACACTGGTATTTTCAATTTTGTTTGGGTCAGTTCTCATTGGTCAGTCAAATATCATGTGCATTAAAACCGTAATTTCCGGACTATAATCCACAACTTTTTTTCTCGAAATATGTAGGGTGCAGGTTATATATGAATTGTGTCTTCGAACCTTGAATGGCTGGGGTTAGGGTAACATAACTTCACAAAAACTGGTCGCCAGAGTCGAGCCAGTTATGTCCGTAGAGTTGAATTTAAGGGAGTGCGGTTTATATACTGGTGTGGACTATAGTGCAGAAAATATGGTACTCGTAATTAACATATGCAAATAGTACAACACTCTTAAAGTATGTATGGGAACTCAAAAACACAAACTAATGGAAAATCAGAGTCTGTCTATATTTCTGAGATGAGGTATTATGTATATTATTCGGACTATTGTCCTCATCTTTTTCGCCATATTTATCACAATGTTTCGGCTGTTGTATGCTCCGGCCTTCTTCAGGTGGTTGGAATATCGAACTGAACCCTTTATTTCACTCACTGGGGTAGACTGTTCTAGTTCCACGTACCATGTTTAATGGATGACATTTATCAGTTCTCCACTGCCTTAACCGGGTATTGAACTCACACTCTTTGGGTCCTGTCAGTGGATCTAACCAACGCCTTTATCCACTGTGCCATGTGTCCTTGAGGCACATGGAACTAGAACAGTCTACCCCAGTGAGCGAAATAAAGGGTTCAGTTCGACATTCCAACCACCTGAAGAAGGCCGGAGCGTACAACGGCTGAAATGTTGTGATAAATATGGCGACAAAGATGAGGACAATAGTCCGAATAATGTAAATAATGTAATGGAAAATCTCATAATTAACATATGCAAATAGTACAACACTCTTAAAGTATGTATGAGAACTCAAAAACACAAACTAAAAAGATAGAAAAGAATTAAAAAAAAACAAAAAACAAACAAACAAGACATCCAGCAACAAATTTCAGTATAAAACAAGTGAAAGCCATACTTACGGTCTGCCCATATTTTTTAGCTCTTTTATCAGCTCTGGAACAAGAGTCTTGTGTCCAGCGGCCAGAGAGCTGACACCAACAACATGGACATCAGCATCTATAGCTTGTTGGGCGGCTTCTTTTGGAGTCTGAAACAATTAAGAAAACTACAGATAGTAGATAATATTTATTTATGTGCATGTGAGGGGATTCTGAAGGGCCTTTCCAAATCCTGACTAAACATCAGAATCTTTTTAAGTTAAGAAGATCTTAAGAAGATTTACTATCTACTTTCATATGTGTGTATTTAGGTAGCAATCCCTGTCTTATACATGTTTTGTTAAAGACGAGTGACAAAGTACTGTGATTAAACATTTTATTTCATTTTCCTTGTTTTGTTTTCTGG
This sequence comes from Acanthosepion lycidas, assembly GCA_963932145.1. NCBI lineage: Eukaryota > Metazoa > Mollusca > Cephalopoda > Sepiida > Sepiidae > Acanthosepion > Acanthosepion lycidas. The sequence continues at coordinate 28,124,323 of OZ010613.1, forward strand.
ACACAAAGTGTGTAAAAACTGTCCAAAAAGATCATTTTATTTTTACTTTTAACTTGTATGGGTTGTGTTATGTATGTATCAATAGTTATAGAGGATGTTTTATTTCTCAAACATGGTCAGCATATTGTGGCCGTGTTCATAGTTAATGTTACTGAGTGTTGGCTTTTTCGTTTTTATTATTAGGACTTCAATTATTCTTATCTTTTTCTTAATTGTGGATGAGGTCATTATGCTTGTACTTTGAACTAGTATGATTCGGACGGAGTCTTGTATGTTTTTGAATGTGTTTAAATGAATTCTAATGGAGCTGTTGTCAGATAGGTGTAATGTAAGACATCTGGATAAGCATACAATAGTGTGACCGACATATTTATTTATGAGTGGGGTTTGATCAGGAACACAGTTGCTTAAGGGGCACACATATATATAAAAAAAAAAAAAAAAAAATTGTTTTATTTTCTCATTAACAGCACATTTCCTGCTTAATGATTTCTCAAGACCGGGGGAGCTATTAATTATTAACAATTTTATTTTGACACTAGACCACGTGTGACTCGTTGGGTCAACCTTATTGTATTACTGTTTATATTAGGTTGGTGCAAAAATAATGACGTAATAATGTCGTTTTTGACGTAAACGTCAAAAAACGACATTATTACGTCATTATTTTGACGTAAATGTCATTATTTTGACGTAAACGTCTAAAAACGACATTATTACATCATTATTTTTGCACCAACCTAATATTTAGTTTCATGAAGTGTTTGTGAAAGATATATTTTAAAAATACATTTATTTGCAGTTATTAAATGTTGATTTCAACATTAAAAAAAAAACTGTCTGTTTGAAGGAAGTTGAAATAAAAATACTTACTGTATAAACAAATCATATTTTTAAATCATATATATATATATATATATATATATATATATATATATATATATATTAGGTTGGTGCAAAAATAATGACGTAATAATGTCGTTTTTTGACGTTAAAAAATACGTCAAAAAACGACATTATTACGTCATTATTTTTGCACCAACCTAATATATATATATATATATATATATATATATATATATATTACCCGCTGAATGTTCAGATTATAAAACATTGAAGTTGCTTTCAACATTAAAAAAAATTGTCTGTTCGAAGAAAGCTGAAATATAAATAAATATGCAATCATGGGAAGGTAGAAAGAGGGGGTAAGAGAGAAAAGGTGAATGGAAAGAGAGAGCATTTCTTTTTTTCCATTTCCTGACAAGGTTCAACATTGCTTAACTCATATGTGAGCCAGAAGAAAGAAGAGATAAATAAGGATGAAAACTTACTGAAAAGAGCGGGCCAACATCTACGTCAAAACCCATATCAGCAAATCCTGTCGCAATAACTTTACCACCTCTGTCGTGTCCATCCTGTCCAACTTTAGCCACCAAAATCCTGGGTCGTCGGCCTTCAGCTTTTTCAAACTCCTACAGGAAGAAAGATGCATTGAAATAGTAAATGAAACAAAAGGAAACTTCCTCATCTGTTAAGAAGTATTTACGGTAAGAGGACACCATGGATCAAACCTAAGGTAGTGGGACACTGTTATCGATCAAGGAGAGGGCCTAGTCAGTAAAGCTGATTTTGCAGGCCGTCTGGTAGTGCCAAGAAAATGATCTTCCCTAGGTGACCCATTATGAAGACCCGATGCCAAGTAATTTGAATAAGTATTCAAAAGCTCCCAAAATGAAGAGCCTCCAAGCATACACAGAGAAAGGATTTAAAAAAAAAAAAAAGAAAATCTACATGAAGTATGCCATATAGATATATATCTCATATATAAAGTACAGTGTATGTGCTTGTGTGTGCCCAAGCAATTCCTCCGCTGCCACTGATCTGATTTCAATGATTCATAACTCATTCAAAAGCCCTAGAAAAGTTAGGCACAGGGAAAGATTTTTGTTGAGCTCAGATTCAGGGTTGCCAGATTATGCAAGGTTAAAAATGTATATTAATATATTATACTAGCCATTATTGTTGCTTTCATGGTTCAGGGGAAGTAACTCTTATTTTCCTTTTGTATCCAAAATTGCAACTAGCTTAATTTAAGGACTCTTGTTTTATCCATCATCACAATAGATAGCTAGGGAGGAGTATATGCGATAGGCATCAATAAACTACAGAAGAATTCAAAATTGATTGCAGCATTTAAGTATTGATTAATGTTTAAGCTTACCTATCAAAAATGCAGTGATAATTCTTCTGCTGCCACTTAATTTAAAGATTCGATGTACACAGATCCTTATTTTCCATACAATTGTTTTTATTTAATTGGTGACAGAGCAGGGGTCAATTTATAAGATAAAATTAATATAATGTAAAGATGGGAAAATAGAAATTAGAATTATACAGTCCATATTTGAAGAGTTAGAGAAACATAATAGTTAATTAAGTAAAACCTATATAATGGAATTTATATGAATAAATATGAAATTGGAACTCAATTCTCCCACAAATTCTGAGATTAAAAAGCTCCAGTTCTACTTTATAGTAATTTACACACTAAGTATTTGCACTGTCTCTCCACTGAGACGAGATGTGATACAAGGCATTTTTTAAGGTGGGGGAACTTGAGCATGGACACCTGGGAAAGGAACAAAAATTGCATGCAGCTCCCTCAACCGTTGGTTCTGCTGGCCTCAGTACAAGCACCGATCCCTCTCTCTGGTGCCATGAGAGGGCACATCCTCAAGCAGCTGTTCCCCAAGGCTGAGCACCTCTCAGTATAAATTCCTCAGTTGCCACTCTGTCCTTTGACAGAGTAGGCCCTGAGCACACTTTGCCCAAAGACAGAGATGCAATGACAAATAACATGTTATAAACTACTCAAAAGAGTAATTTGCACGGTATTTACTTGACTTCCCACTGAGGTTGTGACAAGCTCAGTTTTAACGTGGGGACCCGAGTGTTTTCACTCAGGCCACTGGTCTAAGCTAGTCATAGCTGGTCTTGGCTTGTCCTAGCTGGTCCAAGCTAGTCCTAGCTGTGATACCACCAGCCCAGGGATGAACCCTGTGACCAGTAAGTAATCGAGCACGTACACCCCTCCAAAAAAGAATTTTTTCACACTGAAAGCTCAGTATCTGTATTATATATTATCTACTTCTAGACAATATCACACTTCAGATTTAACTAATTTGCATATAGATTTTAAAAATTTTATTTTATTAACTATCCTTCATTACTGTTCTTTTATTTGAGGATTGTTTTTATTTTCATATCAAAAAAAGTTCTGTTTAGGAATATTGTCTTATGTAATGCAGAAAAGTGTTTGAAATTTGCATTTTACTTGGCCTTCAACAAGTTGGCATCTATTTGTAAAACTTTCCTTAACTATAACAAGCCAATTTATAAA
>OZ010613.1:28135222-28157722 GCA_963932145.1 Acanthosepion lycidas
CAAAGAATTGTTACTTTGTGAAACAAATTCCCCAAAGAATACTTCCCTGACAATTACTAATTTTGGGTTCTTTAAGTCCAGGGTCAACCAATATGTATCCTACTTGGCTTCATAATAATCTCTTATATCATCCTTCCGCCTCCCCTGCAATCTCACTCAGTAACTCTCTACCTTGAGTAGTCCTTGGGCCTTGTATTGGGTGAACTATCAGTAAAAAAAAAAAAAAAAAAAAAAAAAAAAAATCCTTTTACTTGCACAGGTCATTTAACTTTTGCCTCACCTGTTTGGAATCTCGGGTTTCTCGGATTTTTTTCAGCCTGGCATTTTGAGACTCTCGCACTTTTGTGTTGTCGATCGCCAAAACATCAACCAGTTCTTCTTCTTGCAGCCGATACTTATTCACCCCAACAATCACCTCTGAACATATATAGAAGTACAATAGTGAGATAACAATGAAATAAAAAAGTAACAGATTCAAAATAAAATCAAAAATAAAATTTGAAAAAGTAAAATCCGAAAAAATAAATAAAAATTTAAATTAAAAAAAAAAAAAAAAAAAAAAAAATTTAGATAATACCCAAAAATAAAAATAACAAAATCTAAAAACAAGAAGAAAAAAATAATGACAAAATCAAGAAAAAAATTAAAAACAAAAATAAAAAAAAATCCCCACCTTCCCTACAGAAAAAAAACATAAAATTGCAAGATAATAAAATCAGGAAAAACCGAAGAGTAATTAAAAAATCAGGAAAAACCGAAGAGTAATTAAAAAATCAGGAAAAACCGAAGAGTAATTAAAAAATCAGGAAAAACCGAAGAGTAATTAAAAAATCAGGAAAAACCAAAGAGTAATTAAAAAATCAGGAAAAACCAAAGAGTAATTAAAAAATCAGGAAAAACCAAAGAGTAATTAAAAATCAGCAAAAACCGAAGAGTAATTAAAAATCAGCAAAAACCGAAGAGTAATTAAAAAATCAGGAAAAACCGAAGAGTAATTAAAAATCAGGAAAAACGAAGAGTAATTAAAAATCAGGAAAAACCGAAGAGTAATTAAAAAATCAGGAAAAACGAAGAGTAATTAAAAATCAGGAAAAACCAAAGAGTAATTAAAAATCAGCAAAAACCGAAGAGTAATTAAAAAATCAGGAAAAACCGAAGAGTAATTAAAAATCAGCAAAAACCTAAGAGTAATTAAAAAATCAGGAAAAACCAAAGAGTAATTAAAAATCAGCAAAAACGAAGAGTAATTAAAAATCAGGAAAAACTGAAGAGTAATTAAAAATCAAAAATCTCAAGACAACAGGACATGGTCAAAATGTCATAGGAGCAAATGAATTCTATTTTGAAATCAAATTAAAAGTGTCCTAGACTTTCCCCTCTAAACATCGATAAAAAATTATATTATTCTTTGTGTATGATAGTGCCACATTGAGTCTGTGATAGTGTATCAGCAGGTATATATTATCCACCCCTAGCCTATAAGTAATTTCATTATCATAGCTCCCCAGTTTCATTCTCAATCTCTGGATCTAATGGTTTTTAATTTTTCCAGGTCTTTTAGTATTAAACATGAAAGTCACTGCCTGTTGGTCTGTAATGATGGTAAAGTGTCGATCAGATATGTAGTCAGACTACCTTTTTACAGCTTCTATAATAGCTGAAGCTTCCTTTTCTACTGAATAGTACTTTAGTTCAGTCGACTTTAGTGATTGTGAGAAGACAGTCAGCCTGATCCAAAGCAGTAGCAATTCATGTATCAGAAGTGTCCGTCTCGACTCCTAGTAGGAAAATTTCTTCAATAATGTGAAGAAAGACACTTTTGATTTCTTTAAGTTTTTAAGAATGCTTCCATGGACTCAAAGGGAAACGAGTCAGCCATAATTAAAGATTGGATCTTATTTGAAAACTTAGATATACATTGGGAATAATAAGAAAAAAAAACGAGGAGCCTGCAAAGGGCAGCTTTATCATTAAGGATAGGTAATTATTTAAGTGGGCATAATTGGTCTCCATTAGTTTTTAGTATACCATGAGATATGGTGTAGTTAAGAAAATTAATAGAAGTGGTTGGTAAGGAGTTTGGTTTGGTTTATTTTGTTTAACGGCATATCAACCTCAATGGGTTATTTAATGCCGACAACATTTTTAGGATAGATTTGTATGAATAGAATATGTATTCTTTAGTTTAGATTGGTTTGGTTTATTTTGTTTTACGGCATATCAACCTCAATGGGTTATTTAATGCCGACAAAATTTTTTATTGCTGATAATATTTTGTTTTGTCAAAAATCTGTTTCTGGTAATATTTTTCCTTCAAAATTGTATTGCTGGTAATAGTTAACTATTTGTCCATAGAGGTGCTGTCCAAAAAAAAAAAAAAAAAAAAAAAAAGACAGATAATCATTTTTTTCCGTTTGATAAAAAAGATAAAAATCTGACTTTGATATTCTTTTAAAAATCAATTATCATTTTTTCAAAACTGATTTTAATAAAATCAGAAATTATAATTTTTATTTAAAATATTTTGAACCAAGCTTAACTTAGCTTAGCTTCTGCGCCGAAAAAATGTAATTTCAAAATAAAACAAAGCAGGTCATAACCTTTCGCGTAGCTTCACAGGTGACGAAAGACACATTCATGACGTTTAGATAACTTACAGGAGGATAATTCTTTCTACGGATGGAAGGAAGTGAAATTATTTAGATTTAAGTGAACAAATTATTTACCTCGTTACTTTTAAGGAAAACTTTCAGCGCTCTAATTTTTCATTTTTTTTTTGTACTTAGCTTTCATCTTTACGTTTACGATGCTTTATGGAAAATATAAAGAAATTAAAAAATAAGACTGTTAAGAGTGAGATTAAATTTCATAAGAAAAAGGTATCTAATTAATTCATAGGTACCTTTCTTATGAAATTTTATCAGAAGTGTAGATAAAATACTATAATTTTATGTACATTTATTACATTTTACTGTGTTATTTGTATTTCCATTCATTTTATTATTAATTTTGATATTTCATTTATGGAAAAATGTCATAAATGAGATTAATATAAAAATAAGATCATATAAATTAAAGTTTAGCGGTAGTTAAATTTCATAAGATGATACTGATACTTATAGGTACCCTTCTCAGTTGAAATTGAAAAATCAAATTAACTTCTCCATACGTGTTTTGCAAAAGTAAAGGCCTTAACAGCGAAGGACAATGCTGAACTCAAATAATGCAACTAAATTGTATCCTGGTTGGTCTTACCGCCCGATTATAAGCACAAAAATTACATTTTTTAATTACTGTGGATCTTCTGATTGGTCCAAATGATAAAATTTTCAAAGCGCTAGACAATGACAATCTCATCTGGACACTTTGAAAGGTTAACATTGACTAATGTTACAATATTTTTAAAAAACTTAATGTAAAAATCTATTATAATTAAAGAAATAACAAATAATTGTATTAAAAATTCAGTTTTCCTTGAAAAAATTTTTTGCTTTCAGAAAATATTGTCCATATTCATTAGATCAACTAAAAACAAATAAAAGCATTTGAAATTAAATAATATATTTGTTTTTTTGAGTTTTGTATGTTACAATTCAGAGCTGATTTTCAGGTACTACTGGTCCAATTAAAAAAAAAAAAAAAAAAAAAAAAAAAACATGATTTGCATTCTTCAAAGCCTTGTGCTTTTAACTATTGTAATCACTAAGGTTGATGTGCTTGAATTTCTAGAGTTTTTCATAAAATTAGTTATGGGGGTGTTAATATATATATAAAAAAAATATTTCTGCCATGACTTTAATAAAAAAAAAAAAAAAAACATATTTATAATAATTTTGATCATCTGTTAAGAGTTTCTGAAAGTTTCATTAACATCTGACAATTATTTGTATTTCTGCAAGATTTTCCTAATTAATGTGTGTAATAAAAAAAAAAAAACGTGCTAAAAATTATCTATGTTATTTACTAGTCCCGGTTGGTACAAAGAGAAACAAGGTTTTTTTTTTTTTTTTTTTTTTTTAATTAAAATTTAGAATATTTTAAAAAGAAGGAAAAATTTTAAAAAATAATTAAAAAAACTTTGGTCTTTCCTCTTCATAAAAACAAGCATTTAGACGATAAAATTTTGTTTTCATAAACTTTGGCGTCTTTTTCATCAGACTATGCTCTATTTTTTAGAGATTTCGTGGAGGTACCTATGTAAAATTAGCAGATTTGTTTCTTCATATTTACAGTTGGTCATGTTCTGTAAAAAGCTGGAATAAGAACAAATTTTCATCAAATGAAGAGTCACTTCCCTTGAGTGCGCCATAGCTCCCTTGACGTCTTCATATTTATAAGTACAGAGTTATTTCCCTTCAATTCTACATTTTTATAGAAGACATTTTTTTTTTTTTTTTAATCGAATTCACTTCACACAAAGCAGGAAAGTCACTAAGACAAGTGGTTACTGGGTGTGAGAGAATTAGAAAGCAGAAAAATTACTAAGGAGCGAGAACAATAGTAAGACTAATGAAGACAAACGATAACGATTGCGCATTTAAATTTTTGAAGACCAAACTTAATTAGAAACATGGAGTCAGAAAGGAGTTCTACAGATGAGAAGCATGAAAAAAAAAAAAAAAAAAAAAGAAACTATAAACATGGAACTTATGGTTAAATCAACTGTAAATTGATGTGACATTACCAGCAATCTAGTACTGTTCCACCAGTTTTAACTTTCACGGCTAAGACCTGTAAACTTGTCTTTTTCCTATCTATCACCCCTAGTAACAGAACAGTCTATATCTTACGCCTACGTATGGAAAACTTCAACCAATTAAAACCATACTAGACGAACCAACAAATCTCATTGGTCAACGACACTATATTCTGAAAGTTTCATGTGCAAAACGAAATTGCGCCAAAATTTCGGACTTTCAGAACTTATAAAAGAAGACGCCGACTGACCCAAGCAGTCAGAGACGAACACCCACAGAGAAATTGCCAACATACTCCACGTCACTCGAAATCACGATTTTACCGCGCAAAGGTACATCAACGCTGACTCACTCACAATTTAAAATCAACCAACTCTGTGAACATCGATTTCCAAACATTGCTTATCCAAAGTGAATTATATTCGCTACCTATTAAGTAAACATCAATGTGCAAACGACCTTAAAAACATTACAATCAAAAGTAGATCACTCCTTAAGAACTCCTACTAAAAAGACACTTAATATTGACAATTCTAATACCAACACAACTCTAAAACGGACTGCAAATGAACGAACGATTACAAAGAGAGACATTCTGAAACCTAAAACATACACATTTTGCCAACATAACATATACCAATTATCCTGCTTGTATATTGTTTTGAATTGTATATAAATGTTTTATTAGTTTCTAATTGAATATGTCTTGTTCTTAATTGTATTTTAAATTTCGTTTATTTATTTGTTGTGGATGCAGAAAGTCACGCAACCTACACAAATTCCTTCTGATTCTTTCAAGCATAATTAATAAATCCTGCACATCCCAACAGACCCACCCTGTCACGGACATTGTAGTGAACCACAATTCCTTTGTATTCCATTAGTGAGATGTAAATTCCACAATAGATTCTTCCCATGAACTACTGCCAAACACTGTGGAAGTAACTCCCAAGAGTCTGCTTCTCTGATCACTTCAATCTCAACTTGTTCAAGTCTACGGTTAACTGTTATCTTCCACACATATCGGCATCAACTGTCTCTTACTCTGTAACCCCTACCTTGAGTGTATAAAAAAAAAAAAAAAAAAAAATTAATGACAAACAAATAACATGCCAAGCATAACACTATCCTCACCAGATCCACTATCAATTCTGGCCTGTCTTCGGGCTGCACATTCTTCAATTTTCAGTTTTGGCATGCCTGATGCCACTGCTTTGGCCATTCCCCCAAGTTCTTCAATCTACAAGAAAACATTCCAACATTATTCAACTTGTTGTAAGAAATTTAAAGACTGTATTGTTTATTTTAACTGGTATAACCAGTTATGTCTCCTCTTCTCAATTTAATGTCAACAATTGAGAACAAATAGGTATCAATTAAAAAAAATTAGTAATTAATGTACAGTGTAACCAGGATATAAGAGAGTTGTCGGGACCGGAGAAGAAGTCTCTTATATCCGAGTTTCTCTTATATCCGGGTTTGGTCTATTTTATATACATTAACACAGGCTCTAATTTGGGACCAGAGAAAATCTCTTATATCCGGGTTACACTGTATAATATTATCATCACTACATATACAAGAATGTCGTCTTTGATATAAAAGTTAAAAAGTAACCATAAATACGTAAAAAATGAGTATATTGTCGAAAATTCCTTTTTCCACAATATAGATATTTGTTCTATATTATAATGCTTATTACCTAAACAATACGGAATATTTTTTTAAATATTAAAGTATATTTAATCATATCTCCCTAATAGCTGTCGCGGTCTGTTAAGAAAGAATATAGTTCCAAAAAATTTAGATCGTAAGTTAATATTTTAATAAATAAGATTATAGTTTTAAACAAGGGGCATAATTTGTTGTGATGAAGAGAGTTATTTCCCTTGATTCTTAAAATCAAGCTATCAGTCAACAGCGGAGGAATATTCTGCAAAAAGTTCATCTGAAATCAGCACTAGTAAGTAAGCTAGTATGCTTGCGCCATGGATCTCGGTAGGCTAACAACTGCCTCGGTATAGTAACTATGAATATAAGTATTTCTAGCTGAAACAATTCACATTATACTGCTGTACTACAGTTATAAATGTAATAAAATTACTTCTTGATTTCACATTAAAATGCAATACTCAAGAGACGTTTACACAACAATTTGCAAACGTCCCACTGAGCAACATGCACAAGTAACATTTAATTCTAGATTTGTAGAGTTATGGCCGCATTCACACAAATCATTATTTCTCATTAGTGTTAGCTAACAACATTGAGGGTAATATACAATCTAAATTTCCAGTTAAAATTCATTATCATTGGGGTGTTAAATAACAACATTTAGTATAACATGCAAACTTTATTTTTCAATAATATACATTATACAGTAATTTTTTTCAGTGTTAAGCAACATTTAAAATGTCATAAATTTTTTATTCGTCATTCAGTCAGAAAGACGCTTAGGCAATCATGTATCTTCCAATACATGACTGATGAGGTAGATTTTTTTTTTCCTGCAGTAGGTTGCCATTTCTTTCTGCGGTAGACCAGTTGCCATCCAAGGCTATAGAACTTGGTCTGTCTTCCTGGGGAGAGAAAGAGGATTCATACCTTCCCCAAGGGTATTAGCACGTAAGTGAATGTAATGGATATATATATATATATATATATATTTACACATACACACACATGGTAATATTAGCCATTTTCCTACAAGGAAACATTTGGCATTCATTGACTGAAAGCCTACTATATTTTGGGGGTTGAAATTTAAGTTTTTCTCTTAAAAGAATTTATCAGGAAAATAGGTTTCTCAAGTCCAGTAACGGTTATCGCTCTTTCCAGTATTGATGGCAGCTTCCTTCCTACCCTTTTGTTTGAAGTAGTGTGGAATGTCAACATCTTGATTATGTCATTAATTACTCTTCGAGTTACTTATGCTATACGTGGCCCTTTAAAAAAAGGAAGCATTAATTTTACATATTATTTCTTGACAGTAGGGTGTCACTACGTTGTCACTTCACAGAATGAAGTTTTTTAAAACAGAGTTATGATTTTCCCCACATCAATTCTTAATCGTCCTGGACATGACACTAAACTATCTGGCAACATCTCAGAGACTGGAGGTTTTGAGAAGTGTGGAACCATCTCTTAATTACTGTTGTTCCCAGGTCCACTCTGACCCTGGGTGATAGCACCCGTTGGGGTCCCAAACCTTAAAACAACAGTACATCTTTATAATAAAATTAACAACAATATATTTTATGATCTATTAACTAAAAATCTAAAAAAACATACCTTTGCCCTGAAAGCATAAAATTATGTGCAAAATATCTTGGTGTAGTTGTCAATTTCAAATCTTTTCATATTTAGGATTGTTATTGCAATATTCTGTTAAAGTTGTTTAACTCAAATATTTAATAATGTGATAAGGGAATTTCTATGGATATTTTATTGTCGTAGAACTCGCCATGAGCATATTCAATCATTAACTTAAGAATTAAGATTCATCAGAAAATTCAAATAGAAAAACTATGAAATTTTAAAAGGTATTTTTAGTTAATAAATAACACACTATCTTGCTGTAAAACTGATCACATGCCATATATCTTAATTATCTCTTGGGTGAAATAAATAACTTAAATGCGTCCTGGGTATGACGATAAACTGCATCCCGCAGTAAGGCCCCTGATTGGGAGATTGGAGGTTTTAAGAAGCTTGGAACCACCTTTTAATTGCTGTTGTTTCCAGATCCACTCTGATCCAAGATATTATCATCTGTTAAAGTCTCAGCTATCGGCAAATAGGGACCCCCCCACAACAAAAATCAGCAGTACATTTTTATAACAAAATGACCAACATTGCATTTTTTTTTTTTATAGCAAAATGACAATTTAACACAAAAAATATAAAAATACATTTTTTTTGTAAAATTACAAACAACATATTTTATGATCTACGAACTATATATGTAGAATACATACCGTTGCCCTGAAAGCATGAAAAAATAAAAATATTAGGTTGGTGCAAAAATAATGACGTAATAATGTCGTTTATTGACGTATTTTCTAACGTCAAAAAACGACATTATTACGTCATTATTTTTGCACCAACCTAATACATACAAAATATTTAGATTTCAGCATTAAATAACCCATAGGGGTGTTGATATGCCACCAAACAAAATCAACCAACCAAACAATGATCTATTTCATGACATTAGTCTATATCATTTCTTACAGTTTGGGCACCTTGAAGCGGCATAATGGTTAGCAAGCTTGTCTTGCTAGAATAATTACGACTGATATACAACTGAGAAGGCACGATGGCCAGCCAAAACATTGTGTTAGTTATGTACAAAATATCTGTAGAAGAAAAAATAAAGATACATACAAAATGTCTTAGATTCACAGCATTAAATAACCCATAGAGGTGTTGATATGCTGCTTAACAAAATCAACCAACCAAACATGAGCATGAAAGAACACTTTCATGATATTAGTCCATATGACATCCTAGAGTTTGGGCCCCTCGAAGCAATGTAATGGTTAGCAAGCTTGTCTTGCTAGAACAATTACGACTGAATAGCGAGTTCGATCCTCACTGAGTGCCCCCTTGTGCCACATCTAAGCTACACTTGGAAAATCACTTTTGGGCACCTCGAGGCGGTGTAATGGTCAGCAAGCTCGTCTCGCTAGAACAATTATGACTGAGTAGTGAGTTCGATCCTCACTGGGTGCCCCCTACTTTCAGCCTTGTGCCACATTTAAGCTACGCTTGGAAAAATCACTATAATATCCTACAGTTTCTTAAAGAAATCAAACTGTATTCCAAAATATAATTTCCGCAAAACTACAACATTAAACACATATATCACCACCTCTAGTAATCCTGTCCACATAAACATATATATGCACAAAAGCTGAGTATCATCTACCATGTATTCAATTGTGAAAGCAGAATAACAAAACTACACCATAAAACACACATATCACTGCTTCTAGTAATTATGTCCACACAACCATGTATATGCGTAAAATCTGAGTATCATCTACCATGTATTCAATTGTGAAAGCAGAATAACAAAACTACAACATAAAACACATATCACCGCCTCTAGTAATCCTGTCCACATAAACATGTATGTGCACAAAAGCTGAGTATCATCTACCATGTATTCAATTGTGAAAGCAGAATAACGTATATCATATTTTTATTACTTCAAAGCTTCCAAGAAAATTAAATTTTGACGTTAAATGACCCATAAGGAGTTGATATGCTGTTAAACATACAAATCACTCACTTCTTGACAATGTAGTGCTGCAAGATTTTCACTTCACGGAATAAGATTCTTTGAAAAATGCAGTTGCCTTGTTTACTGCATTGTTCTAATTAGTCATATTAACATCTAGCCAGAATATAAAAAAAAAAAATAAAAAGATAAGGTAATGCTGAATAAAATAAACTATGAAATCAAAAATATTTACCTCTTCAATCACTTTCAATGCAGCATCGTATATATCATTTGTTAGGTTCTCCATCATATAGGAACCGCCCCAGGGATCAGCAACCTGGAAAATAAATGGCCAAAGAAATATTTTACACAGGTTGCGGTAAGAAGGCAAAGTGCAGAGGCAGATGTCTCTTTGTGGTTTGTGAATATGGTTGCATAGTGAATCCAAGTTCAATTCCTGGTTCTGGCAGTGTATACTTGCACTCATTGGAAAATGGGTGAGCAATAACTAAACAGTAGTAAAAACGAAAAAAAAAACACTAGACGAGATATCCCTAGACATGAGCAGTGGAATGAGAACAGACTCACCCCGTAGATTAAATAAAGGGTTCAGTTCAGGGTTGTCCAGATTGATATGCATCCGAGAAGGCATGACGACCAGCCAAAACATTGTGATTACAACAATAAAGATGAGGACAACTGTCTGAATATAAATAGTGTAAATAATAACTCCTCTCAGAAATTCAGACATTCATTCGTTTTCATATTAGTACATATACATGAATTATCTTTTATTGGTGTGGTTTTTGTTTTTTTTTTTACATTTGTGACAGACTCCAAATTCTGTAAAAAAACAAAAAAAAAAAAAAAAAAAAAAACAAAAAAAAAATGATAAAGGCTATAAACAAAAAAAAAGTGGTTGATGGATTTTTTACAGGTTATCAAAAAAACAGAAAATTTTTGGGGAAATGATAATGATTTTCTGATGTAATTCCTACTATTTAACCCATAGCTGGAGGGAATAGATGGATTCATAGCTTTCTCAATCGTATTTGCATAAAAGTAAATATAACGAACCTGACTAGAATGGGAACTTGTTTCTTTGATTTTCAATTCTGATCCATTATCTATTACACCATCCACACATCCAAGCTTACAGTGCCGGATTTTCCCAAACAGTCACCCATCTAGATAATGACCATGCTCAACATTGCTTAACTTCAGTATGGGAATTGGCATTTCAACATGATATGGAAATCTGTCTATATTTCTGAGATGAGGTATTGTAACTATTTACTTTGGACTGTTGACAACATTTCGGCTGTTGTACGCTCTTGCATTCTTCAGGTAATATTTGAAATTTTGAACTGAACCCTTTACTTAAAAAGAAGTCAACAAGCAAAAATTCTTCTCTTAGGTTTTCGTACACAACGAATCTGTAATATGTCACAATATTACGACAAATAAGACCAACCTTGGGAATACCTGACTCCTCTTGGAGGATGATTTGGGTATTTCTGGCAATGCGGGCGCTGAATGGCGTTGGTAAGCCCAGGGCTTCATCAAAAGAATTTGTGTGTAAAGACTGTGTTCCCCCAAACACAGCCGCCATTGCTTCTATCGCTGTTCGAATGATGTTGTTATGGGGGTCCTAAAAATTTAACAAAAAAAAAAAAAAAAAAAATTAATCCTTCATATTTTTTGAATGATTTTATAAAAATTTTTTATCAACATAATAAAAATTTTAAGCAAGTTTCCTTTCATATATGGTAATAATTAGCCATTTTCCTACAAGAAAAATTTGACATTTATTGACAGACCAGCTGATACTGTTTTCGGTTGAATGTGATAAAACCCTTAAAACAATTTTTCAGGAAAATAGGTTTCTCAAGTCCAGTAGCTGTTATTGCTCTTTCCAGTAGTGATGGGAGTTTCGTTCCTAACCTTTTCTTTGTAGTGGTGTGGAATGTTAACATCTTGATTACAGTATTTTGCTGCTTATAAGATCCATTTTTTTTCCCTATAAAATATCTCCCAAAACCACCCTGCTTCCTGTAAATTTCCTATAAACTGAAGATCGAAGATGGGAATTATAGGTTTGGGGTGACTGACAGATTCCCATTCACATTCCTGTATCTAATTTAAAATTAGCGCGTCATCCTGTCCTGTGATGAATTTACCTGGTTTAGTCAGGTTTTCTTGCTGGAATCGGCTATTCAGTGGATAAAGTTGGGAATAGTGGGGAGGAATATCTAAATTGTGTCTAATACATCAGAGTGGAATGTCTAATACATCAGAGTGTCTTATAAGCAATGAAATTCGGTATGTCATTATCTTCTCTTCGAGTTACATGTGCTATCCATTTTAGTTGTTGCTGCTGTTGGTAGTCCTCAAGTGATATAGTTTCTATTAACTGGCACAGTTATATATGAATTAGGTCAAGTATGAATTAGAATCTGACAGATTGATAGAATAAAGAACAAATATAGGAAACGTTTATAAATTCTACATTTCACTTTTTAACCTTTATCAGAAAATAAAATATGGAAGAGAAAAGAAAATTCAGTCATTTTTATTTTTGTGCTGTTTGTATTACATTGGGTAAGCAGACCTTGTGTGTTTTTATGTGCTAAATTCATCTGTGACTGTGTATTACAATTCTAGCTGGTTTGTGCAGGATTCGGCTGATAATATGTATGTATGTCTGTTCATGTAAGCATCTCACTGGCATTTTTATGTATGTCTGGTGATTGTCCGCAGGTCCAATTTGGGGATGTTTTATGTGAGTATGAAAGAATTTAAGTCACACCAGTTGTGATTGTAGGCAGACATGTGGAGCAAAGGTGGAAATAAACAACAACAAAGTCAATTATAAATTACAAAAAAAAATGGTTTCTGCCTTCAGGGTAGTTATGTGGGTTTTGAGATAAAATTTTCATGACAGATGATGGGCTGAAGAGGCACATGAGAGTGCGTGAGGAGAAAGCCCCTTTCAAGATTCTTCAAGTCTTTCATACATCACGCATGTCAAAAGGTATGCAGAAGTGTAGTTAGTTAGGATTCCTGACTTAACACTGTGACTTTTCTTTGGGGTTAGGTTAAAGTAGCAAGTCTAGTATACCAAACCAAGATTTTGGAAGAACTTGAAGGGCAAATAGAAGAAGTTATGTCTTCCATGCCACAAGAGTACCTGGTGAAATCAGTTGATGTGATTCCTGGGTGACCAGAGATGTGGGTATCAAAATTATTTTAAAACAAGGAGTTACTTTTCAATCACCGCGCGTGTGTGTGTGTGTGCACCTGTGAATAATTTGCGTATAAGAGTGCTTCTTTCTAACTTCTTTATGCAATCCACACCTGACCTCTTGTGACCTTGTTCTTATATCTCTGCCACCCTAAGGAATGGTCTCTTACCTGTTCAGTCAGGGACCAACCAGATGTCTGACAATGACACCTCAAGAGTTTGGATTTCGGGTTACTGGGATTGAACTTGCCAACAAGATGAGACCAGAGCCGGCGACCAGCTCGTAGTTTTGCTATTTCCTGAAAGGAAAACAAAATTCAGTTATGTTTTAGCTTTTAAATGAAGAACAAATGAAAATGCAGAAAGAAAAATTGTTATGCATCTAAATTGACTGGAATACACATTTTGTTTTTGCTAGTCTAAGGATACAAAAGGCAACTATCCTCCTGTAGGTTGGGATAGTCACGTGGGTCATGTGATGGCCACTTAGTGATGTCACTTAATACAGTGACAAAAGTGATCAGTCATTCATTCAGTACACGGTCATTAGTTTGGCTCGAGCCTCTTGGCCCAGGATGAGTTTAAATCTGCGTCCTCCAGCAGATTACAAGTCCATGGTGTCTTTTCCATTTGGGAATATATATCTATCCCAGATATAGAAACAAACTCCAGCACGCAGACCTCAATTTGGAAAAAACCATGACTCACAGTTTCCTGTTCGTGGAATATGCGCTCATCTGGGACATAGATGAATCTGGTCAGTTTGGATCTAGAGTCCTAAACATGGCTTCTCCAGAAACTCAGAAAAATCTCCATATTATATGTAAGATCCTATCTTTTCGTTCTCCTTTCACTCTGCTTACTGTGCAGATATATATTTCTTTCTGCAAGGAACACATGCATATATGTATATATAGTTTTGTGTATGTCTTAGTAGTATAAAAGTCTCTCTGAGAACAAAGCATGTTTGTTATTTTTTTTCTTTTCATACATTCTGTTCAGTCTGTTATTATATCATGGATATAATAATGCTCATAATGGGGGAAATAAAATCTAATCCTTCTATGTGCTGTGTCCCTTCAAGAAATAAATAAACATGGTTCCCACAACTTCCTGTACCATGTAGTACTTAGCTGTTTTTTTTCTTTCAATAATCAGAAAAAGATTTCCCACAGATGAGATGTGTGAGAAAAGAAACTGTGAGAATAGAAGTGGCCATTGCATCTAGCTAGTTCAACAGTAAAATGGTGAGATCTAGTTGCCAGTTGAGTAGCACACTTAAATTCATGGAGTTGAGGCACTAAGGAAAAAAGCTCGTCAGAACAGTTTCCATGAAAATATATATAGAAAAGTCAGAAGGAAATCACAGCATAACTCTGAGAAAGTGACTGAATTCGAGATGCCAGGTCTGGAAATTGTTAACCAACCCAGTAAATTACATCAACAACAGAGATATTTATCCAGATTGGTAAGCTCCATAGTCGACAGATATTTATCTTGACTGGTAAGTTTCTTAGTCGACAGAAATATTTATCCAGCCTATATAAACCCCATAGTTGACAGAGCTTGATGGACGCCTACTTTTTAATCCCAAAATCCAAGTTGAACATACAAAAGAAAAATCATTTTGTCAATCACTAGTAAGCATAAAACAAAGACATGATTTTACAGACAGATGCTGAGAATACCATGGACTGGACATGTAAGCAATGAGGAAGTTTTATGGAAAATGGAAACAAAATTACTATATTTCGAAGAAGTTGAAATTTTTGAGGCATATAATGAAGAAAGAGGGTTTGGAAAATGTGACACTCATAGGAGATACTGGAGGTAAGGACAGAAGGAAACGGTGATTAACATACCTAACAAGCTTGCATAAATGGATGACTGAACATAAACAAGGAGAGACACTACAGGGTTGTACATTACTTTGTACTATAAGAAGTAGGAAGTGACGGAGAGCCATGATCGCTCATATCCTGAATGTATATAACATGCAACAGAAGAAGCAAGTATAAATACTCACCATGTAGAAATTCATGCCAATACCCCAAAAGAAAGAAAGACGTGGGGCAAATTTGTCCACATTGAGTCCCCGGTTCACACCTGGAAAAGAAATTAATAACACACATGAAACATCAAAATAAATGGCTATTAAGAAGAGTCTGCCACAAGGCTATGATTAAAGAGCATCCAATGAGAATATCGCTACACAAATTGGTTTGAGAGACAAATTTATTGTGAAGAGTGAATAAGCATAGCTCACGGCTATATCACATTGAAACATGGGTTCTCATCCGATTACTGACGTTTTAGCCATGTCAAGAAACCGAGTTCCAATTCTTGTTATATATGGTATGTCATATCAACAACATTTCGGCTAATGTATGCCCTGGTCTTCTTCAGGTGATATACATTGGAAATTTGAACCAAATCCTTTATTTTGTCTACTAGGGTAGATTGTTCTACTTCCACATGCCATGCCTTTTCTAAATATCTCAGTTTCAGTTATTTTATAAAAAAATTATTTTTATTATATTAAAAATGTTAGAATTGTAAATGTATAATCGTTTAGATCGTTTTGTTTAATACACATTTTTTGAGTGAAGCATATTTTTTTGAAGGCCAGATGGTTTGTGTAAAAATTGTCACACTTTTTATGGCCCTTTTGGCTCAAGTGGTTGATACCACCAAAATTACTTGCTGAATTGCTGTGGATTTGTTTTTCAAATTCTTGGAGAAAGGTTTCATATATATTGGCCAATGAGAGACGATCTCTTGAAGCCCTTGTGAAAACTTGAAGTGAACTGGTATGATGGTCCTTTTTTCAATAAAAAGGACTGCTATGAGTGGATAAACAGGAGAGGAAAACAGTACTATTGAGAAAGCAATTAACAGAATAGTAGGATGCCATAGTGCCCATGCTCAAAAGACAGAGGAGTCATAAATCAACATAGGGAAAGAAAGAGCCAACAGATTCAAGGCAGATTCTACCCCAGAACAGAATATTCATTTCCATGCCTTCCTGAGAAGAGATTAAATTGAAAGAACTTTCACATTAACTTTACAGCAAAATACTTCAAAAAGTCCCCGAGAAAACAACCTGTGAATACATGAAACCACTTCAAGCTGAGACGTCTCATTTGAGACGTCCCATTGAGTATTCAGTTAAGAGCTGAGGTGGGTGACCGCTTGTATTTTCTGCCCCTTGTGCAATTTGATTTTTTTTTTTTTTTTTTTTACTTCCACAAAGTTTTTTTTTCCTTTCTTTCATTTTTATAGGGTGTAATATTTTATTTTTTGTCTTTGAATCTGTCTTTTCCTAAAAAATTGTAACTGTTTAACTTGTACCTGATAGTAATCTCCTTTTTTGGAAAAACCCAGAAAATTGTTATCCTACCATAACAGGCACAGAAAAAGGAAATATTTGTGCAACCATCTGTACCGTTATTTTTGTAATATTGTAAAATAAATGTGTTTTTCCTTTTTGAAAATTTTATGCAATATTCGACTTGTTTTGTAATTTTATTACAGCAGTTTGCCGTTACTATTAAGCTTTGTACCTAACAGGTGCTACCACCCCGGGTCAGGGTGGACCTAGGAAGAACAGCAATTAAAAGGTGGTTCCAGGCCACCTCAAATCCTCAAATCTCCAGATGAGAAGACTTGCTGCCGGACGTAGTTTATCATCATATCCAGGACATACACACGCGCACACACACATATATATATATATATAATTAAGTTATAAGGAACTTGGTAAACCGAATTGGTAAATCCAAAGAGGATGAAATCCTGAGAGCTCAATGTTAGGACAGAGCTAATATGTAATGAAAAACAAACCACTTTAATGTACCATTACGATAATTTATTTCACCCAAAATCCTTTTTTAAGGATTCAGGATCATCGGGTAAAACTTCCAACAACAAATTGACAAAAAAAAAAAAACGGGATTAGAAATTGGTGGGTAGTGTAATTTTTGTAATTTAATAGAGGGGGTTGAGAGTGGTAGTTAAACAGACAATATAAAGTATAGGGAGGGGTTAATTTTATATCTCTCTCAAGTATGTTTTAGATTGGAGTAGGAGGAGTGACAGAAACTTGACCTCTTTAGATGGTTAATAAAATGGAAATGAAATGTAGAAAATGTATACAAGTGAGTCTTATGGTAAAGAGAGAGATAGGGGGGAGGGGAAAAGAGAGATGGAGTTGTTATAATTTTGTTTTAACAAAATTATGTAAAAGATAGTTTACAATGTTTGATAGAAAATTCGATGTCTGAAAAAAATTTTGTTATTAACTTAAATGTTTAATTTTTTAAGTAAATAGTTTCAAGACTAAATATAACTATTTTATATATATATATATATATATATATATATATATATATGATTACTACACATAAAATTTTTCCCTTAGCTGATTGATTATATATTCAATTCCTCGAGTTTAATAGACAAACCTACACACACAACATATATATATATATATATATATATAGAGATATGACACACTTGTTTATATCACTGACCTGTTCGGATATATTCCAGACCATCTGCAATGGTAAAAGCCAGTTCCAAGACAGCATCAGCACCAGCCTCTTGCATATGATAGCCAGAAATGGAAATGGAGTTGAATTTGGGCATAAACTGGAAGAATAAAAAAAATAAAATAAAAAAATTGTAAACAAAATCTCATTAAATGTTACAGGTTGACGAAAGAAAACAAAAATTTTAAAATTTACAATTTTCTTTTCAAGTTTTGTAACTGAAAGTCAAAATTTCAAAAACTTGATTATTATCAGAAGTATGAATACAGACACTATATGATTATCACCGAACTGAAAATTTAACAGTATTGCCCTAACAAAAATCTTGCTATGACATGCCATTTTTGCTGTGTTACAATAAATATCCATAAGACCAAACCTTGGGTGTGTAGTATCAATATTTACCAAGCCAAGCTGAGTACAGTACAAAGACCTAATAGTGTGTCACCAGTGACATTTGAACATAATAAATGTTATGACCAATCTTTAGAACTACGTAAATTTTAGAGACCAGATACAACAAACATCTATGTCTCATTGTTGTGCTCTGTATCGTCACTGGCTTCAGCCCCACAACATAGTGTCAACGAAAGATGAGAGAGACACATGTGGTAGCATCGATTCTAGAAGGCAGTGGTGAGGAAGAACTTTAAGGGAACATCCCATCACATGTGGCCTTAGCTTGTCTATGGAATCTGGGTGTGGAAAATTCTTACAGCATTCTTCTAACTTTATGCCGCTTTGATCTTATAATCAAAACTTAGACAAAAGAAATCCATCACTGTCAGAATTGGATGCCCACAAGGTATTATAAATTGCTTACACTATTCACATTGTTCGGACTATCATCCTCATCTTTCTTGCTATATTTATCACAACGTTTTGGCTATTGCATGCTCCAGTCTTCTTCAGGTGGTTGGAAAATCAAACTGAACCCTTTATTTCACTCTCTGGTGTAGACTGTTCTAGTTCCACGTGCCATGCCTAATGGATGTCAGTTATCAGTTATTTCCTGTTAATTCCCCTCTCTAAGTTCTCCACTACCATAACCGGGTATTGAACTCACACTCTTTGGGTCCTGTCACTGGATCTAACTAACGCCTTTATCCACTGTTGCCATGTGTCCTTGAGGGAATTAACAGGAAATCACTGATATCCATTAGACATGGCATGTGGAACTAGAACAGTCTACCCCACTGAGTGAAATAAAGGGTTCATTTCCAACCACGTGGAGGAGGTCAGAGCGTACAATGGCCAAAACAATGTGAAAAATATTGCGACAAAGATTAGGACAATAGACCGAATAATGTAAATAGTGTATGTAACACCTCATCTTAGAAATATAGACAGATACCGAAGGGCTGAAACGCTGTAATAAATATGGCGACAAAGATGAGGACAATAGTTTGAATAATGTAAATAGTGTACATAATACAGCATCTCAGAAATATAGAGAGATACTGAGAGGCCGAAACGTTGTAATAAATATGGCGACAAAGATGAGGACAATAGTTCGAATAATGTAAATAGTGTACATAATACCTCATTTCAGAGATATAGACAGATACTGAAAGGCCGAAACGTGGTAATAAATATGGCAACAAAGATGAGGACAATAGTCCGAATAATGTAAATAGTGTACATAATACCTCATTTCAGAGATATAGACA
This sequence comes from Acanthosepion lycidas, assembly GCA_963932145.1. Taxonomy (NCBI): domain Eukaryota; kingdom Metazoa; phylum Mollusca; class Cephalopoda; order Sepiida; family Sepiidae; genus Acanthosepion; species Acanthosepion lycidas. Next base: position 28,154,611 of record OZ010613.1, read on the forward strand.
GATATTGATAAATTGTTTGCCATTCTGACACCATCTGAATGTTATGATTACTACTTTGGTTAACATATTTTTCAGTGGTGGGAACAATTTGTTGATTAGCATTCATTAGACCTTCTTCCATGCAAGACACCTGTCCCAATTGGAAAACACTGATTCATCATTTTAGGCAGTGGTCCTGTTCATAATATAAATAATAAAAAAAAAAAACAACCCCTAACTTTTTAAAGAGTTATCACTACTTTGTTTTTATTTACAAATGTCAAGCACGTGTAGGTGATTTAATGACAACTTAGAAAGCTGAGTTCAAATTCCATTTGGGTTTGTTACCTTCATTTACACACAAATACCCTAGGGGAAGGTATGAATCTATCTCCCTTTGGTGACGTCAACAAACACTTGTTGGCACTTTTGTAATGCCAACAAATACTCATTGTCACTTTTGTAATGTTCGCTGTAATAGAGACTTTGTAATCACAGATACAACAATAGTAGTGCTGTTGAACAATAATAGTACTTGCTTGACAATACTCGCTCAAAAAGTAACCGCTGAATAGTGATCCGAATAGAGAAATAGTATAGTGAATAGACTAGAGAAAATCTACCATCCGTCCCTCCATTGAATATTGCTGCCATTTCAGGTCTGGTGCTCCTGATTTTTGTGATGTCAACAAACACTCGCTGCCACTTTTTGGGATGTCAAGGAATACTCGTTGTCACTTTCGTAAAGATTGTTGTAGTAGAGACTTTGTAATCGCAGATACAACTTTATTAATGCCATTGAACAAGACTGGTTTTTGCCTTTGAATAACACTCGCACTAATAGTACTTGCTTGATAATACTTGATGAAATAGTAACCACCGAATAGTGATCTGAGTAGAGAAACTGTATAGAGAAGAGAAATAGTATGGGCTAGAAATAGGTGATCCCATATCGTAAGAGGGACTAGAAATGGGTGATCCCATATCGTAAGAGGGACTAGAAATGGGTGATCCCATATCGTAAGAGGGACTAGAAATGCGGATCCCAAATAGTATATAGAGGATAGAATAGAAATGTAAAACTATCTAGATGTCACATGACTTCCTATATATGCATTTCCTCTAGGGTCACATGATCCACTTAATTTAATAATGGGATTGTCTGTGTTTGCTCACTGGCAATCTATGTCTCAAGTGTTGGCAGCCACACTTTAATCCTGTATAACACTCCCCCTAGCTATGAGTTAAATAGTTATACTTATATCAGGAAAAAAAAATCATTGTTATTCTCAGAGAATTTGTTAATGCAATTTTCACCCACAAAAACAGAATTGTTTTTACAATCTAAAAATATGTCTGACTTTAAGTGACCCACAAGTGGTTGATAAACCAAAAAAAACAAAAAAACAAATCAATCAATACAAATGTCAAATTTTAAACTGTGCTTATAGATAACTGCATACTATTACGATTTGGGGAAAAAAAGACAATATCTGTCGTACATTTGTAAATAGAAGAAACCGGGTATTGATTTGACACTATTTATATTATAAGGTCCTTATTTCTTAAATGTTAAAAAAATAAATCAATATTTTTTTGATTCTGACAAAATAAAGACAATAAATGCTGATCCCCAAAAATGAGTTCCTCAAAATGTACTTATGTTTATTTACTGCATTTTGCTGCCTATAAGATACATTTTTCCCCCCCTATAAAATATCTCCAAAACCACCCCGGGTCCAATAAATAAAAGGTCTGTGACAGGAATTTGGGGTGAGGTTTCTCAAGTTTAGTAGCTGTTATTGCACTTTCCATTGATGCGGGTTTCCTTGCTAACCTTTTGTTTGAAGTGGTGTGGAACGTCGACATCTTGATTATGTCATTAGATTCTCTTGCGGTTGAAATTTATAAAATCTTTCTCTTAAAAATATTTTTCAGGAAAACAAATTCCTCAAGCCCAGTAGCTGTTATCGCTCTTTCCAGTAATGATGGGAGTTTCCTTCCTAACCTTTTATTTGGAGTGGTGTGGAACGTCAACATCTTGATTATGTCATTAGATTCTCTTGCAGTTGAAATTTATAAAATCTTTCTCTTAAAAATATTTTTCAGGAAAACAAATTCCTCAAGCCCAGTAGCTGTTATCGCTCTTTCCAGTAATGATGGGAGTTTCCTTCCTAACCTTTTATTTGAAGTGGTGTGGAACGACAACATCTTGATTACCATATTTTGCTGCTTATAAGATGCATATTATTTTCCGATGAAATATCTCCAAAAACAACTTTGCATTCTATAAATCAAAATGTCAGTAACAGGATTTATAAGTCTGGTGTGTGGGGTGTGTGTCAGCTCCCCAATTACATCTGATTCTGAGCCTAATTTAACTTAAAACTACTGCTCTTTCCTTGTTTGTGGTGAATTTGTCATGATTAGTAAGAATTACAGGCTGCAATAAGGTTAGTCTTCAGCAGTATTATGGAGTCTAACTGCTCTTCTAATTATTACATTCTAAATAGTTACCATAAATTTGGTACCTCTTCTCGATCTATGATAAAATTGTCATGATCAGACAGGTTTTCATGCTGAAATTTGTTATTCAGTAGGTAAACTGGGTATGGTGGGGAGGGCTATGAAGTACAAGGAAAAACTTTTCTTCCAATTTCTTCCTTCAAAATTTGGTGAGTGGCTTCTAATGCATCGGAATGTCTTATAAGCACTAAAATACGATACATTTAGTAGTAACAGTCTTCAACTATTTGAATGTCTTTGCTCAAGTATTTTCATTATTAACAGCTTTTAATTAGTCTTTCTTCCATGTTATTTTTATTGTTTCCATCTCATAGTAGCTGATATAATAGTCTTGAGTTTTCTAAATTAATCATAAAATCATTACTTCGATCATTATATTTAATACCATTCAAACAATGAAACAAAAGAAAACAATTCTCCAATGTCTTACCTTTGAGGTGTATTCAAAAATATCTCCAATAATCTGCATGGAAGGTTCTGGAGGAAAAATGTAGGTGTTCCTCACCATGAATTCTTTAAGAATGTCATTCTGGATTGTGCCAGCCAAGTTTATCTGTTTTGCACCCTGGAGAAAGAAGAAACTCAAGGTTTGATAATGATAGTCACC
>OZ010613.1:28160222-28182722 GCA_963932145.1 Acanthosepion lycidas
TATGCATATATTCTTTTCATCCCACTTCAAACGAACTCAAAAGAAACTTTTTAGTATGAATACATCGGGTCGTTATTTCAGTTCTCTGGTCTGGAAATCTTATAAAATCCAATTTTTCTTGTTGACAAAGGTTGCAGATGTTGCGATGATTGTTGTAAGAATATATATATATATATATGTGTGTGTGTGTGTATGAGAAAGAAGGTGGACAAAACAATGTGAAAGGGTAAAAAAAACAAAAAACAAAGAGAAATAATTAAGATATAAGAAAGGCTTAAAAAAGAAAGGCAAAGAAAAAAAAAACAGGAAAATCTTTGATAACAATACTTGTTCTTCTGCTGCTACAATATACATGGCCATCACAGGAAGGACAGCACCGTTCATGGTCATTGATGTACTGATCTTGTCCAATGGGATATCTTGGAATAACAGTTTAGTATCTTCTACAGAATCTATTGCCACACCAGCCATTCCCACATCACCAGTCACTCGGGGATTATCTGAATCATAGCTGCAATTATAAAATTATAAGCAAATATTTAAAAATTATATATATATATATATATATATATATATAAATATGTAATGAAAAACAAACCACTTTAAGGTACCATTACGATAATTTATTTCACCTAAATCCTTTTTTAAGGATTCAGGATCATCAGGTAAAACTTCCAACAACGAATTGAGAGGAAAAATGGGATTAGAAATTGGCGAGTAGTGTAATTTTTGTAATTTAATAGAGGGGGTTGAGAGTGGCAGTTAAACAGACAATATAAAGTATAGGGAGGCGTTAATTTTATATCTCTCTTAAGTATGTTTTATACTGGAGTAGGAGGAGTGACAGAACTTTATTCTTTAAAGAATGTTTCTAGAAATTAATCCTAACTCTGATTTGGAGGGATTTATTAGTCTGGACTGTATATTATTTCGAAAGTTAGGTTTATGGTCTTTAATTTTATTCTTTTATTTTATATATATATATATATATATATATATATATATATGTGTGTGTGTGTCTATGTGTATTTAGGCAGCAATCCTTCTTTCATGCACATATCATTGAAAACGACAGACAAGGTGCTTTTATTTAGTTTTTTATACAATTTCTCATGCATATATATATATATATATATATATATATATATATATATATATATATATATATTAGGTTGGTGCAAAAATAATGACGTAATAATGTCGTTTTTTGACGTATTTTTTTAAGGTCAAAAAACGACATTATTACGTCATTATTTTTGCACCAACCTAATATATAGTGCTGTTTGATAAAAGTGACTCAGCTGATGTTTTTTTTTTTTTTTTTACTAAATGTTCTCATCTCTGATAAAACGAAAGTTGAGCTAAATTCAAAGGATAAGCGATCTAAAATCCGAAGAAGAAACTTTGAAAGCTCTTTGAATCTAGCAGTAAGTACTTTCAAGCATCCGTTCAGTATAATGTTCCGGGGATGCTTTTCTTTTTAAAGAACTGGTTTCTTAAAACCTATTGAAAAGACTCTCAGAAGCAACCAATACAAGAGAATTTTAGGGTCTTGTTTGCTCCCTTCTGTTGAAAGAGTGCAAATCGACCCCACCAAGCATATTTTTATGCAGGATAATGCTCTTTGTCACAAATCAAAATTGATGAAGGACTACTTTGATGAGAAGCAGGTGAGTGTTATGACATGGCCGCCCCAATCTCCTGACCCATAGAAAACTTATGGAGCATGTTGCTCAGCTGCTTTCTCAAAAGCCTGTACTTTATAATGCTGAAGAATGTGACTGAGCATGCATTTGCAACAGGGATTATCTAAACACACTAGCAGATGAGCATACTCTGAAATGAGCAGTCAGCCATTATTACTATCATTATTATTTCTGCATTACCCAACTCAAGGACTGAACCCATAACTTTCAGAGAACCAGAGAGATTTTACCTACGGTGTTTTTTTTCAGGATATAAATCAAGATATTGAATATCAAGATATTAGAAGATGGACATGCCTACATTTGAAGATCAGAAAGTTTCTAAGTATTAGGTTGGTGCAAAAATAATGACGTAATAATGTCGTTTTTTTGACCGACCTAATATTATCAGGTGACTTACCCACGATGTGTAGGGAGGTCAAAGGCCACACTTAGACCTTGTTGTCCAGCTGCAATATTAGCCTTGTAAAATTTGTTGCTTTCTTCCACAGTACTAAAACCAGCATACTGAAATGAGAAGAAGAAAATAAGCTTTATAAGAATTATCACCATTTTTTTTTTTTTTAAGCATATCACCCCAAGCAAGACAGGAGTGCCACTAGCATGCAAGGGGTTACAGAGAGTGAGAACAAGAGTGAAGAGGGGTGTTTTGGAAAAGGAAGGGAATCAAGGTCAGGACATCAGAACATGTCGATAGATATTATATTGAATATTTGAAGATTATAGCGATCAAGGAAGCAAGTAAAAAGAAAGGAGTGCCACCTATGGGAAGCGTGAGATAAGAAGCTGTTGAAGGAGAAGAGACAGCTACATTTAACCGTTTCAACAGTGAAAGGGTGGGACCAAGATGCTAACCTAGTAGCATGCTTAAATTCATGCAGTTTGGGAACCAGTGAAAGTAACTAAATGAAAATACCTGTAGAAAGGACAGAGAGAAGCCACAGCATGTCTGTGAGAAAGTGACTGTAGATGAGATGCCAGATCAGGACCTATCACATTGCATATCCATCTCTGGATTTTGTTGAGGACCTTGAGATGAACAGCAGACCATAGATGGCAACGGTATTCCATGCAAGGATAAATGGTTGATTTGAAGGATGGACTCAGGGGTGAAAAACCTTCTGGTGTGACACAGAGAATACTTTATTTACAGTTTTTGTGTGTGTGTGTGTGTGTGTGTGTTTTTTTTTTAAATCAGTATCACCCCAAGCAAGACAATAAAACCACTAAAATAAAAGGAGTTACAGGGTGTGGAAGAATTAACAGAAACATTACTAATGTGTAAGAACAAAAAGACTAATCAGGAGGCAGTAGACAGCTTCGTTTGGTTTGTTTTACAATTTCTGGGAATATTTTTCCTTGAAGAAATCTATAGCTGGTCATATTTTTTTCCAAAGAATGTATAGCTGTTTGCATTGTTGGTACTTTTTTTTTTTTTTTTTTTTTTTTTAAAGTACTGCTGATAATAATTTTTCCTTCAAAAATTATTGCTGGTAATATTTTTTTTTTTTTTTACAAAGTATTTCTGGTATTAAAACCTATTTTTACACAAGTTTGGGTGTCAACTCTGTTATAAAATAAAATAAGACATATCTCGGCTGAGTTGCAGGCAAATAAACTAACATACTCAAGAGCGAGAGCCGGATGTGAACGGGACAAGGCCCCATCACAAAATGACCATTATCGTCGTTTACACATAGGCCCGACGCACAAGTTCCGGTCGAAAAATAAAATAATATTTTAAAGTGTTCCTATTTCTCGACCAATAAAAATGCTTCCCTCCTAATTATACTCGTGTCGTTTTTTTGAGCCTGTTAAGCCATAAAAGGTGTCACATGGGGAAGTACAAGGGCAGTCAACAGGAGGCCAGGGAAGAGATCTGTCACGGTCAGTCTGGGCAGTCAGCAGGAGGAGCGCCATGCTAACCAGTGAGAACTACTATGAGAGATCAACCCAGATCGGCAGCCGGCTTATGAACTATACCACAAGGTAGCTGTCCCAAACCCATACGTTCCTATTGAAATAAATCACGTAAATCTATTTCTGCTGTGTCATATTTCTTTCTTGCAACCATACGCTTGTCTATAACAACTATTTGCCCATAGTTGGGACCCTAACAGGTGCTACCACCCCAGATGAGGGTGGACCTGTGAACGCCAGCAATTAAGAGGTGGTTCCATGCTCCTCAAAACCTTCTGATCAAAGGCCTTGCTGTCCGATGTAATTATTGTCATACCCAGAACAGGATTAAAGTTGGCTTGAAAGCATGGAGGCAGAATAGAGTTCCACAACCGAGAAATGCAAGAAAAGAAACTGTTAGCATAGAATTTACATCTAGCCAGCTCAACTGTAAATTGGTAAGATCTTGACACCAGTCTCGTACTGTGCTTAAATTTAAAAATGTCTGGGTATCATAGTGAAGATTTCATTCAAACAATTACCATGAAATTATATATAGAAAAGGCACAGGGAGGCAACCTTATGGCGATGGGAAAGTGTGATTGTAGTTGAGACACCAGGTCAAGATCAATAATATTGTTGCTTCTTATTTGGATTTTGTCAAGGAGCTATAGATAAATGATAGGAGCACTGGACCATACATGGCAGAAATATTCTAAGCATGTACGAATGGTAGGTGTATAGAATATGTAAGATTCTTAGCAGCTGACCTAGCAGTGAATTCAATATAGTCTTTCCATTTCATGTTAGCTGTGAATGTCAGACTGAAAAGGATTAACAAGTCACTTTCCTGGAGGTTAGCATCAGCTATGCTGAAGGAAGGTGTTATGTATCACGGTGATAGTCCAAGGTAGAACCAAATAAGAACTCGAACACAGGTATGGAATAACACAGATATATTACAAACTGGAATATATACAGAGAAGTAGTAGTGTTAGCATGAACAATCAGGTTTAGTAGAGAGAACAATGTAGTCTCGACCAGTATCACTATTCCAATGTCTTGCAGTAATTGTCTGAACGCGACGGTTTCGGACTGACTCTTGACTCGACTTGAACTATATAGACCAATCCTATATTAAAATCAATATATAAACTGATCCCTCACTTTGTGGCCACGGTAGTTTCTATATATTTATATTCCAGGGAATGTTAATAAATCTGAAAGACATGCCTGTGTAGCTAATCGGTATTTCATTGATTGATTCGCTTTCTATGGCTTATCAAAAAACAAGAATTTATAATGTGGATATAAATTGGGGGACCAATCCTATATTAAAATCAATATATGAACTGATCCCTCACTTTTTGACCACGGTAGTTTCTATATATTTATATTCCAGAGAATGTTAATATATCTGAAAGATGCCTGTGTAGCTAATCAGTATTCCGTTGACTGACTGATTCGTTTTCTACGGCTTATCAACAAACAAATTATAATGTGGATATAAAGTGGGGGACCAATTCTATATGAAAATCAATATATAAACTGATCCCTCATTTTGTGACCACAGTAGTTTCTGTACATTTATATTTCAGAGAAAGTAAATAAATCTAAAAGACATGCCCATTAAGCTAATCAGTATTTCATTGATTGATTTTCTATGACTTGTCAACCCTTTTCAGGTTATTTAAATCCAGAAAATATTTTTTAGATTGTAAGAATTCTTTTTCTTTTTCAGGAGATAAGAATTTTGTGATAGAAATCTTACTAATTAATCCATAGCTGGGAGGGGAGAAGAAGTGGATTCATACCTTTCCCAAGGGTATTTGCATCTAAGTGAACATAACGAACCCAACTGAAATTGAAACTCTACTCTCTGATTAACAATTCCAAGACATTATCCAGTATTCCCAAGTGGTCACTCTTCTAGGTACTAACCAGACTTGACGTTGCTTAACTTTATAGATCATACAGGAATCGGCGTTTAAATGAGATGTGGCCTTAAGAGACTAAAGATTTGTTACAAATTGCTAGAGATGGAAGTAACTGGCAATGATTAAATGCCTATAACCACTTTTAGCAGTATTCTGGGAAATTTTTTTTTAAAACTTCAAGGGTATCAAAATTTAGTGACACAAGAACTTGTGTCCGAGCCTAACAAGACAGACAAATGATACATTTTTGGTAGCTAACAGAAACAAATTCTAGCAAATGACACATATATTGAATAAAATTTTTAAAAAATAAATTTTCACCAAAACATTACACCTCTTGTACCCTTTGTTTGAACTGATCACTGTCTGGAGAAGAAGAAAGAAAAAAAAAAAAAAAAAAAAAAAAATCACCCTTGAAAATACTGGGATTGAACCCTAACCTCTGTCACCAGTGTAAAAGTTTATAACTATTTAAATCCATAAGGGGAACTTTACTAAAAGTAAGTAAACTTACTAAAAATCAGCTTAATCTTGCAAAAGCACCATAGTTATGAAAGGGTTAGCACCCAATGAGGCTCAAAACCCACACAGCAATGATCTAATGCAATTAGCTTGTTAACCATCACAACACCATGCTCAAAAACTGTTCCTTACTTACTAGCATTGATCTAGAAGAATTTGAAAATCAGGTTAAGTACCTCATGATCAAAAGGATTTCGAGTTTATTTCTTACCTGTCGAATTGTCCATGGTCTGAAGGTATACATTGTTGTGTACGGTCCACGGGTGTATGGAAATTCTCCAGGAATCTCATCAGGGAAACCTTTCACATCAGCCTGGGTATAAACAGGTTTTATTTCGATACCCTGGTATTGGGGGAGCAAAAAATAGGTAACATGTTAACAGATAAGGCAAAAAAGCACGCTCTGCTTAAAATGAAGAACCAAAAACTTTGCACTTAAAATGAAGATAGCACATGATTTATAAAACAAACAGTAAGATTATATGAGATTTAATTATTTTAAACACAACACATTATTTTGTTACCAATCTGTAGAAGCCATTGGAGGCAAAATGCATTATTGGATATTATTTTTCGAAACATACTTTCCGGAACATTTTTCTAAATGTCAATAACTTACAACTGCCAGGATTACATATCCAAATTTATTAAATTATATATATATATATTATGAATTAATTGATTTAAAAATATGGTTTCATCGCCACACAGGAATTACCATGTTTCAAAAACAGAAAACAAAAACTTCAAATTCACTCATATTAAAAGCATTACAGTTGGGCACCTCAAGGTGGTGTAATGGTTAGCAAACTTGTCTTGCTAGAACAATTACAACTGAGTAGTGAGTTCAATCCTCACTGGGTGCCTCTTACTTTCGGCCTTGTGCCACATCCAAACTACGCTTGGGAAATCACTATTAAAAGCATTACAGTGATCCCTCGCTAATTCGAGGTTCTACTATCGCGGATTCATGACTTCGCGAATTTTTTAAATATATATATATATATAGAAAATATATAATGGAGTTTCTGGAAAATTCTAGAAAAACCCATTAAAATATTAATAATAAATATTATTTTCTGGTCTAGGAACAACAAAACAAGCGTAAAATAGCAATAGAAAGGGCACCGCCATCTGAAGAGATGCAAAATACAATTATCAGCTGCACAGTAGAAGTCATCATCATCAGCTTCATCATTTCTACTGCGCAGCAAATTCATCATCATTCAAATTCTACTTCAACTTTTTTTGTGTTGAATACAGTAACAATCTTTATTTTTTTTTTAATCTAAAGTGTTATTGCTTAACAGTTGTCCTTGTTATTAATAGAGTACTGTAATGGGTGGGTTGTTAACAGTACAGGGAGGGTTTTAAAAGTCCAAATACACGTTAAATAAATACTGTAAATATGGCGTCCCTACTTTGCGGAAATTCAGTTATCGCGGCTGGTCTCGGAACCAATCTACAGCAATAAACGAGGGATCACTGTGTTTGTGTTTGTGTATGTATATATATATATATATATATATATTTATTTATATTAACTGATTTAAAAATATGATTTCATCGCCACACAAGAATTACCATGTTTCAAAAACAGAAAACAAAAACTTCAAATTCAGTTATATTAAATTAAAAGCATTAGTCCCGTTTCATCTTCAAGTGAATTTTGGAATAATTTATTTTAAAATTTAAATTTAAAATATATATAAAGCCCCTAGAAAAGATGCAATTCCCCCTGAAATTTTTAAATATAGTGGGAAGACTCTGGTGAAGAAACTCCTTGAGATTTTTAAAGTCATATGGAAGGTTGGTTCTGTTCCCTAAGACTACAAAGATGCTTGTTCAAGAACAAAGGCAAATAGATTGTATGTGATAATTCCCGTGGCATTACACTTCTAAGTATTGCTGGAAAAATTCTCGCTTGTGTTCTTCTCAACAGAATAATTAAATATCTCACTGATCTTTTCATCAAATGTGTCGTCAGTGGTATTGAATCCTTCCTGATTCAATCACAGATCAAATGGGCTGGTCATGTAGCGACTGCTATGTTTTTCCATGCCCACATTTTATTCATCTGCAATTGGCTAATAAGTCAATACTGCCTTTCTATAGGACAATTTATCCATTGCAGTCATTGCTTTGAATTTTTCGGTTTTGAACTTGCTTACTTGTTTCGTTAGTGATTGGTCAATTTTTAACCAATCACATATTTTAGTGCAAAATCAACTTTTCCCGCGTTTTCGCTGGGAACCTATCTGTAGCTTTAAAAGAGGTGACTTTTTCACAAGCCGCCAGTAGAGTCCACTAAATTCCGCCTGTCAACACAAACCTATGACTTTATTCACATTTCAAATGCACACACAGACACAGAATTTTGTAATACATATATACATATCTCTCTGTGACTCAACCAAGTTCAATCAACTAGGACTGTTGATTTCTCTAACACAACACACTTTCTAATCAATTGTATTCTTGTGTGATCTATTCTAACAGCAGACTTCTTATAACATTGATTCCTGGACATTTCTCTCTAAAGAGAACTTTCTTTCAAACAATCAAATACAAATCAAAATACCATAAAAGGGAAGCAACTACTTTTCCCTTAATCTATACACTGAATAGAAATTATTGTATATTTTTTTTCTTGTATGTTATTTCAATATATACTTGTTGATTCACATTTGGAGTTTCGTTGTTTTCTTGAATCATTAATAATACAAAAGATACATGCGTTAAAGAACACGCGCCCATAACAACGTCATCAGAATGAGTGATGATCGGATGCCGAAAATCCTCATGTATAGCCAACTTTTTCATGGTAAACATAACATAGGCTGTCCTTGGTTACACTTCAAGGATAAACTTAAATACAATTTAACTGCTGCAAACATCCCTATTGAGGAATTCAAACTTGCTGTTGAAAACCGATCAAACTGGAGAAATACCTAGTACCAAAATATAACTAATTTTGAAAAGAATCGTCTGAACCATCTGAGAGGATTAAGAATTAACACTAAATCTCAGACTAATACATCAGCCCATATGACGGTCAACCCATCAGTATGCCCTTCATGCAGATTTGTTTGCAGATCCCATGCAGGAATTTTGTCTCATACAAAACAAACATAAAAACTGAACTGAAAGACATTCATGTCAAAAACAATGAGAGAATCCATCATATATATATATATATATATATATATATATATATATATATATATATATATATATATCCAGGTAAGATGAGAAACACAACTGCAACTGTGTAGTGATTTTGACATGTTTTTCAATGTAATATCCTTGGCCAATAACTGCTGCGAAAGCCATGATCACGGATGGAATCTCTGTGGTATGGTGAGATGACCACACCCTACACACTTTCCTTCCAAGCACTGCATTAAACAACAGAAGTGAGCAAGAATGTTTTAACTTAGTGTGCATGTGCTACAGTGTGCATGGTCAATATGTGCCAAGCAGCTTCACGTTGCATAATTTAGCTCAGTTAACATAGTAACAGCCACAATAGTTTTCGATCAGACCTCATACTTTAAAAGATAAAAGTTTACAGAGAATTAGAATTAATATTTAATTAACCCTCAGATGTTAATGGGATGTAGATCTTCCACAAAAATGGCTGTTAAAAATATCAGTTATTTGTTTGTTTGTTTGTTTGGGTTTTATGGCATATCAACCACTGTGGGTTATTTAATGCCAAATCCAGTTTATATGAATTTTAAATGCCTATTTTGTATGAAACATTTTTAGCAACCTAGAGCTTATTTGCTTGCACACTGCAAAATAATCCTAGGTATTTTTGTTTAAGTCAAGAATTTTCATTTGATAAGGACAATTTATTTGCAAAATGGTAAAAGGTAGGATATGTTGTTTACACATCAGTCTACATCTTTGATAAGAGACCCATTCTTTTTAGAAAATCCAATATAATTTTTGGTTCAGTTTTTGCAAATAATTTCTTCATGTTCTTGATTGATTGATTAATTGTTTTGTTTAACGGCATCTCAAACTTAGTGGTCACTTTATGCTGAAAATGATTTTGAGTGACTTTAAAAGTCAAAAACATATAGCTGGCAACATTATGGTTTCAAAAAAAACGTATAGCTGGCAACATTATGGTTTCAAAAACGTGTAGCTGGCAACATTATAGTTTCAAAAATGCATAGCTGGCAACATTATGGTTTCAAAAATGGATAGCTGGCAACATTATTTTTCCGAAAACATTATCTGAGGCCTTGCTGCTGGATGTAGTTTATTGCCGTACCCAGGACGCGGATGTAGTTTACCGTCATACCCAGGACGTTCAGTTATTTGTTTCTGCAATTAATCCCTCTTCTTTCATACATGGTAAAATTGTTGAAATATTTCTGTCCTATTCTGGAAAAAAAAAAAAAAAAAAAAGAATCAAGAAGTATGACTTATCTAAAGAGTAGTGTTTATTTGTGTTCATATAAACTCACAAGCAGTAGAGCCCGGCATTACCCGGGGATGTAACAGTAAGAGATAGATCATGTATCAACCATCATAAAGACTGAAAATAAAATTAAAGATTATTGTTTAAGGCTGACGGACATGCATGTCTTAATTAGTTTTTTTTTTCTTATGAATTGGTCAAACCCAAACAAAAACATTGTTTGCAATCGTTATGAGTCTACCGATTGAATAGAATTTTATTATAAACAATTATCTTGTAAATGTAATTTTTAAAGCATTCTGAATGTAAAAATAAAGAAAAAAAAGTGTGCAAGACAATAAGAAACACTACCTGCCAAAAAAAAAAAAAGTGAAGTTTTGTTGAAATTGGTTGAAAAATGTAGGAAATTCGATCCCATACACACAAACAAACTGGGTTTTAAGTATAACTCGATATGAGTTGTCCCCCTTTCATTTTCGTGATGCCTCTTAATCATGTTTTCAAATTGATTTTGTGCAAAAACAATTGTTTTTTTTCCAATTTTTGGCACTGTCACTGAAATCGGTTGAAAAATGTAGGAAATCCGATTCAATATATAAACGTACAGACACACACACACAACCTGGGTTTTATAATAAGTATGATTAATATAATGAGAGAAATAATATTGCAATCCACAAAAGTGGATTAGTTGGTTTGGTATGTTTTACGGCATATCAACCTTAATGGGTCATTTAAAGCCGACAACTTTTTCTTACCTGGTAATATTTTTGTTTTATCAAAAATCTATTTCTGTTAATATTTTTTTTCCTCGAAAACATATAGCTGGTAATATTTTTTCAAAAGGGTATTGCTGGCAATATTTTTTCAAAAGCGTATTGCTGGCAATATTTTTTTTTTTTTTATTCAAAAATTTATTTCTGGTAATAATTTTTTTTTATAAAGTATTTCTGGTGTTAAAACCTATTTTTACACTTTTGTAATGCTTTTTACCTCAGTTTTGGGGTTAACTATTTGCCCATAGCTGGGCCCTAACAGGTGCTACCACCCCAGGTGAGGGTAGACCTGGGAACACCAGCAATTAAGAGGTGGTTCCATGCTCCTCAAAACCTCCTGATCAGAGGCCTTGCTATTGTTCATCTTCATTTTACTTGCTTCATTTACACTTGTAGAAATCTTATCTTGAATAACACACACATACTTTATTTTAGGATACTACATCAAAACCATATAAAAAAAAAAAAAACACGCACTACACAATTGCAATCATGTTTCGATGTGTATCACCACATCTCATTAGTAAATAACTGGTGACTAGACAATTTGATTTAAAACAAGATACACCCTCCTTTCATCTTCCCTAGGAAATGACGTTCTGGTGTATAATATTGTAGCCACTCGCATCCGATCATATGCCACATCTGGACACTGTCTAAGATTCTAAATCTGTGGGTCATGACCCTTTACGAATGGCTGCTTCTTAACTTTTGCTTCTCCCCTACTTTAAATTTAGCTTAGGTCATTTTGATTGGTTGATCTGAGTAAAAACAAAAAAACCCTGCAACCATCTCCTCTCCTTTCTTACTCCTTTTCTCTTCCTTTTCTCATGAAAAGGAGGGTGTATCTTGCTTTTAAATATCAATGAATTGTCTACCAACCAGATTTACTAACATCTGATGAGATGCAGGGATATACATTGAAACATGACTGCAATTGTGTAGCATTATTCTGACATGATTTTGATTTAATATCCTAAAATAAAGAATATTACTCTAGTTTGTATTGAGCTCTCTTTTAAATTGAATGTAACAAATGATGGAATTGGACTATTCATTCTCATTTCACATGGATTTATTTATATATATATAAGGTTGTTACACATGAAATGATGCATTTTTAGTTTAGTTTTTCCAGTCATTTAACGAAGTAACCTCCTTAATATATATAAAAAAAATCTTGACTTATTGCTGACTCCTTTTCTTTCCAGATAATCTTTCTTGATGCATATTGTTATGCATAAGCCCAATGAAAATGATTACAATGAAACAATGTTGAGTAATCTTAGTATATGAGTAAAGATTGTGAAAAAGAACCATTTTTGTATTGAATAATTACTTGCAATGAGAAACAGATACTCTTTGACAGTAAGAGAGAAGACTAGTGGTTAGATGCAAGTGAATCACCAAAACAATATCCAAAACCTCCACTGCACCCTAAAAAGTTAATGGTTTATGTATGGTGGTTTTTCAAAGGGGTTATTTAAAATTCATTCTTGCCTCAAGGGAAAACAACAGCAACCTTATATTGTAGAGAAATTGAGAATATGCACAAAAACTGAAAAAGAAACATCCTAGACTTGTGCATATGGCCCAACTTTACTGCACGAAAACACATAGCCTGAAATTTTGCTTCATCCTCCATGTACATCTGATATCTGTACTACTGATTATCACTTATTTAAGAATTTTGCGATTTTCATATGCAATAAAAACATTCTCCTATAAGGAAGAGGCATATCAACCTCAATTGGTTATTTAATGCCGACAAAATTTTAATTGCTGTTAATATTTTTCTTCAAAAAAACTATTTCTAGCAATATCCTTCCTTTTAAAATCGAGTGCAAGTAATATTTTTCCAAAAACATGTTGCTGGTAACATTTTTCCAAAAACATGTTGCTGGTAACATTTTTCCAAAAACATGTTGCTGGTAACATTTTTCAAAAAACATGTTGCTGGTAACATTTTTCAAAAAACATGTTGCTGGTAACATTTTTCAAAAAACATGTTGCTGGTAACATTTTTCAAAAAACATGTTGCTGGTAACATTTTTCAAAAAACATGTTGCTGGTAACATTTTTCAAAAAACATGTTGCTGGTAACATTTTTCAAAAAACATGTTGCTGGTAACATTTTTCAAAAAACATGTTGCTGGTAACATTTTTCAAAAAACATGTTGCTGGTAACATTTTTCAAAAAACATGTTGCTGGTAACATTTTTCAAAAAACATGTTGCTGGTAACATTTTTCAAAAAACATGTTGCGATCGGTAGGACACATGCTAAAGTGGCACCAAATGATTTTCTAAGTGATACTTACTACTTGTTCTTGTAACGGCATTTGCCCGGGGTGGGTTGAGCTTGCTCCAATATTGGAGTTTCATGGGAATTTGAAATTCACAAGCAGTCCCCAAACCCACATGTATAGCACATGAGATTTGATTATAGTGGTGAAGGTTTCGTGCAGGACCATCCACACTTTTTGAAGGGCCGATTACAGAGACATGCCACAAGGTCCCCAAACGACCCTCCGCAGGTTTTGAATTCAGAGATTTCCTTCTCCTAGACCAGTTGCCATCCAAGGCTATAGAACCCAGTCTGTCCTGCTATTTACCCATAGTTGAAGGGAGAAGAGGATTCACACTTTTCCCAAGGGTATTAGCATGAAAGTGAATGTAATGGATTCGACTGGAATTCGAACTCGGTTCTCCAATTCCTCAATCCAAGCCACTATCCATTACTCCACCGTGCCTCCTCCTAAGTGATGCTTAGATGTGGCACAAGGCCGAAAGTATGGTGCACTCAGTGAGGACCAGGCTCACTAATCAGTCTTAATTATTCTCGTGAGACAAGCTTGCTAAACATTACACTGTCCTGGGTATGACAATAAACTACATGTGTGTCCTGGGTAAGACGGTAAACTACATCCAGCAGCAAGGCCTCTGATCAGGAAGTTTTGAGGAGCGTGTAACCACTTAATTGCTGGTGTTCCCAGGTCCACTCTGATCCAGAGTGGTAGCACCTGTTAGGGTCCCAGCTATGGGCAAATAGTAATATGGGTATCAGGTTGGTGCAAAAATAATGTCGTTTTTTCACATATGTTACTATGTGAGAAAACGACATTATTTTTGCACCAACCTAATAAAAACACTATAAAAGTGTAAAAACAGGTTTTAATACCAGAAATACTTTGTAAAAAAAATTATTACCCACAATAAATTTTTGAAGAAAAAAAATATTACCAGCAATACATTTTTGAAAAAAAAAAAATAAATTTACCAGCAATAAAAATTTTGTCAGCATTACATAACCCATTGAGGTTGATATGCTGTAAAACAAAACAAACCCACACTATGTTGAGGGACTTATTTTCTAAGAATAGCTTAGATATGGCACAAAACCGAAATTATAGATCACCCAGTGAAAATGGAACTCACTACTCTGATCTAGTGAGACAAGGTTCTCTAACCATTGCACCATGTCAAGGTGTTCAAATGATTTTCTAAGCTGTTCGTAAATGTGGCACAAGGCCAAAAGTGTAGAGTACCTAGTGACAATCAAACTGACTACTCAGTTGTAATTGTTCTAGCGTAACAAGCTTGCTAACCATTACACCACATCGAGGTGCCCCAGGCACACCTAGTGAGAATCAAACTTGCTTTTCAGCCGTAATTAATCTACTGAGACAAGACTGCTAACCATGACGTCACGTAGAAGTGCCCAAAGATCCGAGTGTTTAGAATGAGAAAGCCAAGCAATACTTCACAAATTCTCTGATGGAATAGAAAGAAAAAAAGAAAAAAAGAAAAGGAAGTAAACATCAGAAAAAGAAGGATGGCTTAAAACCTATCAAGGTCAACTGACCAGAGCATAAACCAGGTCGAGGGGAAAATCCTCAAGCAGAGGATAGGAGAGGAGCTGATATGCAGTGGTAAAGAAGACAGACACAATACACACTTCCTCCTCTTTGGTTTCATAATAGAGGTGTGTATTGTAGTGGTTTATTAATAATGGGTGTGGTAGATTTTCTCAAAATGTAATAAATGGGAAAATGGGAGCTGTGCTGTAAAAAAATCATTTAATGGGTGAAAAAAAAAAAAAAAAAAAAAGGGGTAATCTTAATAAGCTCCAAAAGGTCAAAAAGAAAAAAAAAAAAAAAACAACAACGAAAAAGAAAAAAAAAAAAAAAACAACAACGAAAAAGAAAAAAAAAAAAAAAACAACAACGAAAAAGAAAAAAAAAAAACAACAACGAAAAAGAAAAAAAAAAAAAACAACAACGAAAAAGAAAAAAAAAAAAAACAACAACGAAAAAGAAAAAAAAAAAAAAACAACAACGAAAAAAAGAAAAAAAAAAACAACAACGAAAAAAAGAAAAAAAAAACAACAACGAAAAAAAGAAAAAAAACAACAACGAAAAAAAGAAAAAAAACAACAACGAAAAAGAAAAAAAACAACAACGAAAAAGAAAAAAAACAACAACGAAAAAGAAAAAAAACAACAACGAAAAAGAAAAAAAAAAAAAAAAAAGAAAAAAAAACAACCAAAAAGAAAAAAAAAAAAAACAACCAAAAAGAAAAAAAAAAAAACAACCAAAAAGAAAAAAAAAAAACAACCAAAAAGAAAAAAAAAAAAAAAACAACCAAAAAGAAAAAAAAAAACAACCAAAAAGAAAAAAAAACAACCAAAAAGAAAAAAAAAACAACCAAAAAGAAAAAAAAAAAACAACCAAAAAGAAAAAAAAAGAAATAAAAAAAACGAAAAATAAAATTTTTTTATTTATTTTTCATTTTTTTTATTTATTTTGACAAAATGTTTTCTATTTAAAGACAAAATTAAAAAAAAAATGATAATGCTCCCCTCCTTGTCTATTAGGCACCTAAGATTAGCTGACTGACAATCTACAAAATCAACCATTATCAACAAAGTTAAATATAATATTTTTCATACAATACAGGGGAAATAAAAAAACAAATAAAAATAAACAAACAAAAATGAAAATAAAATTGTTCTATTTATAAGTATAAAAAAACAAATCTATTAATAAAAAATCAAATCTCTTTTCTCATCAATGCGAAAAGTTTTTCTAAAAATGTCAAGAAAACAAACTCAGGAAAGAAAAAATAAATTTGTATTTTTCTCAATAAGAAACATTTTTTTTAGAAATTGCAAGAAACCTCTACCTACAAAAAGAAAAAAAACAAACAAATTATCTTTCTTTTAGGACTAGCAAGAAACCTTTTTCTACAACAGAGGTCAGCGACCTTTTGAAGTGTGTGGGCCAGAAAGCAATGCGATGTTTCTGATGAGGGCCAGGATATCAAATGTACTATAATAATTTGTCTCGATCTCAAACAGCTCCATTCACAAGGCTGACTTGGTCTGGTTGGTTGGGTTTTATGGCATATCAACCACTGTGGGTCATTTAATGCCAAATTAAGGTATATATATATATATATATATATATAGATATGGCCTGACGATTGCATATAGCATGAAACAGACTGTCGCCTCTAAGTGTTGACTTCTATGTTCACTTTTATATTTACACACACTATCTCTGATATTAAGCCCTTTATTCCATAAATATAGCAAACCTTAAGACTATATATATATATATATATATATATTAAATATACAGTACTATTAAACATATAGCTGGCAACATTGTTTCAAAAACACATAGCTGGCAACATTATTCTTTCCCAAAAATGTATAGCTGGCAACACTATTGTTTCAAAAATTCATAGCTGGCAACACTATTTTTTCCAATACATTATCTGAAGCCTTGTTGTTGGACGTAGTTTATCGTCATACCCAGGACGCTGCCTTGGTCTGGAGGTTTGAAGATAAAACAACAAAGTTAATGTTATATTATTTAAACAAAGTTCCTTATATCAAAATTAACACAATCAACAAAAAATGCAAATTCTTTACTACGAAAGAAATACAATTTAAAATGGCAAATTATTTAATGAGGCACTTATTTCTGCTTATTGTTCAATAACTTCTCCACATCAGGTGAAATATTTGTCGATGACGGAAGCAAAACATCTCCCAGTGGTAATCTTTTTCTTTTTATGTGCTGTGCCCCTTCAGGATGTAGGCGATCATGGCTCTCCACTTCCCCCTACTCCTTGTAGCCCTCAATAAGTTTCATTCCTTTGCCGCGCTCTACAGACCACATTCTGTCATCCACTTGCTTAAACCCTCCAGGTATGTCATGTGTTGATTTCCATTGTCTCGCTTTCCCTCTATTTGACATGTGAGTACCAGATTCTCCAGTCCCTCATTACATGTCCCAGAAATTTCAGGTGCCTCTTTCCGATGTTAAGCATAAGCTTCCTCCTTGTTTGCATCCTCGCCAAAATCTCATCGTTGTTCACACACTCAGTCCATGATATCCTCAGCATCCTTCTGTAGAACCATGCTGCTGTTGGCTTGAGTCTCCTCTTTATCTTTGAGGAGACTGTCCAACATTCACTGCCATGAACAAGGACAAACGTCATACTCTTTTCTTGGCAACCAAAGAAACCCTCGTGTCTCAGAATACTCTGCTCAGCTTTTGGAATGCATCCTTGGCCATACCGATACGTCTTCGGATCTCAACATCACACTTACCATCCTCTGTCAAAAGACTTCTGATATTTAAACTTATGCACCAGCTTAATTTTAGTGTCCTTGGCCTTCAAATCACATTTCAGCCTTGTTCTTTCTACTGATGACCATGCAGTCCGTCTTCATGCAGTTTATGCTTAGTCCCTTCTTCTCACTCTCCTCGCTACCTTCTATAGAAGGTTTTGTAATTTCTTTTCTGTGTATGCTATCAGTACTTTTTTTTTTCTTTTTTTTTTGTTATGTGTTTCACCCCAAGCAAGGCGGGAAGCCACTAGGATGCAAAGGGTTACAGAAAATTTGGAGCAAGATCAGATAGGAGTGAGAGAAGAAAGGATGAGGAGAAGGATAGTGAATAGATCAAGACAACAGGAGATGTCGATTGACATTACATTTGAATAGCTGGAGATTATAGCTCTCAGGGAAACTGGAATAGAGAAGGGAGTTCCACAGGCGAGAGGTGAGAGACATGAAGCTATTGGAGAAAAAGAGACGGCTACATTTAGGAGTTTCAACAGTGAAAGGGTGAGAGCAGAATGCCAGCCTCGTAGGGTGCTTGAACTCATCAAGTCTGGGAACCAGCGAATGCAGCTCCTCGGAGCAATTACCATGAAAGTATTTGTAAAACAGAGAGAGGCAACGGCGCATATATGAGAAAGTGTAGACGAGATGCCAGAGCAGGGCCAATTGCATATCTGCCTCTGGAGCCTATCAAGAAGCCTGAGGCAAACAGAAGTGGCTCCAGACTATATATGACAGCAATACTCCATGCAATTGCAAATTGTTGATTTGTAGATCTGGAGGATTGATTCCGGTGAGAAAAATTTCCTGGTGCGGCACAGGGAGCCAACTTTCCTTGTGGCGGACAAAGCAACTGTGTCATCTGCGTATATTATGCTGTCATGGTTGCAGCCACCCAAGCTTAAACGACTCTTTCATTTCGTAAAATAATATAGTGGAAAGGGAATGATGCCATTAATTTTCGCATTATTCATTGGGCTTTTATATTTTTCGCATGGCAAAACATATTTCTTGTAGAAGTCAGGAGTGGATTCAGAATGAAATTTTGATTTAAAAAATGTCACTGTAAGTCAATTAAGTCTGATATTTTTCTGCCACTTGCTCCACGAATTAATCAGATAATTAGTGTCAAGGTGTAAAGTTGGTGGGCTGGACAAAAATCCTTCACTGACCAAGGATTGCTGACCCCTGCTCTATGATAACAAAAGTAAAAAGAAAATATTAGTATCTTTCTCCTCTGTCGACGAAACATTTTCTAGAGGTGCATTATTTACATGCTGACTATTATCCCCATCTTTGTTGTTATCATCATTTGTGCCTCCTCAAGTCCTGTCCCCCCTCAAGTCCTGTTATAATTATTTTAGAATTTTTAAATATAGCTGTTGTAGTTATGGGATTTTTTTTTTTTTTTACAAAACAAATGTTTCAATACGAGAGAACTGTTTTTTGTAATCAATTCACAAGGGAAATAGAAAATGTATAAATTCATTTTCATCAATTGTTTATGTTTTATTCCAATTCTACTCATTGCTTTTTAAAACAATAAACATTGCCAAAGAGTTACCATAGTTAAAAAAAATGCATTGTCATGGACAGAAAACTGCTCATAGATCACCCCTTTTTAAGTAGCAACACCAAACATATAGATAAAAGCAATATCATTAAAAATCTCTGTAAAAAGACATATACATGTTAACTATGTGTTTTTTGGGGGGTGGGGGTGTTAGGGGGGTGCTAAATTACTTCCCCCTATAAAGAATGATAACTCACAATACAATTGAGTTAGGTCCATTGTCTGCTAGTTGGGCCGCGGCACTTCTGAATTCAAAACGGTGATAAGCCGACACACACACATTGAACTCATGGCTTAAATCCGCCCCGCCAAAAAAATCCTTGTTGTTCTCGGGCAGTAAATGAATAAAAGTTATTTTATCATGTGTTAAAATAAATGTGTCTTTTATTTTCATTTGATTTGTTCATCCCAACAAACTGGAATATAACAAGGTGTTCACTATTTGCCCATAGCTGGGACCCTAACAAGTGCTACCACCCGTGTCAGGGTAGACATGGGAACAACAGCAATTAAGAAGTGGTACCATGCTCCTCAAAACTTCCAATCTCCCAATCAGAGGCCTTGCTGCCGGATGTAGTTTATCATCATACACCTCGGGTGTGAGTACCATCGAAAGATAAAAAATAGTTCTTGAAGCTATAGCCTCTTGTTTCTTTTCAGTAAAAGTAAAGCTAGCAGATATAGAATCTTAGAAGCCTTAAAGACAGTTGAGGGTTCTTTAAATAGGCTCAAAGGCTAAAAGGGATGGGATGTTGTGGAGAGCTATAATCTCCCATATGGTGAAGGAACATGGCACATAGAAGAAAATTAGAAATCAGGGATAGCATAAATAAACATCGCTGAAGAGTGAAGGTAGTTAAAAAAAAAGCGGTGTCATGGGAAAAAATGTCTTTTTGACACTCCGTCTTACCGTGGGCACATTTATCCATTTGCTAATGTCAAGTTGCTATTTTTAAGGACGTGCCCATATTTCAGTAACTATTGCTACACATAATGGGAGTGACATGATGTAATAAGAACAAATTCAATATGAAACTGTTGTGTTCACTTCAAAAAGGTATGAATCCTTCTCTCCTCTCCCAAGCTGTTGGTAAAATAGCAGGTCTGACTGAGCTGGCAACCAGTCTAAGAGAAAAAGAACCAGTCCAGTTGGGCATAGGTCTGGAAACACTACCTTGTAAGAAAAAAAAAAAAAAAAGAAAAAAAAAAGACTACTTGTTACAGACACTGCAAAAGCAAATATTTTGTATGGTGAAGCTGGAGGCCCATAATCCACAGGTGACTCTACAAAATTTAAAATACATACATTTTTTAATAAAACTCACCTCAGGTGTCTTCCACATAAGCACATCTTCTGGATTTTTGCCTTTCAGTTCCTTTGTGGCTCCTTTTTTCCACTGTGGATGAAGTGGTTCCTTATGTGACAGCCGTCTGGGGTCATAGTACCCACAGGTACTTGCAGGGTACAGAATCTGGGTGAGAAAACAAGTGATGAAACTTCTTTTATCATTGCTCAAACAATTAATAAGCTGTTTTGAGATATCACAAGTATATATATATATATATATATATATATATATATATATATATATATATATATAGTTGTTTTAAACCTTCCTACAGTAGAATGAACTCGTCCTCCTCTCAAAAAATACTAACTGTGAGACTTCCTAAGGAAGAGTTGTGAGCAGCCAATAAAAATCACCATTGGCTTCAACCACAACCCCTGAAGACTGGAAATTTTACCAAGAAACATCGATGTAGGGATGAAAATTGATATTTAAAAGTTTAATCTTTTCATATAATATTATATATATATATATATATATATATATATATATATAATATATGTATGTGTATGTTATTCTTGCATATACATCATTTATATCTGCCACCATTTAAAATTCAACAGGCAAAGACTAATACATGCATAAAAGACTGTATAAACATAAAAATGTCTCTCTCTCTCTCTATATATATATATATATAATGTTCTGGGTGCGCGGGATAAATTGTCGTCTAAATTACGCAAAAATGAAAATGACACTGACATCTCATTTTAACACAAAAAATATATTGAAATACTAAAAAGTAAATTTATCCAATAAAATCGCCTTTGGCTTCAACAATGGCCTCCAGATGACTTTGGAATCTCCTGCAACACTTCTGGATGGTCTCCTTGTATGAGTTGTTGCCATAATCCTTGCTTCCAGTTCATCTTTGGTGTTACAAAGAGTTTTGTTGGTCTTTTGCTTAACTGCACCCCACACAAGCATTACAGCATGACAGCATGACGTTTCCAAATTTTTGGCAGAGTGAAATTATGTCCAACTGACCGTACTATACTCTGCAGTTGATAAAATCAAAAACAAACAATGCACGTGCGCAAAATTGAAAATATGAAATGGCAAAAATTTACACATCGGACACTCTGTGTGTGTGTGTGTGTATCTATATATAACCTTGCCCAGGCCTGTACCCTGAAGAGGAGACTCCAGCATCACCTCACCATGACAGCAAAACGTGGGAAGCAACTATCTACTGATAGGAGGACTTCAAAGGTCCTTCTGTATAGGAAACTGGCCACTGTCAAGAGGCGACACTATCTTTGCTTCAAGGACATCTGCAAAAGCGACATGAGGGTGATAACAGATGCTGTGCTGGAATCAGCAGCTGAGATATAATTCTTTGATCCAAGGTCTCTTGAGACCACTGGATGCTAATATATATATATATATATATATATATAATAATCCGTTGGTATATAATCCTATTAATACAATATAAAATATTAAGTTTTTCAGTGTTTTAATTAAACAGGGCAACATATTTTTTATACAATAGGAATTAAGATTACATTAGGTTAATGATAATTTTCACCTTGTCAATTGAAATAAAATTTACAAGGATTTTTCAAACCAGGTATTGAACTCACACTCTTTGGGTCCCATCACTGGATCTAACTAATGCCTTTATCCACTGTAGCTAATCAGTATTTCATTGACTGATTGATTTG
>OZ010613.1:28187722-28250222 GCA_963932145.1 Acanthosepion lycidas
TGGACAAGAGGTTAGAAAGCTCGCATTCTGAGCATGAGACCAGGGCCAGGTCCGAATCTTGGCATGGTTGATTTGTCAGGTAGGAGACATTCTGATGTTACCGGACTGGAGGGGGTCAATCCCAGCATGCAACATCTTTGGAAAGTGCTTGAAAACAATACCATGGACTGACTCAAGCATTGAGAGAAAAATTGGGTAGACAGAACCGCTTGGGTACCGTCGATAGCTGTGTTAGCACAAAGTCATCATGGCCGAGAGCTTGAATGTGCTGGCCTTGTTCAAATTGTTAATCACGCTAGATAACATGGTCTTTCCCAGAAACTGAAACTAAGGTCTGCTAAGCATCGTTGCAGTATAAACCACAGGTGGGCTCTGTGGGTGTTGAACAAACACAAATGTGTCTGAGCGAATGTCTGCAATAGAGATTGGCTAGCCCTAGTAGATGGGTATCCTTGAATACAAGTGGCCAGATACATACATTGTTTGTGTGTGTGTGTATATATATATATATATATATATATATATATATATACGCGCGCACACACTTGAAGATATATATATACATACATACATACATACATACATATATATATATATATATATATATATATATATATATATATATATATATATACTTTGTGTGTGTGTATACACACACACACAAGTGAGTGTGGACATAGGAATCAACAGGGCAGGTTTCATGCTGCAATACAATTTTCAAGTCGTATTTTAAACATGTATTTACATGCATATGTGTTCAGTATGTTTTCAAAATAATACACCGGATTGTGTAGTTGCTGTTGAAATAGTGCCCCCTTGTATGAATGATGAATCTAACAAGGCATCAACATCTTTCAAATGTTCACTTCAATTAGATTAGCCGGTGGGGAAATCAGTCGACGTGTTTGTTTGCATTTCTGAGAGAGACACATGATTTCTCTCAAAGATAAGACATTACACAAAGCAAACCTTCATGAAAGGAAGAGAGCAAATCCTAAAGAGACATTCATATAAGACAGTGCAAGTGTGTATGTGTATATATATATATATATATATATATATATATATATATATATTATTCCTGTTTAAATATAAAATAAAATATTTAATCTCTGTTTATTTTATATAAAGGGTGTTCCAATAACTTGGACAGATTTTAAACATAATTCACAGTTAAAACTGGTACAAGTTATTGGAACACAAAATTTGATAACTGAATCAATTAAGTTGTCACATCCTCATACATCGAAAATGATGGGAGAGTTCAGTATTATATATATATATATATATATATATTTGAATAAAAAACAGACCACTTTAAGGTTCCATGTAATAAACTATTTCACCACAGCCAATTTAAAGGGCTCTGGATCATCAGACTTTACTTCCAAAGGTTGAAATGAAAATATATATATATATATATATTATATATAATTATTTATATATTATATGCACAGTACTTATTAGAAAGTGCTCAATATCAGAGATAGAGCTAACATATTTGGTTGGATAGATGTGAGCTTGTGACCCTGGGTTTCACGCTTTAGCGAAAGCATGAAATTTTATATATATATATATATATATATATATATATATATATATATATATATATACACACACACAATTTCAGGATTGTGGGTTCAGATCCAGCCCAGAAAGTTTTTGATTTACCCACGGAGTCAGTCTGATTCCAAAATGGCATGATATATTGGGCTATGGCCTTTAGGGGTAAATTTGAAAAAGTGTGACACACTGACATTGGCATTTATTATATAGATATACATATTTTTTTTTTTTCCCTCATCAGTAGCATGACTCAGTTTCGTGCACAATGCAATCATCAGGGGTGGTTTGAGACTGACCATTACATAATTTAAATTTTAATAAAAATATCTGGTTCATGCAATGCTGGACACAGTTCATATACAGGGATTATGGTTTTTTCCAAGAGGATAGAATCCAGGTAGAACTCAATATATATATATATATATATATATATATATAAGTGCCTTAAATTGAACAGAAGTTAACATCTTAATACTAAAAAAAGTTGAGGGTGGGGAACATGTTAGTAACCTTTCATTCAACATGAAATTTGACCATTTTTCCCAATACAAGGTAATTTCAAATAAATAGGAGACTTAAGCACAACCATACATATGGGAATTTAAAATTTTAGATGAAAAACATGCATAAGAACTTCCTCAGAATAATCATTTTCCAAAAGGTTTGGTTTGGTTTGTTTTACGGCATATCAACCTCAATGCCAACAAAATTTTTATTTCTGGTAATATTTTTTTCTTCAAAAATGTATAGCTGGTAATTTCTGGCATTAAAACCTATTTTTACACTTTCATAGTGTTTTGACCCCAGTATGGGGCTTAACTATTTTGCTGGAACCCTAACAGGTGCTACCACCCCGGGTCAGGATGGACCTGGGAACACCAGCAATTAAGAGGTGGTTTCACGCTACTCAAAATCTCCTGATCAGAGGCCTTGCTGCTGGATGTAGTTTATCGTCTTACCCAGGACGGTATCATCCAAGAGGATATATTTTATCCAGCACACACACACGTGTGTGTCAAAATTTCTCAGAATTAACCTGTACAAAAAGACAATATGTATTAAAGGAAAAAGACAATAGGAAAACTAGTTTTAGCTACATTTTAGCTCAATGTGGACTTTTTAAGAAAAAAAAAAAAAAAAAAAAAAAAAACTTTATCGAAACAAAGTATCTATAAACAGCAAATAAAATGTCGTTAGCAACAAGAAGAATTTAGAAACGCCATTGTATATTCATATGGTCAACTGGAAAATTATGTCAATTACTGTACGTTTGAAGAAAGTATTTTCACATGTAGAAATATTGTTTGTATTGTTGTGTTGTTGGGTTCAACCATTTTCTTTTGATTTCTTGACATATTTGTTGTGTAATATTGTGCTTAATATTCAATGGCCGCACTATCAAGGATTTTCCTTCGGAGTTGATTATTTTCTTTTTTTTTTTTTTTTATGAGTGTAGAATTTATAAAATCAAAATTGTCGTTGAATTTATTTCTATGTATGACTAGTTAAATTGTTATTTATGAGATGTCTTTTGTGTGCATAGATTCATTTTTTTAAATTTCTGCATGTTCCTCCAAAGTATTGTGAGCAAAAGTTTCGGCAATTTATTTTATTATTTATTTGAATAAAAAACAGACCACTTTAAGGTTCCATGTAATAAACTATTTCACCACAGCCAATTTAAAGGGCTCTGGATCATCAGACTTTACTTCCAAAGGTTGAAATGAAAATATATATATATATATATTGTTTGAGAATCTGATTGTATCCATAATGGTTTTGGAAGTGTTTGTGATTATTTTGAAATTATTTAGATGGGATAGGTTGTCCTGGAGAGTGGACATGACAGAGTTGGTCGGTATGGTATTTTGTTGGGGTTGTATATTTTGTATGCCTTTCTTCTTTCACTGTGGATGAAATGATATGGGTTTTGTAGGTTTTTGAATGTGTTTTCTATGTATGTTTCTTCTTTAAGTAAATATTGGGGGCTGCAGATTCTTAATGCTTTCAAATAGAAAGCTATAATAATTCTAAATTTAATTTTAGAAAAGTGGTTTGAGTAGAAGTTGACCAGGTCATTTTTGTGGGTAGCTTTTCTTGAAACATCAAAATTAAGTTTGCTATTGTTTCTGTGTAACATGATATCTAGGAAAGGAAGAATGTAGTTGGTTTCTATTGCAAAGGTATAGTCTATAATAGTTGTCAACCAACGTTGAACCTGGTGTTTGTTGTTTATAGATACTTTTTTCAATAAATTAATTTTGTTCTTTGTCTTGAAAACATGTCGGCTAAAACTACAGTTTTCCTATTGTCTTTGTTACCTTTATACATATATATTTCTAGGGAAGTGATGGATTTCTATTTATTAATTTTATTACTTAAACATTATTTTTGATCAAGGGCATGTAATGTTTTGGAGATGCCTGGGGCCAACTCTTTGATTGTACGTCTCAAGGAGTCTATAGGACCTAGTACTGCGAAATATGAGAAAAAGGAAGACATTTTAAATATGTAAAAACAGATGAAACATGAAATAAAATACTTCAGTCAAATTAAATATAAATTTTTATTTCACTCTTTGATTCAATGACCCCTGATATGAATCTCAGAAAAAAAAAAAAAAAAAAAAAAAAACTGGAAAAATCATTTAACATATCCCCCTGAAGATTGGAAATTTTACCAAAAAACGTTGAAGTTGGGATAAAATTGATATTTAAAAGTAATCTTTTCATATATGTGTGTGTTTGTATGTATGTGTGAAATGTCTACAATAAATTTAAAAAAAAAACAAACTATTTTCCCCGTACCAATTCTGGTATGTTCAACTGCCATTTGGTGGCCTACAACAGGGCCTCTGTTCCAGACAAAGAAAATGTTTCAGAAGAAAGAAAAAAAGACAAAGAGCCTTTGTTCTATATTTATATATTACTCAGAGATGTTCATAACTAATTAAAATTTGTCATCTGTAATTTTGTTAGAGAAAACTAAAAAAGAAGTTTAGAACATTTTATATTTGAATCTTTTAGTCATTTCCTGTCTTGGTCATTAAATGAAACTGACATCGCACAAGGAATTAGGCTTTAAAACTTAATTAGGACAAAACTTCTGACAAACACCAAAATTTATCCCACATTATATATACACACACACACACACACACACACACACTTATATATAAGAAAATGTAGAAAATTTTTGCTTTGTCATGTTTATACATTGTTAAAACATATCCTATACATTGGGATAGATACGGACAATCTTAGATATGAACAGATCATCAGATTCTATGAGAGAGAACGAGAGAGTGAGTCAGAACGAGATGGATGATATATATAGCATGAAACAGACTGTTGCCTCTAAGTGTTGACTTCTATGTTCACTTTTATATTTACACACGCTCTATCTCTGATATTGAGCACTTTATCCCATAAATATAGCACACCTAAGACTATATATAAGTTTTTCCTCAAAATTTATCTCTAGATGTTTAAAAAGCTAACTATAAAATCTTAAATCTCCACATCACAAAAAATATTAAATCTTAAAGATGACAAATTATGAAGGGCCTCCAAAAAGTAAGGAACAAACTTGTTTTGTTTTTTTTTTTCTTTTAAAATCATTCCCCATCTCACAAGCAAGGCAATAAAGCCACTAAGACACAAGAGGGTAGAACCCAGGTAGAAGGAAAACAAGAGAGTAGAATCCAGGGAGTGAAGGAAAATGAGAAAAAAAAGTAATAAAAAGAGCAGGATTCAAGGTAATGATATAACTGATGCTGCACTTACATTTTTGAAGATCGTAGTTGATGGGAAAGCAAGAAGCCTGAAGAGAGTTTCACGTGCAAAAAGTACAAGACTACTAGAACAGAATGTATGTCTTCACTTAGCAATTTTAAAAGTATAATCATGAGACCCAACTGCCAATCAAGTTCTTTTATGTGCCATATCTTTTCAAGATGTTGCTGATCATGGCTCTCCACAACTTCCTGTCCTTTGTAGCTCTTAGTGAAGTTTGTCTTTTTGCTATATCTTCTAATCCCTGCTCTGTCAACCCATTTACACAAGCTCATTAGAAAAGTTAGGCATTGCTTTCCTCTGTCTCTCATGCCTTCAATATGCCCCGTGAGTGACAAAATTTTCCGAGCCCTCTTCTCTCGGTACACGCCCTAGAAATTTCAATTAACTGATGCTACATATAAGTGGCCTTTTTGTTTCCATTTTCTCTAAAACTTTGTTGTTGCTCACATGCTCAGTCCATGGTATTCTCAGCATCCTTCTGTAGAACCACATTTCTGTTACCTAAAGTCCTTTTTCTCAATCTGTGATTAGACTGTCTAGCATTCATCACTATAAAGGATTGTCAATATTGTATAACAGTTCAGTACGCTTTTCTTTGTTTTCAATGTTTCTTAATACTTTGCTTAGCTTCTGGAAGGCACCTTTCACTCTCCCAATGTGCCTTTGAATTTTGGTTTTGCACTTTATGCCCTCTGTTAAAACACTTCCCAGATATTTATATTTTTGCGTTATTTAATTTTGGTCCAGAGCAGTCTCCTTGTCATCTGTGGTGAAATTGTCCAGCACTCACTGTCATATGGGAGGACTGATATATAACATTTTGGCACTCTTTTCTTGGTTTCTGTTGTCGTAAGTCTCCTTTTCATCTGTAAGGAAATTGTTCAGCATTCACTGTCTTATAGGAGGATTGATATTACATAGCAGTTCAGAACTCCTTTTTGTATCTACTGAAATTTTTGCATCTGTTAATACTTAGCTTAACTTCTGGAAGGCATTTTTGGCTATTCCAGAGCACCTTTTCATTTCAGTATCACATTTTCTGGTTCTTGTACAATCCCCAAAATTAAGCAATGTCAAGCCTAGTCAGTACCTAGATAAGTGTCCTTTTGGTAATACCAGGTTTTTTAATCTACGATCTATTGTTCTGGACACCTAGCTATAGAGCAAGACCATCTACATTTACCAGCTATGTTAGGACACAGAATGCCAACCTAATGACCTTCAAAACTTGATGCAGGACCATGATGATTGGTGTGATAAACTCATGAATGTCTCAGATACTTACTTGATTTTCTTTAATGGCATATCAACACCCTTATGGGTTATTTAATGCCAAAACCTAAATATTTTTAACAAAATTTTATGGCTTCAACTACAATTAAAACTTATCTTTTTATATAAACATGTATCGGTCATCTTGGCTATAAAATGTATTGTTGGTCATCTTGGCTATAAAATGTATTGTTGGCCATCTTGGCTATAAAATGTATTGTTGGCCATCTTGGCTATAAAATGTATTGTTGGCCATCTTGGCTATAAAATGTATTGTTGGTCATCTTGGCTATAAAATGTATTGTTGGTCATCTTGGCTATAAAATGTATTGTTGGCCATCTTGGCTATAAAATGTATTGTTGGTCATCTTGGCTATAAAATGTATTGTTGGTCATCTTGGCTATAAAATGTATTGTTGGTCACTTTATGTAAACATGTATTACGAGTACTTTACTACAAAAATGTATTTTTATACTTTGATAGTGTTTTGTTTGGTGGGGGTGGTTCACTATTTGCCCATAGCTAATGTCCAGGATAACTTGACCGAATAAATAAATAATTTTGGCATTTCCAATTTTTGATTTGCCATGTTGGGCAGTTTCCTTTTTTTTTCTTGCTGGTAACCAATCTAGTTCTACACTTAAATTCCTGAAGTCAACGTGTCAAAGAGGAGAGTGCATCAGAACAAATCTCATTGAAATATTTATAGAAAATGCACACTCAACATTGTTACTGTATGAATAAAATATGGTACTTTACAACTCTTATCCAACAGATGAAACTTTGCCAGTCTCTCACTAATATCACTATTACCATGGCAAAAGTTACAATCCTTTCT
Organism: Acanthosepion lycidas; assembly: GCA_963932145.1. Lineage (NCBI taxonomy): Eukaryota > Metazoa > Mollusca > Cephalopoda > Sepiida > Sepiidae > Acanthosepion > Acanthosepion lycidas. The sequence goes on from OZ010613.1 coordinate 28,195,197, forward strand.
TTGCATCCTGGTTATGACAGTAAACTACATCCACGTCCAGAGTAAGACGATAAACTGTGTCCAGCAGTAAGGCCTCTGATTAGGAGGTTTTGAGGAGTGTGGTGTTCCCAGGTTCACCCCGACCTGTGGTGGTGGCACCTGTTGGGGTCCCAGGTATGGGTAAGTTGTTGACCCCGAAACTGAAGTAAAAAGCATTATGAAAGTCTAAAAATAGGTTTCAATACCAGAAAAACTTTGTAAAAAAAAAAAAAAAAAAAAAAACTATTACCAGAAATAATTTTTTTGAAGAAAAAAAAAAAAAAAAAAAAAAAAAATATTACCAGCAATACATTTTTAAAATAATATTACCAGTTATACATTTTTGAGGAAAAAAATGTTACAGAAATAGATTTTTGACAAAACAAAAATATTACCAGTAAAAAAAAAAAAAAAAAAAAAAATTGAGGTTGATATGCCATAAAACTAAACAAACCAAACCAAACAATCCTGTGTTTCCACCAGCCTAGACATTCACAGCTAGGACCTGTCATGCCATATTAAAGGTGGCAAACTGTCCCCATTCTGTTTCATAAAAAACAAAGTTTCACTCAGTTTATTATCCAGAACTTTGGGACAAACTTCCGAGAGAATGCTTTCCTAACACTACAATCTTGGTCTCCTTAAGTCCAGAGTTAACTGGTATGTATCTGATTTGTCCTCATAACTATCTTATTGCCCACTCCCTTACATTCTCACTCCTCTTCCAATCCCTCACAATCCCTGTTGTCATCCATTTACATAAGCTATTTAGGTAGATTATTCGTCATTTTCTTCTTGATTTCAATATACCCTGTGAATGACAAATTCTCAAAGCCTTCCTTTATATTTTCAGAAATTCCAGCTGTCTTTTTCTAATTGTAAGGATAAAGTGCCTTTCTGGTTCAAACTTTCCTTAAAACATCCACATTTTCAAGCATTCTACCAATGGTATTCTTAGCATCATTCTGTCACTTCAAGGCACCTATTCATCTGTGGATATATTGTCTAGCATTCACTGTCTCATATGAGAATTGATTTTCTATAGCAGTTCAGCACTGTTTCCTTGCTTCAAGTTTTCCCTTCACCTGTTTGAAATTATCCAGCATTCACTGCCATATAGGAGGACTGATATTATATAACCGTTCAGCACCCTTTTCTTTGTTTCTGTTGCCTCAAGTCTCTTCTTCATCTGGGAGGAGATTGTCCAGCATTCACTGCCATATAGGAGTATCACAGGAGATAGCTATGGAAACAAGGTTTATTCTTTCATTTGTATTTACCCCAATTATGGACATTATTATATCTATGTTGCAATAACACAATAATTTATGGACAGAACGGAATGGCTGAAAGGGAAAGCAATGACAAACATGCTTTGTTCTCAAAGACACTTTGATACCACTAAGACATATGTAAAACTACATATATATATATATATACATATACACACACGTGTCCCGTGCAGGGAAAAATATATATCTACACAGTCAAACAGAGTGAAAAGATAGGGCCTTACATATAAGATGGAGATACTTCTGTGTTTCTGGAGAAGCTATGTTCAAGACTCCAGATTCAAGTGGATCGGATGCATCTACTATGTACAAAGTGAGGACATATTCCATGAAGAGCACACAGCAAGTCTTGGGTTTTCCCAAATTGAAGTACTGTGAGCCAGAGTTTCTTTATCTGTAGAAGATACATTCCCAAAGGGAAATGGTACCATAGACTTTTAAGCTGCTTTGGGAGGCAGATTTAACCTCTGCCGGGGCTCTTTTTAAAAAAAAAAACAACCTCTTGATTTGGCTCCTGCAAACCCACTGAATGACTGCCCACTTTCATCACTGTATGAAGTAACGTCTCTAAGCGGCCTTCACATAAAGGAGATAATTGACTTCTGTATCCCTATAGTAGGATTGATATTACATAGCAGTTCAGAACTCTTCTTTTTTATTTTTGGCATCCACTGAAATTTTTGCATCTGGAAGGCATCTGTAGCTATTCCAATGCACCTTTTCATTTCAGTATCCCATTTTCTGGTTCTTGTATAATCACCAAAGTTAAGCAACATCAAGCTGAGTCAGTACCTAGATGGGTGTCCTTTTGGGAATGCCAGGTTTTGTAAACTTGGATGTGTGGATGATGTAATGGATAATGGCTTCCAATTCCAATAAGGTTCAGGATATCAACTTCATGCAAATACTTCTTTTTACTCCAGATATGGGTTAATTAGTAAGACTTGTATCACGAAAGCATTATTATCTCCCAAAAAATCTTATATTCCAAAGACATTTTCTGGCTTTGAATAACCTGCAAAGGGTTGATGAGTCGTAAGAAACAAATCAATCAACCAATGAAATATTGATTTGTAACACAGGCATGTGTTTTAGATTTATTTACATTCTCTGGAATAGAAATGTATAGAAACAACCGTGGCCATAAAATGAGCGATCAGTTTATATATTGATCATAATATAGAATTGGTCCCCCACTTTATATCCACATTATAATTTCTTGTTTGTTGATAAGCCATAGAAAACAAATCAATCAATCAATGAAATACTGATTAGCTACACTGACATGTCTTTTAGATTTATTTACATTCTCTGGAATAGAAATGTATAGAAACAACCGTGGCCATAAAATGAGGGATCAGTTTATATATTGATTTTAATATAGAATTGGTCCCCCACTTTAGATCCACATTATAATTTCTTGTTTGTCGATAAGCTGTAGAAAACGAATCAATCCATCAATAAAATACTGATTTGCTACACAGGCATGTCTTTTAGATTTGTTTACATTCTCTGGAATATGAATGTATAGAAACTACCGTGGCCACAAAGTGAGGACTCTGTTTATATATTAATTGTAAAATAGAATTGATCCCCCACTTTATATACACATTATAATTTGTTTGTCAAATTCTGATTAGGCATGAATTCATCTCTTCTCCCTCTCCCTGCGTTTGGTTCATTAGTAAGAATCACTAAAACATTATTATCCCCCAAAAAGTTCTTGCAATCTAAAAATATTTTCTGGCTTTGAATAACCTGCAAATGGTTGATAATGAATGAATGACTGAATCTATGAAATACAGATTAGTTACACAGACTTGTCTCTTAGATTTATTTATGTTCTCTTTTTCTTTTTTTTTTCTTAAGCATTTCACCCCAAGCAAGGCAGGAAGCCACTAAGACGCAAGGGGTTACAGAAAATTTAGAGCAAGATCAGATAGGAGTGATAGAAGATAGGATGAGGGTAGTGGATAGATCAAGGCAACTGGAGATGTCGATTGACATTACACTTGAATAGCTGGAGATTATAGCTCACAGGGAAACAGGAAAAGGGAAGGGAGTTCCACAGGTGAGAGGTACGAGACATGAAGCTCTTAGAGTAGAAGAGACGGCTACATTTAGGAGTTTCGACAGTGAAGGGGTGAGAGCGGGATACCAGCCTCATAAGGCGTTTGAACTCATGACGTCTGGGAACCAGCGAATGCAGCTCCTCGGAGCAATTTCCATGAAAGTATTTGCAGAACAGACAGAGAGAGGCGATGGCGCATCTGTGAGAAAGTGACGGTAGTCAAGACGCCAGGGCAGGGCCAACTACATTGCATATCCGCCTCTGGAGCCTATCAAGAACCCCGAGGCAAACAGAAGGGGCACCAGACCATATATGGCAGCAATACTCCATGCAAGGGCAAATTGTTGATTTGTAGATCTGGAGGATCGACTCCGGGGAGAAAAACTTCCTGGCGCGGCTCAGGGAGCCAACTTTCCTTGCCTCTGGAATATAAATCCACTAGCAGTATAACCCGACTTTGCCCGAGTCTTTCATTACTGGGAATTTTTTGCCGTTCATTTGGAGCAGTTTAAGATTAAAGTCACCCAACCTTAAAAGCAATATTAGTAACAACATTTTGGTGCAACTGAGGCACATCCCCAAATGGGGTGGGGTGGGGGTGGGGAGGTAACAATTTGAATGGGCAAGGGTTGGGGCTGAAAAGGAAACCATATAATAATAAATATTAATATTGTAATAATTTAAACTTTATTTTTATTAAAGTTTATATGAAAGATATATATCCAAGAACCAAATAAATAATGAAATGTTGCTAAGAGTTACAATGAACAGGAAGTAGTGGAGAGCCATTGTCGCCAACAATTTGGACTCAAAACTGGCACTGAAGAATTATATATCAAACAAAAAAAAATTTCATCAAAATCGTATGAAAACTGTGGAAATGCATAAACAACATCCGATAACAAACATTTTAAGAATTATATTAGGTCGGTGTAAAAATAATGACGTAATAATGTCGTTTTTTTGACGTTAAAAAATACATCAAAAAACGACATTATTACGTCATTATTTTTGCACCAACCGAATAGATATAGATACAAACTACCATGGCCACAAAGTGAGGGGTCAGTTCATATATTGATTGTATTATAGACATGATACCCCACTTTATATCCACACCATAATTTCTTTGTTTTATTTTTTTTATCATATTCTGATCAGGTATGAATGCACCTCTTCTCCCCCCAGCTATGGGTCAATTAGTAAGGATTATATCATTAAACTATTATTATGTAAAATTCTTACAATCTAAAAATATTTTCTGGCTTTAAATAACCTACAGAAAGTTGATTAAATTTCTGCAACCGTTTCATTCTGATGCCTTCGATCCATAGATCACAATGTGAGCTGTTCCTCTTCCTGATGATTAGACATTTTGTTTTTTTATTACAGTTAGTCTTTTCTTCCTGCTTTCCTTTGCTACCTTGACTTGGCATCCTTGCAGTTTCCTTTCTGGGCTGCTATAATACAGCGTCATCAGCTTCTGATTCTGTCCAAAAGTTGGAGATAAAGTATCATATGCTGGAATTTGTGTTCTTCAGTCAATCACTTTGGAACCCAATGTTAGACTTGTGCGCTTGGCATATAAAAATTTTATTACACCTCAGTGCTTGTCTATTGTCTTATGATAGTAGCCATCTTTTTTATGTCATCTGCTCATGTATGCCTTCAATGGGGCATTCAAGGCGGTTCCAGCTGTTGTGAGAATATTGCAAACCCCCTGCTATGTTGTGACTGCAGTTTTTACAAAGTTTAAAATTCCAGCCGATTCATGACCATTTGTACCTTATCTTTTTGGACATAAGATGCTAAAAACAAGTGTTACATTGTTGTGGTCTTTTTTTTTTTCCCTAAAATTATCAATTTAATTATCCAAGAATTTTTTTTTTAGGCACATATGATATCAGTTATATATATATATATATATATATATATATATATATATATGTATGTATGTATTTTACTTAATTGTATAGTAATAATTGTCACAGAATTCTTGAGTTTAAAAGTAAAAAAATAAATAGAAATTCTCCCCCACCACAACCTAACATGATCAGCTAAAAGAAAAAAAAAATTCTCCCATCCCACAACTAAAAAAATAAATTCACTCTGCCATCATCAACTAAAAAAATATTCCCCTAACCATCAACAAAAAGAAAAAAATTCTCCAACAGTTTACCATCATCAAGAAAAAAAAATTCTAACCATCAACTAAAAAGAAAAAAAAAAAAAAAAAAATTCTAACTAAAAGAAAAAAAAAAAAAAAAAAAAAAAAAAAAACAATTCTCCTAACCATCAACTAAAAGAAAAAAAAAAAAACAAAAAAAAACACAATTCTCCTAACCATCAACTAAAAGAAAACAAACCAACAAAAAACAAAAAAACAAAAAACAAAAAAACAAAAAACACAATTCTACTAACCATCAACTAAAAGAAAACAAACCAAAAAAAACAAAAAAAAAAAAAACAAAAAACACAATTCTACTATCAACTAAAAGAAAACAAACCAACAAAAAAAAAAAAAACAATTCTACTATCAACTAAAAGAAAACAAACCAACAAAAAAAAAAAAAACAAAAAAAAAAAAAAACAATTCTACTATCAACTAAAAGAAAACAAACCAACGAAAAAAAAAAAAACAAAAAAAAAAAAAACAATTCTACTATCAACTAAAAGAAAACAAACCAACGAAAAAAAAAAAAACAAAAAAAAAAAAAACACAATTCTACTAACCATCAACTAAAAGAAAAAAAAAAAAAGAAAAAACAATTCTAACCAACTAAAAGAAAAAAAAAATTCTCCCCTTTCACACATAGATAAAAAAAAAAAAAAATCATCAAATAGATAGATGGAAGGTGTGGGGAAATCCATCATGAGTTGTTGCCAGTTTATTTTGCTGAAAGGAAAGTCCAAAATTAACTCTCCTTGTTGGTCACTTCAGAAAGATAAGAGACAAGACGAGGGAAGGGGGGAAAGGACTGCAGCAGCAGCAGCAGTATATGTAATACACACACACACACACACATATATATATATATATATATATTAGTAAGTGTAAGGATCCAGTTAAATAAAAAAAAAACATTTAAAGCACAAAAGCTACATTCAAGTGAGTGTTTCAAAAAGTGCCAAAGGAAGAAAAGAAAAAGAAGCATAGCCTATATCAAAGGGAACTAAACTTACTTAGAAATTTTTTCATTATTTATTTAATATATATATATATACACACACATACTATTCACAACAACTGACTGTTGACTACTGAAAAGAACAATTTTTTTTTCTTTTTTTAAGTCAGGCTTTACACTAAACCAAACGAAATTCTAACACTGAAGATTAAGACATTCTGGACTGGATTAAAACTAACTTTCTAAAAAGTACCCAATTCACAAAACAAGAGCTGATATATTTATTTAAGGTAAGATTTTATTTAAATTTTCAATTATACTTCAGCTCTGTATAAGAAATCTCTAAAAATCATATCTGATATAACACTTTTTTTTAAAAAGCAGATCAAAGTGTCTAAGATTTTTGTCCATACAATTAACTCAGAGTCTGTCTATATTTCTGAGATGAGGTATTATGTACAGTATTTACATTAGTTGGACTATTGTCCTCATCTTTGTCGCCATATTTGTCACAACGTTTCGGCCGTTGTACACTCCGACCTTCTTCAGGTGGTTGGAATTTCGAACTGAACTCTTTATTTCGATCACTGGGGTAGACTGTTCTAGTTCCACGTGCCATGTTTGATGGTTACTGGGTATTGAACTCACATTCTTTGGGTTCTGTCACTGGATCTAAACAACACCTTTATCCACTGTGCCATGTGTCCAGTGGATAAAGGCGTTGGTTAGATCCAGTGACAGGACCCAAAGAGTGTGAGTTCAATACCCGGTTAAGGCAGTGGAGAACTTTCAGAGGGAAAATTAGCAGGAGATAACTGATAACTGACGTCCATACAATTAACTATCGTCACATAGAAGAAAAAAAATTATGATTTCTAAAAATCTTTGAAAGGTAACTCCTTTGACAGAAAAAAAAACAAAAAAAAAAAAAACAAAAAAAAAAACAAAAAAAAAAACTAAAGAACAAAAACAAAACTACAATATTTAATTTTGTAATTAAACTAGTTTATATATATATATATATATATATATATATATATATATATATATATATATAGTTTAATTAAAAAAAAAACAGACAACCTTAAATTAACAACTGTTGTCAGGATGAAAGTAATCATTTTATTTTTTTCAAATGATTAAAAGCAAAAAAAAAAAAAAAAAGATTAAAAAAAAAATATTTAAGTAACTAATTAATATAAAGTAATTTTGTTTCGTTAAGTCTTGCCTCTGGTCTTTTGAACAGGAGTAGGAGTTTATCTGTTGTTCCCCGTTTAGGACTGGTTTTCAGTTTCCTTTTAAGGTTTTCTCATATTTTTTTTTTCCACTCTCAGTAGCCCCTTGTGTTTTTAGTGGCATTATCCCTTTGCTTGGGGTGAACAGATGAAAAAATTTCACAATGTTTATATTCTTTTGAATAATTCTGTACGCTGTGCCTGTTACATTGACAATGACCTCATAAGTAGATATTTCGCATCTCATTCAGAGTATTAAAAAAAAAATTGAAAGGTGTATGGATATACAGTGTGTGTGGTCCCAAATGAGAGTAAGGTATCCCCTGCCCTCGGTAGGTTAATATTTTTTTTTTTTTTTTTTAATATCAAAAAACTTGATACTGTCCGAACAGACATGGTATATATCACATTAACATCAATTTGTCCTATGTCAATCTATGATTCGGTTTCCAGGCAATTCCCCAAAATGCTGCACACTGGGGTCATCATCTCTTCAGTCTGATATCATCCAGAAGTGATCTTCCTGAAATATGAGGAGATTCAAACCTGGATCTTACAATCAAAATGCCCTAATCAGTCAGTTATGAACTATTAGTTTACTAAAAAGTAAAAAAAAATATAAAAATAGAAGAAAATCAGTGAAAAAAAAAAAAATAAATAAATAAATAAAAATAATTAAAAAGTAAATGATGATCATGATAATAATAATAATAATGAGGATGATATTGATAATAGTTAATAATAATGATGATATTGATAACAATAATGATGATATTGATAAATAATAGATAATAATGATGATATTGATAATAGATGATGGTATTAACAATGATGATGATACTGATAATAATAATAATAATAATAATGGTATTAATAATGATAATATTGATAAATAATAATGTTGATATAATAATATTGATAATAAAAAAATGATGATAATGATATTATTGAATAAATGATAATAATAATAATAATAATGTGTATTGGATTGACTGAAAAATGTTCCCATAGACTCAATGAAGGGACTACTGGTATGCCATGCCTTATACAAAAAAAAAAAAAAAAAAAAAAAAAAAAAATGTACTCACAAGTACAGCGCATACATTACGAAGAAATTTATCTATGTAAAATGTGTTTTTTTTGTTTTAGGATCAGTGGAAAATGTCATTTCTGACCTCAGGTCTCTGGTTGGGACCCAGAAGGAAATGCACATGCAAAAGAAATCCAAGGGAATAATAATAATAATAATAATAATAATAATCATTCAGTAATAAAGTAAGCCAACAAATTCAAAATGGAATTTCAAGTGGGTAAAGAAGTGCAGGTAAATCATAATGTACTTATGACAGGGGGGCAAAGAGCCTAATAAAAAAAATTAAAAAAAAAAACGGCAAAAGCAATTGACCAAATGCAGAAACAGTAGCAAATATGCCAATATTCTGCCCGTTCCAAATAAACTGATTTGGACAAATCCCGTCCCTGTCAGTAGCACAGAATTAAACCTGAAATGAAAAGGTTTTATTCTTGCTGAAAGGGACCAATGTTTGATAACTAGAAATTACCAAGGAAACCTACTGAAAAACTGTGTCAACCCGAAATTCATAGTCTGTGATAATTATCCAGAAACATTTGACCATCTTCTATCAGTTTGCATGGTATGAGCATTCACTAAATATAAAACTGTGAAAAGTGGTCTAAAATCTGCTGTTAACTGGGGCTAGAAATAGCTTGTTAATTTTAATGTCCCCACCTCCACAAAAAAAAAAAAAAAAAAAAAAAAAAAGAAAAGAAATTCATATAATATATATATGAAGTCTGTCCAGAAAAGATCTGGTAGTTTAATACATTATATTATACTAGCAGCATGGCTCGGCATTGCCCGTGCTTGATTCAAAAATCGTACGACTCATACAGTAATCGCTATCACTTGACTTAAAATATTTTTGCTCTTCCTTGCTTTTAAAGGAGTGCCCTTTGCCATGCTGATGTTGCTACATGCCTTACTTCTTGCCTATCTCACACTGCGAATTTTTTCTAAGCTCTATACTAAACATTAAATCTGTTACGAAAAAAGAACTAAACAAAAAGAACACAAAACGATCAGCTTTAAAAAAAGGACTCGTAACTGGAAAAACCGAATGAAAAAAGAATGTTAACAACAAATACTTTTTCACACCCAACCCAGTTCTGCGGAATCAGAATAAACGTTGAGTTTAAGCAAGCGAATGAGCCAATTGGAGTAAAGTGACATGCAGATTTAAATTTTTCCCACTTGTGACAAATGAAGCTATCGATTTTTTTTTTGCATGCTAGCATGCTAGTTAACATTTGTGTCAGTCAGCTGTTGGCTCTCATGCTGGCCAATAGAATCTTCCTGGCTATTTGTGGCAGCCAGCTATAGGCTCTCACTCTGGCCAGTAGAAAATGGCTGCAAACTACATGAAAACTGCCGTAGAAGCATGAAAAAAAATCAATTATTTCCCCTATCGATGGGAGTTGGGAAATGCAAAGTCAGTCTTGGCCGCTAACTTGGAGCATGTGCATGTAAATTTTGGTGCAAATCCATTGAAAATTGTGGTGGTGTATTCGTTACACACACACACATCCTGCCTTTTATATATATATATATATATATATATATATATATATATATATATATATATTGAGCACTTTTTTATTATTTTAGCTGTTGGGAGGCAGAGCTTTACCTTTGATTGTGGTAGATTCTATTTTCAGTACCCTAATTATTTTATATTCAATGTTTTGGAGTTTGTTTTTTTTAAGCATTTCACCCCAAGTAAGTGAGAAGTGCCATTATCACACAGGGGGTCATGGAGAGTGAAAATGAGAGAAAAGAGTGGGTGTTGGGGGGTTTGAAGACAGGAAAAAAAGAACAGGTATCAACACAACAAAACATGGTGACTGATGTTGCATTTAGGTTTTTGATGATTGTAGTTATCTGGGATGCAACTGAGAAGAATGGAGTTCAAATATGGAGAAGTGCGAGGAAAGAAACTGTTAGAAGGGCGGTTACATTTAACTATTTCAACAGTAAAAAGTCGGGACCTAGATGCCAATCTAGTAGTACACTTAAATTCATGTAGTCAGGGCACCAGGGAAAAAATGCTCATCAGTGCAGTAGCCATGAAAATATTTGTAGAAAAGACAGAGGGAAGCCACATCACGTCTTTGAGAAAGTGGCTGAAGTCAAGAAGCTAATTCAGTACCAATTACATTACAGATCCTACTTTAGATATTTTTGAGAATATTGCAGTAAGGGAAGGTAGGGGAAAATTTTATGGATAAAACTTTAACTGTGCAACGAGTAATAAAAATCACAGAAATGCAATCTATGTTATTCATTTAAACATCATCATCATTTAATAGTAATAAAAAAATATAATATATTTAAAGTAATAATAATAGTAATAAAAGTAATAGACAGATACACACACATATTAGGTTGGTTCAAAAATAATGACGTAATAATGTCGTTTTTTTGATGTTAAAAAATACATCAAAGAACAACATTATTACGTCATTATTTTTGCACCAACCTAATACAATACACACATACATTATATATATATATATATATATATATATATATATATAAACTTACATAGTTACAAACCTAATATATATATTTCAGTGATTGATGCAAACTAAATGTCTATTTTTAAGACTATATAAACTTATTTTTATGATGACATTTAAGTATAATTTAATTTCTCTGGTTCAATAACTGGCTTGTATTTTTGTACTTAATTATTTTAATTTTTTCTTCCAGGCATAGTTTGCATCTGTTTTTATTTTATATATATATATATATATAGATATAATGAATTAAGATCAAATATAGATAGGAATGCAAGAGAAAGAGAGGATAAGGGACAAATAGGGAATCTTTATAAATCTGACATGCTTTGCTTTTATTAACACTTGAGATGTGGAGGTTTATTTTCCACGAGGGTCAGCCAGGTGAAGGCGAGATGGGGAGCACGTTGCTCTACCCCGGAGCCAAGAAATCGGCTGTATTTATGTTGGCTGTGGTAGCATCGTAGCCGGTTGGCAATATCTTTTGGTTGATGACTAAAAATTAACTTCCGCATTTTGCCTGTACACGTGGGTTTCATTTGGACACCATGTGTATTTAAAGTAGTTTCCGGTTATTATTTTTAGTTAGAAGGACTTGTGTATGTTTATGTTTCATTTGTTTTACTTTTTGTGTATCGTTCTCTGAAAAAAAAAAAAAAAAAAAAAAAAAAAAAAAAACGCTGAGCCACCGGAAGTTAATGGCATTTGGACTTTTGAGTAGCTGGCAGTAACTTCCAGCTCGGTGCAATACCCTTAACCGTGCTTTCAAATTGATTTCATGCAAAAACAATTGTGTTTTTCCAATTTTTGGTGCTGTCAGAACCACCAACAGATAATTTTACATAGTCCTCTGAAGTTTGGTTGAAATCGGTTGAAAAATGTAGGAAATACGATCCCATATATAAACGAACAGAAAAACACAATCTGCGTTTTATAAGTAAGATTATGATTAGTATTATGATTATTATGATGATGATGACGACTTCAAAGAAATTTCACATAGGTGAAGAAATGCAAGTAAAACGTAATACATCAACTGCAGTGACAAAAACCTTAAGAAAGAAAGCAAAAACAATGGACCATATACAGAAATGATGTCGAGATAAGCCTCTTCATGGTCAAAATTCTGCCTGTATCAAACAAGCTAATGTAGACAAACCCCATACTCATCAGTGACTATGTAGTGCAGAGATAAAAGCTGAAACTGAAGGTTTTATTCTTGCTGCACCGGTCCAATGCTTGCTAACTAGAAAGTACCAAGCTTACATGCTGGAAAATTGTGTTAACTCAAAATGCAGATTCTGTGATAAATATCCAGAAACGATCGACCATCTTGTATCAGGTTGCATGGTATGAGCACTCACTAAATATAAAACTGTGAAAAGGGGTCTAAAATCTGCTGTTAACTGGGGCAAGGAATAGCCTGTTAATTTTAATGCCCCCACCTCCACAAAAAACAAAAAAGCTTTCTATTAATCAGCTGAGAGGTCCCTTTCAGCATGCCAACTGCATGGCTGGTGCTAACCTCCAGGAGAATGACTTGTTGCACCTTCTCAAACTTATGTTCTCTACCGACATGAAGTGGAAAGATTATATTGAATCAATTGCTAGGTATATTTACCTGGCCTCCCCACCAAGGCAGTATGTGACACAAGATTCTTTTTTTAGGTATGGATCACTATACACATGCATACGGGCCACAGACTAAGATTTTGCCTCAGTCTGTGCAACCAATGCTAGCATCAATATTATACTGACCCTATCTCTCTTATGGCAATGAGGAAGGTGCAGCTACAGGGTTGGAAGCACCCAGGACAGAGCGTCTTCTATCTAAAATGAGAAGTAATGTTTATTCCACTTCTGGCCAAAGATTAACTCCTGTCCCAAGCAGGTCTACTGCTAAGTAAATTGGTTCACTGTGTCAAGCTAGACAATTTTTCTCTCCAGAATCTATCTTTACATATTTATAGGTCTACCATTCATCCTTGCTTTAAATATTGCTGTCATATATGGTCTGGTCCTCCTGACCTGGCAACTTGACTTCAGTCTCTTTCTGACCGCCATAATATAGCTTCCATGTACTTTCATGGTAATTGTTCTGATGAACTTTCTCTATGGGACCTAGACTTTGTGAATTTAAGTGCAGTACTAGATTGGTGGCAAGGTCTCATTTTATAGTTGAAATGGCTAGATGCAACCATAATTTCTTTGCTGAAAGCTTCTTCTCTCACACTTCTCAGTTGTGGAAGTCTCTTCTGGGTTCATGCTTTCTGGCCAACTTTGATTTTCAAAAATTTACATGCAATATCAATCGTTATCTACTGTCTTCATGATTACTCTTCTTTTATTGGTCTTGCTCCTTAATAATGTTTCTATTTTTTCTTATTCTTTCACATTCAGTAACCCCTTGGGTCTTAGTGGCTTTACTGCCTTTCATGGAGGGGATATGATTTAAAAAAAAAAAAGAAAAAAAAAAAAAAGGAAGATAGATGTAAAAGTATATTCTTTCCTAACAATTACTTTTCTCGCCTGTGGAAATCTATCTTTAAATATTTATAGGTCTACCATTCATTCTTGCTTTGAATATTGCTGCCATATATGGTCTGGTGCTCCTGCTATATATTTCAAGATTCTTGATAACATCCAAAGAAAAATCTGTAATGTTATTGCTTCTAACCTGGCATCCTAGCTTCAGTTACTTTCCACTGTCATAATGTAGCTTCCCTGTGCCTTTTCTATAAATACTTTTGTGGTAATTGTTCTGATGAAGTTTGCTCTATGGTACCTCGACTTTTTGAATTTAAGCACAGTGCTAGATTGGTGCAAAGTTTTCATCATTTTACAATTGAAATGGCTAGATGTAACCATAAGTTCTATGCTAACAGTTTCTTTTCTCACACTTCTCAGTTGTGGAACTCTCTTCTGACTCCATGCTTTCCAGCCAAATTTGATTTCAGAAATTTACATACAATCTCAATCTACCGTCTTCTTGATTCCTTTCCTTTTATTGGTCTCACTCCTTAATAATGTTTTTCTTTTTCTTTCGCACTCAGTAACCGCTTATGTCTTAGTGGTTTTATTGCCTTGCTAGTGTGAAATGAAATACAAAGACAGCTAACACGACTTGTATTGTAAAAAGAAAAAATTATGGTTACATGCAAGTCCTTTTACCAATTAGTTGGCAATATTTTTACAGCAGTCGTTTAACCCATCTATACAACTCACACTTTTATCAAATGTGAAAAAGGATCCTTCTTTAGAAAACATTGAAATCTAACAACTTCGACCGACAAAAATGACAGACATTAAAGTCATTTTTCAATTGCTCACTAGGTGGTGTTTATACCAATTTCTTGCAGTTTCCTTTCTGTAAAATTTTCAGGTTTTCCAATGCAGAAAGGGACCTCTCAGCTGATTAATAGAAAGCTTTTTTGTTTTTTGTGGAGGTGGGGGCATTAAAATTAACAGGCTATTCCTTGCCCCAGTTAACAGCAGATTTTAGACCCCTTTTCACAGTTTTATATTTAGTGAGTGCTCATACCATGCAACCTGATACAAGATGGTCAATCGTTTCTGGATATTTATCACAGAATCTGCATTTTGAGTTAACACAATTTTCCAGCATGTAAGCTTGGTACTTTCTAGTTAGCAAGCATTGGACCTGTGCAGCAAGAATAAAACCTTCAGTTTCAGCTTTTATCTCTGCACTACATAGTCACTGATGAGTATGGGGTTTGTCTACATTAGCTTGTTTGATACAGGCAGAATTTTGACCATGAAGAGGCTTATCTTGCCATCATTTCTGTATCTGGTCCATTGTTTTTGCTTTCTTTCTTAAGGTTTTTGTCACTGCAGTTGATGTATTACGTTTTACTTGCGTTTCTTCACCTATGTGAAATTTCTTTGAAGTCATCATCATAATAATCATAATACTAATAATAATATAATAAACCAGATCTTTTCTGGACAGAATTCATACATATTATATGAATATCAATTTGGCTAATTAACAGATATTTTAATATTTCATACCCGCCACTCTAAGGAGAACAAAAATGTTTTTAATATCAAATACAAAGGGATTTAAAAAAAAAAGAAAAAAAAAAAAAGAAAAAAAGAATAAAACATGGACACTGACTTCATTCTGATGAAGCTACACATCAATTGAAAAGCAAATATATTGAAATAAAAAAGAACAAAAACAATTAAGATAATTAGCCTGCCTGACTGACACATTATATATATATATATATATATATATATATATATGACTCTCTCTCTCTCATACATAGATATTCTTACCAATAACTGCTGTATTATGGAAAAGATTATTAGTAGGATGTTTTCCAAATATTGATTTGACATGGTCAAATTGGCAACTGGTCTCAAAAATACCCTACTGGGATAAGGAAAAAAATCTCTTTGGTACCTTGACTTTATGAATTTAAGCGCAATACTAGATGCTCGATTAGATTTTGAGAAATTAGATTGGACCAAGAACTTTTCAGTACCTCTATGTAATATTTCCCCCCCTTTTTTTATGGACGAGCCTGAACTCTAACATGATTATTTTTATCTGTATACCATCCATTACTAAAGGATGCTGGTAAAATGGTCAGCTCACGATGTCACTTCACAAGGAATGGCTTGTTAATTATAACGCCTCCAAAACAAAACTGCTCTCTATCAATCATTTGAAATTTCCCTTTCATCAGCATGGCTGATGCTAAACTCCAAGAGAATGGCTAGTTGCACATTCTTGGGAATATTCAACTCACATGAAGTGAAGAGATTATACTGAATTAACAGCTAGGTCTGTGGCTAGGAAAGTTGTTTCACTGAATTGTGCAAGACAATTTTTGTCTCCAGAGTTTATTGTACATCTTTATACGTCAACCATTTTTCCATGCTTTAAATATTGCTACCACATGTGATCTGGTGCCTCTGCTAAACATTTAGAGATTCTTGATAAAATCCAAAGAAAAATCTACAATCTTATTGGGCCTAACATGGCATCTTGGCTTCAGTGACTTTCCTACTGACAAAATGTAGCTTCCCTGTGACTTTTTTATAAATACTTTCATGGTAATTATTCTGATGAACTTTCCTGTATGGTACCAAGACTTTATGGATCTAAGCGCAGTACTAGATTGGCGGCAAGGTCTTGTGGTTTTCCAGTTGAAATGGCTAAATGCAATCGAATGTTCTATCCTAACAGTTTTTTCTCTCTCATAGTATTATATCCACAGCCTTATAGAATGGCGACAAGGTCTCATCATTTTACAGTTGAAATGGCTAGATGTAACCGTAAGTTCTATGCTAACAGTTTCTTCTCTCTCACGGTATTACATCCACGGCCTTATAGATTGGCGGCAAGGTCTCATCATTTTACACTTGAAATGGCTAGATGTAACCGTAAGTTCTATGCTAACAGTTTCTTCTCTCTCACAGTATTACATCCACGGCCTTATAGATTGGCGGCAAGGCCTTGTCGTTTTCCAGTTGAAATGGCCAGATTCAATCGAATGTTCTATCCTAACAGTTTCTTCTATCACATTTCTCGCTTGCTAAACTTTCTTCCAGCTTCTTGCTCAACAGTCAAAAATTTAAATGCTATGTCAGTCATTATCTCAGTATCTGTCTATATTTCTGAGATGAGGTATTATGTACACTATTTACATTATTCAGACTTTTGTTCTCATCTTTGTCACCATGTTTATTACAACGTTTCAGCTACTATATGCTCCAGTCTTCTTCAGGTGGTTGGAATGTCAAAACGAAACCTTTATTTTGCTCACTGGGGTAGACTGTTTGTTCTAGTTCCACGTGCCATGTTTAATGGATGCCAGTTATCAGTTATCTCCTGTTAATTCCCCTCTCCAAGTTCTCCACTGCCTTAACCGGGTATTGAACTCACACCGAGTCCTGTCACTGGATCTAACTAATGCCTTTATCCACTGTGCCAAGAACACATGGCACAGTGGATAAAGGCGTTAGAGTGAGTTCAATACCTGGTTAAGGCAGTGGAGAACTTGGAGAGGGGAATTAACAGGAGATAACTGACAAATGACACCCATTAAACATGACACATGGAACTAGAACAGTCTAGCCCAGTGAGTAAAATAAAGGGTTCAGTTCAACATCCCAACCACCTGAAGAAGGCTGGAGCATACAATGGCCGAAACGTAATAAATATGACAAAGATGAGGACAATAGTACAAACGATGTAAACAGTGTACAGTCCTTATCTGACTTAATTATTTATCGTCTTGCTTGGGGCGAATATGAGATCACATATATATATATATATATATACATATATGGACTTGAGAGCAAAGGACCCGAAATCCTTCTTTAAAAGAATACAGCTAAAAGCCCACTTCGGGGACAATAACCACACATCTTCCATAATTGAAACATTAAAAGAGATGGACTCAACATTCACCCCACAAAACATGAACAACACTATACAGACATTTGAAATGGCAGTAATTTGTAGGTTATTTAAAGCCAGAACATATTTTTAGAGTGTAACAATAATATTGATTTAGTGATGCAAGTCTTACTAATTAAGAGAGAATTTGATAAGAAAGAAAAAAGAATTTTAAAGGATATATATAGCTGGGATTAATTATATATTATAATCAATATATAAACTGATCCCTCACTTTCTGGCTTCGGTATTTTCTATACATTTATATTCCAGAGAATTTAAATAAATCTAAAAGCCATGCCTGTGTAGCTAATCAGTATTTCATTGATTGATTGATTGATTCGTTTTCTACGGCTTATCAACAAACAAGAAATTATAATGTGAATATAAAGTGGGGGATCAATTCTATATTACAATCAATATATAAACTGATCACTCACTTTGTGGCCACGGTAGTTTCTATACATTTATATTCCAGAGAATGGAAATAAATCTAAAAGCCAAGCCTATGTCAGTATTTCAGTGACCGATTCTTTTTCTACAGCTTATCAACTCTTTGCAAGTTTTTTAAAACCAGAAAAGATTGTAAGAATTTTAGGGGCCTGGAAATAATGATTATAAGAATTTTTGGTAGATATTCATAATTTACTGATACAAGTCTTACTAATTGATGCATGGCTGGTGGGAGAAGATGTTGATTCATAATTTTTCCAATGCTAATTGGAAACATTAATTTTTTTTTTTTTTTTTTCAATTATGTACTACTTGCAGAAGTGAATCTAACAAACCCAACCAGAATTGGAACACTGCTTTTATTATGTTGTGGCCTCCAGTCTTCATCAGGTGATGGTCAATCACAGTAACCATAAAGGAATTTTGTGGTGAACACTTTATTAAATCAAGAGGGTGGGGTGTTCTCATTCTGCTGAATACGTCGAGGAATATCTCATCTAATTCTTATTTAGTACTGCTCAGTTATTGTTCATCATGTTTCCACAGTGTGCAAGTCCTAGAAGATTAAAGTGTTGGTTTGTGAGTTTGGCAATGTAGTGATTACAACTCGAGGTGACGGAGATGTGGTTCTACAGAAGGCTGCTAATGTTGACCATGTTCACCATAGTCTATGAATATAGAATACAGTGCAGTACGTAATCTGTTCAATGAAACAATGTTAAGGATTAACACTCCCGTGTCAGTCACTCTACTGAATCTGACTATATTGTCAATACCACCAGCAGCTGTTTCGTAATTCTTCAGTCTTCGATATCAAAGGCTGGCAGTGAATATTCAGGAAAAACATGGCCGCTTTTATACACTCATTGAATATTTTGAGCCTTCTGATTGGTTAACCCTTCTATTGGTGAACTATAAAATGAGTCAGCTCATTTTGGCTGGCTCACTAGTACACCAGGGTACCCAAAATTTCAAAATAGCTAAGGATAGCGTGTGAGCAATGATGAGTCTTGGAGAGGATGCAAACAAGAAGGAGGCTTATACTTAACATCAGGAAGAGGCAGCTGAAGTTTCAGGGACATGTAAAAATAAAAGAGAGCCTGGAGAATCTGATACTCACATGTCAAATAGAGGGAATGAGAGACAAGGGAAAGCAATGAATGATATACCTGGTGGGCTTGAGCGGGTGGATGACGGAACATGGTCTGGGGGAGGTGGCAGAGGAACAAAACTTATTGAGGGATGGGTTAGTGGAGAGCCATGTTCACCTATGTCCTGATAGGACATGGCATATAAAAAAGAAAGAAATAAGTGATTATGAGTTTAATTGCTGGACAAGGCAGTGCATCGTTCAACTTAGTGGAAACAGAAAGAGCTATAACTGAGCAGTAATAAAAATAAAGAACTAGACTAGTTATTCTTAAACATTGGTAGCTGAATGAGAACAATTTACAAAAGTAGACAGAATAAAGGTTTCAGCTTGAAAATTTCCTGATGAAGGCCAGAGAGCGCAATGGCTGAAACATTGTGATAACAACTACAAAAATGAAGACAATATTCTGTGCATAAATAATTTTGTATCCCAGAAACCCAAACCAAAAAAAAAAAAAAAAAAAAAAAGATTAATTTTTTTTTTTTTCTCATTACAGGAGACCAGACTTGATATATACGAAGAAAAGAACAAAAACAAAAAAAAAATGTCATTCAAAAACGCCAGCCTCAGTCTTGCAGAAGCTCACAATGAAGTGATGCCGATCATCATTCCTATTGTTATTGTTATCGCGATACTTATGTTTGTCGGAGTCATTGGAAATGCGGCTGTTATCTATATCTACAGCTTTGTGCTAAAGAATACCACAGTTCATTATTTCATCACAGTGCTGGCTGTTTTTGACTTTATCTGCTCTCTTCTCGGCTTCCCACTGGAAATCATAGAATTTTATAATCCGATGGAATATCCTTCAAACGGACTCTGCAAGTGGCAACGATTTCTTACCTTCTGCTGCAGCATCGGCTCCATATTCGTTCTGCTCCTCATCTCTATTGAACGCTATCGAAAAGTTTGCCGTCCACAGAGCTACCAGTTAAACTTACTGCATGCAAAGTATTTCACAATTGGAGCCTGCTTTTTCTCGGTACTACTTGCCACCCCAATGACGATCTTCTCTCAAAACAAGTTAATACAGCTGAAGTGGTTTGGAAACCTAACTGGTTGTGACTGTCGCCTGAGTGCTAGCTACGGCATCCTCCCCTTGATTTATTTCATCTTCCTTTTGATCTTTGCTACCATTACTCTTGCGACTATGTTAATACTCTACGGCCTCCTGTGGCAAATGGCCCGAACGCACTTCCTCGAGTCGGATTCACGGTACCAACAGAGTTTAAATAACACTGAAGCAGGAGGAAGATCTCCGGCTAGGCGTCAACTCAGTCGTACCAATCACACGGTCATATTGGTTACTGTCCTTTTTACTGTCAGCTTCTTCCCGACGTTGCTTTTGAGCATCTTCGCTGAACAACTTATGGCCAACATGAGTTACAGAGAGCAGCTCATCTTCTTCATGTTTGTTCGGATGTATATTCTCAATAGCTCATTTAATCCACTTGTTTATGGCTTCTGTAACAAGCGATTCAGAAATGCTTTTGTCAAACTGTTTTGGCAGATTCTTTGCATATCACCAAAAGACATACAAAGTTCGTCTACAGAGACATCTTGAAATGTGTTTTCGGCAAATATAGATCTTTTTAGTCTCAATAAGACAGAGTGTCAAAAGAAATGTTTTTTCCTTCACACCACTATTATTTTAACTACCTTCACTCCTCAGCAATGTTTATTGTTTTAAAAAGCAATGATTGTAATTGTAATAAAACCTAGATATATGGAAGTGAATTTATATATTCTTTGTCTTAAGAATTTACAACACTATTAGATAGTTTACTTACAAGAATAATTTTATATTTACAACATTCTAAAAACTAATACAATTAGAACTAATGCAATGCAATATTTATCATTTACTAATTTATAAAGAAACACATGAAATCAATTTTTTTCTGTTCATGAATTTATAAGCATTTACGAAATTGTTAAAATATACAAACTATAAGGAAATCTTTTACCATTTAATAAATTTTGTGTCAACTAGAAATTAGCCAATGTTTTGCCAACCATTCCAATAAACAATTTAATAGTGTTTATTATTTTTGTTGTCAATTTAAGAACAAAGAAAATGTAGAAATTCATTTTCATATTTAAGATTATTTACAAGAATAATGTTATATTTACATTCTAAAAAACTCATACAATTAAAACTAATGCAATATTTATCATTGACCATTTTATAAAGAAAAACACATGAAATCAATTTCTTATTCATAAATTTATAAATATTTATGAACTTATTAAAATATGTGAACCAACTATAGGTAAATCCTTATTTACCATTTTATCAAGTTTGAATCAATTGGCATTTAGTCAATGTTTTGCCAACCATTCCAATAAATATTATAATAGTATAAATAATCAATCAAATAAATAGTTATCTATATTTCTGAGATGAGGTATTATCTACATTATTTACATTATTCAGACTATTATCCTCATCTTTGTCGCCATATTTATTACAACGTTTCGGCCTTTCAGTATCTGTCTATATTTCTGAGATGAGGTGTTATGTACACTATTTACATTATTCGGACTATTATCCTCATCTTTGTCGCCATATTTATTACAACGTTTCGGCCTTTCAGTATCTGTCTATATTTCTGAGATGAGGTGTTATGTACACTATTTACATTATTCGGACTATTGTCCTCATCTTTGTCGCCATATTTATTACAATGTTTCGGCCCTTCAGTACCTGTCTATATTTCTGAGATGAGGTAGTATGTACATTATTTACATTATTGGGACTATTGTCCTCATCTTTGTCGCAATATTTATTACGTTTCGGCTGTTGTATGCTCCGGCCTTCTTCAGGTGGTTGGAATGTCGAACTGAACCCTTTATTTCGCTCACTGGGGTAGACTGTTCTAGTTCCACATGTCATGTTTAATGGATGACATTTATCAGTTCTCCACTGCCTTAACCAGGTATTGAACTCACACTCTTTGTGTCCTGTCACTGGATCTAACCGACGCCTTTATTCACTGTGTCATGTGTCCTTGAGGTTAAGGCAGTAGACAACTTTCAGAGGGAAAACTAACAGGAGATAACTGACATCCATTAAATATGACACATGGAACTAGAACAGTCTACCCCAGTGAGCAAAATAAAGGGTTCAGTTCAACATTCCAACCACCTGAAGAAGGCTGGAGCATACAACTGCCAAAACAGTGTAATAAATATGGTGACAAAGATGAGGACAATAGTCTGAATAATGTAAATAAATAGTGTTTATTATTTTTGTTGTCAATTCAACAACAAAGGAAATATATAAATTCACTTTCATATGTCCAAGTTTTATTAAAATTCTAACCATTGCTTTTTAAAACAATACAAAGAAGTGAAGGTAGTTATAATAATAGTGGTGTCAAGGGAAAAACCATCCTTTTTGACCCTTTGTCTTATTCTGAGCACAATAGTCAATGTCTGTCATGTTTTCTTAAAAGGAAGAGGATATATTTATATATTTATTGCTGAATTTGAAGGGTTACTCTTCTTAGGTGCTGAACACAAGGAAAGGGGGGGTTCTTAATAATTAGGAGTGCATATACGATGAATGAGGTCTTAATAAAACAAAAGGCCAGGAAATTATTTAAATGGTAAAAAAAATCTACAATTTAAGTAAAGAAACATTTTTTTCTTCTTGCTTTTTTGTTTGTTTGCGAAAATGACTAATGTAACATCCATCCTCATTCCCAAGACATCTTGCACATTTAAAAAAAATTTTTTTTTTAATCATTTCACCCCAAGCAAGGCAATAAAGCCACTAAGATGTAAGGGGTTACTGAGAGTGAAAGAAACTGAGAAAATATTAAGAGAGAGAGAGAACAATAAACAGGATTCAAGGAGACAAAAGACGACAACTGACATGGCCTTAAATTTTTTGGAAGATTGTAGTTGACTGGAAAGCAAGCCAGAATAGAATTCCAGAAGTGAGAAATGAGAGACAAGTAATGCTGAAATTACGAGACCTATCTGCCAATCTAGTACTGCACTTAAGTTTGTAAAGACAAGTTATTAAAAGAGAAAAGCTTATCAGAATAATAGTCATGAAAATATTTATAGAAATGGTACAAGGAAGTTATGTTATTGTTGGTTGGTTGTTTTTGCTTAGCAGCATATCAATACCCCTATGGGTTATTGTTGTAATCTAGACAAGGTTACTGAATGAGGAATAACCAAAACAGAGGTTGGAAATGAAATGGTAATCTTTATAACATCAACAAAATACAATAATTGCCAGCGGCGTGAAGTAGGTAAACCACTTCTAGTGGTAGACAACTTAGTATATTACCCCCACTTACAATAGTGTCTAATGTATTTATTAGGATTGGGACATACCCTTAGTGTTCATAGGTATGGTATGTAACACGATCAATCTAACCTGGTGTAGCATCTGTGTGATTTGCATAGAAATGAGTTGCCTCAGCTGAGGATGAGTGTTGTACCTGTGTACTTTGGCTACGATCAAAATTTTACTCACTGGCTGCCTACCTTGGGTCAGTGTAGCATCTGTGTGATTTGCCTAGAGGTGATGTATCACTCTCTGCCAAGAATGAGCGTATTATCGGTCAAATTTGGCTACTATCAAAATTTTGCTCGCTGTCTCTCTAACCTGGTTCAGCGTAGCATCTGTGCGAGTTACCTAGAAGCAAGATGCCCCTTAATGGTGCTCAGCCGAGGATCACAGTTTGGCTGCGATCAAAATTTTGCTCACTGGCTGTCTACCTAGGATCAGCGTAGCGTCTGTGGGATTTGCCTAGAAGTGATGTGTCACTCTCTACCAAGGATGAGCGTAGTATCTGGGCAATTTGGCTACTATCAAAATTTTGCTCACTATCTGTTGTAACCTAGAGAAGCTTATTCAATGAGGAATAACCAAAACCAAGGTTGGAAATGGAATGGTAATATTTATAACATCAACAAAATACAAAACTGGCCAGTGGCATGAAGTAGGTAAACCACTGCTAGGGGGACTACTTAGACAGCATATTACCCCCCCCCACACACACACACACACTTACAATAGTGTCCACCGTATTTATGAGGATTGGGACATACCCATTAGTGTTCATAGGTATGGTATATAACAATTATGTAATGACAATATCTAAATATTTTGTACACAATTTTATTTTATTTTTAGAGATAATAATGCTATAATAATACAAGTCTTAGTAATTAACCCATAGCTGGGGGAGAAGAGATGGATTCATACCTTTCCCAAGGGTATTTGTGCATAAGTGTATATAACAAAACTGACTGGAATTAGAACCCTGCCCTCTGATTAACAATTCTGAGTCATTATCCATTACATCACCTGTACATCCAAGCTTACAGCACCTGGTATTCCCAAGCGGTCACCCATCTAGCGACTGATCATCCTCAATGTTCTATGTTAATATGGTGGGAAAGTGGTTGAAACTGAGATGTCATATCAGTGTTGATAACATTGCAGATTCTTCTTTGGTTTTGTCAAGATCTCTAGATTCAGAAGTATCAGAGACCAGATGTGAGAATAATATTTAACGTATGGAAGAGATACTCATACACAATTATCAACACGGATATACTCCAACAGCTTCTTCTCTCACACTTCCAACCAGTGGAACTCCCTTCCACCTACTTGCTTCCCTGATGGCTATAATCTTCAAATATTCAAATGGAATGTCAATCAACATCTTCTGATACCTTCACCCTGATCCCCATCCATATCCTTTCCTCAAAAACCACTCTTTACTTTTGCTCTCACTCTCTGTAACCCCTCATGTGCTAGTGAAACTCCTGCCTTGCTTGGAGTGAAATGCTTTAAAAAAAAAAAAAAAAAAAAAAATTATTTATATATATATATATATATATATATATATATATATATATATAATGAAATGGACTATGTTCGACAATTATTTCAATATATTTTATTGTTATATGTTATTTATACAGACACAAATATGCTTTTGTTTATAATAAACAATATTAACAACATTTACCGTCCTGAATGTTCGAGAAATTTCATAGAAAATATGCATCCTCCAACAGGAATCGAACATGTATCCTACATGAAACTGTCACATAGCCTGATGTGTTACACTATTTCAGCTACAAAGGAAGCGTCTGGTTAGCAAGGTTGAATTACTGCTTTTAAACTACAAATTTCCCATGATTTCTCTCGAACACTCATATCTGCTCAAAGTGTATCTTAATGTAAGCATCATATATTATGAAATGGACTAAGTCTGATAATTATTTTAATACATTTTATTGTAATAAGTTATTTATAGGGACACAAATATTTAAGTAAACACTATCTTTTCTACAAATATTTTCATGGTACCTGCTCTGATGAGCTATTTTCACTCGTGCCCTGATTGCATGAAATTAAGTGTGCTACTAGCTTGGCATCTCGGTCCCACCCTTTTACTGTCAAAACAGTTAAATGTAACTGCCTCTTCTACTCCAACAGGTTCTTCTCTTGCACTTCCCGACAGTGGAACTCCCTTCCTCTTATTTCCTACCCTGAAAACTATAATCTTCAAAAATTTAAATGTAATCAACATTTTCTGATGCTTTTATATGATGCAACCTCAGTACTTAGCCATTACAAATATTTCCAAGACTATAAACTTTCCTGAAGCCGAGCCACAAACTTAAACATGCTGTGTTTACTAGCAGCGGCAGGGTATTTGCTTATAAGTGAATATAACGAACGCAAATGGAATTGTAACTTGGCTCTCTGATTAACAATGCCAGGCCATTATCCATTACACCACCTGCAAATCCAAGTTTACATAGTGACCAGACTCAACATTGCTTAACTTCAGTGAGTGTACAGTGTTTCGACATAATATGCTTGTAAGCCTGGAGAAGTAGAGGTTGCTTCCCACAGTGATCACAGTTTAAAGACTGAAATATATTTATGTTCTAAACATATTAATGTATTTTTTATGCAACAATGAACATGAACAACTATAAATGATAAAGTTATTTAAAATAAAAAAATAAAAAAAAATCATTGTTTAAAATTTTGGGGAGACAATTAAATTTGCTTTTTTGGTAAAGGGGAAGAATGGTCCCCACCCCGAAAAAAAAAAAAAAAAAAAAAAAAAAAAAAAAAAATCAAGAACACTGATAATTAATAGGAGTAGATAGGTCTGTCTATCGTCTGGTTTACACTCCTTCCTGATCTTCTGAACAGGAGTAGTATCCCTTGTTTCCTGTTTAGGATTGGGTTTCTAGATTCTCCTAAAATCTATTTCAACTCTATACACCCAACGTCTCTGCCCGAATACCGAAAGCTTATTCACTAATTAAATCCTGATCTCTTCAAGTCTAGAATAAGCTGTTATCTTGCCATTTCTTATGCTAATACAACTCCAGAGTAACTCTCTACCTTGAGTAACCCTTGGGTCTTGTATTGAATGAAAAGTAATAGGAAAAAAAAAAAACAAAAAACAAAAAAAAAAAAAACAACACTTTCTCAGAACTCCAGAAATTGTTAAAATATACAAAAAATTGTCCGTTGCTTAGTAACATAACCTTATTTTTAGCTTCTCTTGTACCAAATGTGACAAAAACCTGCTTAAATAATAATACTCTACTGGGATGATTGTAAATTTTAATATAAATTTTTAAAAAATATTGAAAAACGACAATACAAATCCATGTTTTCTATAGGCTCAGAAACTACTGGATGAATTTCAATCAAACTTAGAATGTAGATAAATTAGGACCCACAGTTTGCCATAGCAAAGTTGACCTGAGTGAAATCTGGAGGTTGTGAAAGGTTAAAAGTAAGGTCAAAGAATTCATTTCTTTCTGTATAATAAATGCAAATGTCAGTGTGTCACACTTTTTCAATTAAAGGGACAACTCTCTAACTTTCAATAGCTCATCTTCTTCCATATAATAAATGTGAACGTCAGTGTGTCACACACTTTCAACT
This sequence comes from Acanthosepion lycidas, assembly GCA_963932145.1. Taxonomy (NCBI): domain Eukaryota; kingdom Metazoa; phylum Mollusca; class Cephalopoda; order Sepiida; family Sepiidae; genus Acanthosepion; species Acanthosepion lycidas. Next base: position 28,222,531 of record OZ010613.1, read on the forward strand.
TTACTCCTAGAGGCCGTAGCTCAACATATCATACCATTTTGGAATCAGGCCAACCCCATGAGCTAAATGAAAACATTCCAGGCCGGATCCAGGCCTGCAATCCTGAAATTTTGGATTCCAAGTTTTCATTACTGTGATTGTTTTCAGTAATTTTTGTATGTGATTTTTTTGTGACAAATTTTTTTGTATGGTAATATTTTTTTATAGTTTGGAGATAAATTTAGGAATAATCAAACGGTCTTTAAATTAAGTGGTGGCAGAAGAATTATCATTGAACTTTTAAAAGGTAAGCTTTAATATTAATGCAATGCTTAAATGCAACCAATTTTGAATTCTTCTGTAGTTTATTGTTGCCTTTCACATCTACTTCTCCCTACCTATTGGGATGATGGCCTAATCAAGAGCCCTCTGCAGGAACTAGCTCATATGCCAACTAAAAGGGCTGCTTTTAAGTGAGCATGGAATATTTACAAGCTTGACTGCAGTTGAGATCACTGGAAACTCCATGATCCTTTCATTAGCTGTGGTTCACCAGGGCTAAATACACGTTTTCAATTCAGAGTTGTCCCTCTAGACTGGTTGCCACCCAAGACTATAGGAGAGAAGATATGGATTCATACCTTTCACATGTAAATGTAATAAACTCGACTGGAATTTGAACTGTCCTCTGATTCTTTAATCCAAGGAAGCTTGTCTCGGGAGATAAATCACCATTTCCACCAACCCCTCAAAACCCATAAAATAATAGTAAGGGGGTAAATAAACTTTTAGTAAATCAGGGATAAGTATGAATTTTGAATTCAGAGTTGTCCATCTTCTGGACCGAAGGCTATAGGACCCACCCTGTCTTGTTATTTACCCATAGCTGGGGAGAGATGAGATGGATTCATATATTTCCCAAGGTTATTTGCATGTAAGTGAATGTATGAAACTCAACTTGAATTTAAACTCAGATTTCCAATTGTTCAATCTGAGCCGTGATATGTTACTCCACTATGCCTTTCCCCACCCCCACAATTAAATTTCCATAGTAAATTAGGTTTGGTTTGGTTTGTTTGATGCCATATCAACCTCAATGGGTTATTTAATGCCGACAAAATTTTTATTGCTGGTAATGTTTTTCTTCAAAAATCTATTTCTGGGAATATATTTCCTTGAAGAAATCTAGAACTGGTCATATTTTTTCCAAAGAATTTATAGCTGTTTGTATTGCTGGTATGTTTTTTTTTTTTGTTTTTTGTTTTTTTTTTAAGTATTGCTGATAATAATTTTTTATTACAAAGTATTTCTGGTATTAAAAACCTATTTTTACACAAGTTTGGGTGTTAACTATTTGTCCATAGCTGAGACCCTAACAGGTGATACCACCCCGGGTGGACCTAGGAACACCAGCAATTAAGAGGTGGTTCCATGCTCTTCAAAACCTCCTGATCAGAGGCCTTGCTGCTGGATGTAGTTTATCGTCTTACCCAGGATGCGGATGTAATTTATCCTCATACCCATGACGCAAATGTAATCTGAGTGTTAACTATTTGCCCATAGTTGGGACCCTAACAGGTGCTACCACCCAGGGTCAGGGTGGACCTAGGAACACCAGCAATTAAGAGGTGGTTCCATGCTCCTCAAAACCTCCTGATCAGAGGCCTTGCTGCTGGATGTAGTTTATCGTCTTACCCAGAACGCAGTAAATTAGGGCATGGCTACTTCCCTTTAGTCATATCCTAAGAGTCTGAAAATAAGTAGTAGTGATATGATGCTCTCTCAGGAAGGACTATTTTTTCTTTTTTTAATAATGAAAATTGAAGGACATGTCTGGAAAATCTTTAACCTTAGTCTTTTGTGGGCACAAAGGTCAAAGATTGTGACATTTCCTAAACAACAAGAAGGACAAAAATAATATGCTGGCATGCAAATAAAATAAAATGACGCTTTTTCTGAAAATTCTAAGAGCAGGTCAGAATTAATTGGCTTCAGGAAAAAGCAACGATAAGAAGGTTTGAGGAAAGTACTTGTTAACCAAAACTTCCATAAATGATCTGCGTAGAAGTCCATCGAGGAATAACAAATATTAGGTTGGTGCAAAAATAATATCGTATTTTGACGTTAAAAAATACGTCAAAAAACGATATTATTTTTGCACCAACCTAATAATTATAAAAAAAGATTCATAATAAACACAACAGTTTATATAACGATTTAAGAGGGATTACAAGGAAAGGAAAGAAGTCCTTTTTGCGTATGCAATGTTTAATGTCTGCATTTGATTCATTTAGTGTTTACTTGCCGCCATTCCCGGTCGATCAGAAAAAAGTGTTCAATTAGAATGGAGCAAAAAAAGTATCATGTTTAGATGTAACAGAGTCTATCTTGTTCAACTAATTTAAAGTACATTCATTAAAAAACATTTTGAATTAATGCAGTTACACATCCGCAGCAGTGTAATGGTTAGCAAGCTTCTCCCGCTAGAACAATTACGACTGAGTAGCGAGTTCGATCCTCACTGGGCGCCCCATACTTTCGGCCTTGTGCCACATCTAAGCAATGTTTGGAAAATAGCTATGGGGCAACTCGATGTGTAATGGTTAACAAGCTTGTCTCGCTAGAACAATTACGTCTGAGTAGTGAGTTCGATCCTCACTGGGTGCCCCCTACTTTCGACCTTGTGCCACATCTAAGCTACGCTTGGAAAATCACTGTTGGGCAGCTCGATGTGGTGTAATGGTTAACAAGCTTGTCTCGCTAGAACAATTACGTCTGAGTAGTGAGTTCAATCCTCACTGGGCGCCCCATACTATCGGCCTTGTGCCACATCTAAGCTACATTTGGAAAATAGCTATGGGGCAACTCGATGTGGTGCAATGGTTAACAAGCTTGTCTCACTAGAACAATTACGTCTGAGTAGTGAGTTCGATCCTCACTGGACGCCCCATACTTTCGGCCTTGTGCCACATCTAAGCTACGCTTGGAAAATCACTATAACAGAAGTAGTCTGTATTTATTCAATCAAAATTAGATGAGGAAATGAAGGGGTAAAAACAGGCAACATGAAGACCCACTTCAGACCACAATTATTTTAGAGTTTTTGAAACTCAATTTGTTAGTGTGCTACCAGGGATGTAAAGGTGGATACATTTATAAAGCAATTGTTAAGTTTGATGGAAATTGGTTGAAAGATCAAGAAAAAATAAGAAAGAAACTAGTAAAAATTGCCACTTTTCGTTACTTACATGGGTTTTCACGATATGGGCGGACTCATTTATTAAATTAAATGACTGTTAAACAATCAACTAATTGTTGGATACAACTGAATGAAGTTTGTATTATATTGCTTTAAAGTTGAGGGAGATTTTAGTTAGAATTTCTGTTGAAATCGATTTTTCATTTGTCGGGTTTTCACTAAACACAGTGGTGTAGAAATAAAAATAAGGTATCATTGAGCTTGTCATGATCGGGAGTCAGTTCCACAAAGCAGCAGTTTGTGGGAAGATGCTGCTCGATTGGAACTTACATCTCACCAATGGAATACAGAAGGAAATGTGGGTGGGTCGCTACAATGTGCGTGACATGGCGGGTCTTAGTCGTGAAGGTTAGAACTGATGGAACTAATTAATGTCGTTCATCTGAACAGTTTCCATGGCAATAGTGATAAAGCAGTGACAGGCTTGTTTCGTCTGTGGAAAGTAATTCATCAACCACAAGGACGTGGAAATACTTTTGAACTCTAGTGACACTGCAAAGTGAACACTGTGCATCTCCTGGCCATATATGGCAGCAGTACTCCATTTTCGGCCAGATCTGGTTCTTGTAAACGTAGAGGATAGTGGGAGATGTCAGGTACTTACTAGTGTGGCACAGGGAACCGACCATTTTTCCAGCATCTTTAGTGATGGATAGTATGTATGAGTTCCACTTGGAAATTTGGGTTGAATTTTGTCGAGTTCAGTACCTTGTTCGGGTGGTACAAAAATAGACACCTGCTTTGTGGAAAGTCAGACTGCTGATGCGATAAGGAAAGAAATGAGAACATACAGGAAAGGACCCCCCCACTCCCGTTGGTTAGAAGTGACTCGCCTAGTTGCTCAAAGGAGAGCCAACGAATTATCCTGAACAACATTATCTAAAATAGTTGTAAGGGAGGTAAATCAACTTTTAGTAGTAGATTAGAACTTGGTTAACTCCCTTTAGTCATGTTAATTTATCACTAACGTCATTGCTCAATCTGTTTACTTTTCTTGTGGAAAGATTGAAATAGTTTGCATGTCTCAGGTAACCCCCGCATAAAAAAGGATTATATACCATTATTAATAAACATTTCATTTATATTTTTATCCGAGTTCACGTGGTAAGCATATTCTATGGCCACTGTGCTGGCATCCTGTACTCGAGCGAGTCACTCAATGATACAAGAATTCTCTCCACGAACCAATGAAGGCGGTTTCACGTTGACGCTATTTATGGCTGAAAACATTCCCTATGATTATTATAATTTTAAACAATATAAGGGGTTGAAGCCTTTATTATAATAACCAAGGATTTACCAACAATAAGCCGTACACGTATAGTAAGAAGATTAATATGAAATCGAAAAAAAAAAAAAACAAATTAAAAATGCATTAAGTTATTTTAATTTATCACTGCTTCTTGTAGGACTCCCAGCAACCTTTTGTAGAACCCTATGGTTCTGAAGAACACCCGTTGAGAGATACAGCTCCTGTCTACTAACCTATGATGGCAGTTTCACATTGACGTCATATAGACATTGACGAGTGAAAACATTACCGATGATAATTATAATTTTAAACAATATAAGGGGTTGAAGCCTTTATTATAATAACCAAGGATTTTCCCATGATATGCCGTACGCATATTGTAAAATGACGAATATAAAATTGAACAAAAATTACTTAAAAAACGCATTAGCCTATTTATCACTATTTCTCATGGAACCCATAACAACCTCTTGCGGAACCCTAGGGTTGAAAAACACTGACATAGAGAGATATTGAGATATGAACAGATTGAGATAGATATTTATTCTTGTATTCTCATTTTTAGATATGCACTTTCAAAATACAGTATTTTTATTTAACATACAGATATTTTTTATTGCTTTAGACATATTGAGGATCATATCATGTTCAGTTTTTGCTTGCTCTGTTTTCTATTGAGTCACTGTCTGTACTACCCACATCACAACCAGCATTGTTCAATCTGTTTACTCTTGTGGAAAGATTGAAATAGTTTACATATCTCAGGTAACCCCTGCATAAAAAAGGATTATATACCATTATTAATAACCATTTCATTTATATTTTTATACTAGTTCATTCGGTAAAACATAATCTATGGCCACTATGCAGGCATCCTGTACTCGAGTGAGTCACTCAATGATACAAGAATTCTCCCCCCGAACGACTGAAGGTGGTTTCACATTGACGCCATATAGATATCGCTGAAAACATTCCCTATGATTATTATAATTTTAAATAATATAAGGGGTTGAAGCCTTTATTATAATAACCAAGGATTTTCCAACAGTATGGCGTACGTGTATAGTAAAATGATGAATATGAAATGATAACAAAAATTACTTAAAAAAAGGCATTAGCCTATTTATCCCTATTTCTCATGGAACCCATAACAACCTCTTGCGGAACCCTAGGGTTGAGAAACCCCGGCATAGAGAAATATTGAGATATGAACCAACTGAGATAGATATTTATTCATGCATTCTCATCTTCGCATATGCACTTTGAAAATACAGTCTTTTTTATTTATTGTAAAATACATTTTTATTGCTTTAGACGTATTGACAATTATATCATTTAGTTATTGCTCGTCCTGTTTTCTATTGAGTCAATGTCTGTACTACCCACATCAGAAATTGAACACATACTGACTATATCACCAAATTCTCAAAATCCATGGGATACATTCCCTATGATAATTATAATTTTAAATAATATTAAGGGGTTGAAGCCTTTAATAAGCAAGGATTTGCCAACTTGAAAAACCCTAGGGCTCCAGGGAACACCGGTTGAGAAACACAGGTCCTGTCCAGTAACCAATGAAGGCAGTTTCGAAGTGATGCCATAATCGCTATGATTAATTTCAAAATAATGTAAGGGATTGAAACTTTTTTATAACAATCAAAGATTTGCCAACAATATGCCATATGTGTAGTAAAATTACAAGTATAAAATTAAATAAAAATGCATTAGCCTATTCATTACTGTTTCTCGCAGGACCCTCAGTGACCTCTTGAAAAACCCTAGGGCTCCGGGGAACACCGGTTGAGAAACACAGGTCCTGTCCAGTAACCAATGAATGCGGCTTCATGTTGACACCGTATAGACGTTGCTGATTATTACAATTTTACACAATATAAGAGGTTGAAACATTTCCCAGGATTTTTTAACAATATGCCGTACATGTATTTATAGGAAAGCTAGCAGCCATACCCAGCTGGTTGATCAGAAAAAGAATTCAATTAGAATGGAACAAAAACAGCATCATGTTTAAATGTAACAGAGTCTATCTTCTATTACTTTAAAGTACATTCATTAAAAAGCATTTTGAATTAATGCAGTTACTGATATAACAGAAGTAGTCAGTATTTATATCAATCGAAGTTATCTGAGGGCATGAAGGGGTAAAACAGGCAACCTGAAGACCCACTTCCAACACTAATTATTTTGGAGTTTTTGAAACTGAATCTGTCAGTGTGCTACCAGGGATGTAAAAGAAGATACCTTTATAGAGCAATTGTTAAGTTTGATGAAAATTGGTTGAAAGATCAACGAAAAATAAGAAAGAAACCAGTAAAAATTAAATTGGCTATAACTGAATGAAATTTGTATTAGATTGCTTGAAAATTGAAGGAGTTTAGTTTATAATTTCTGTTGAAATCGATTTTTTGTTAAACACAGTAGTGTAGAAATAAAAATGAGGTACCGTTGAGCTCGTCATGTTGTAAGTAACCTACGTGCTGAGTTTGAATGAAACTGGAGGAAAAAAGTTGAATTTATCAATTGTTGATTTTTTTTTTTTAAAGATTATCAATTTTTTACACTAAGAACATACCTCTTACAATGTGCCAGATTTGGTGAAAATCAGTTGGATGGATCTCAAGTGAAAAGGTATCAAACAGGCACACAGACATCTTCAGATTTTTATATGATAAATGTAAAATTAAGCAAAAATTCCACCATTTCTCACAGAACCCCTAGTGATCTCTTGTGGAACACTGGTTGTAAAACACTGATCTATAGATACAAAACGAATGGTTTGACTACCATATCAATGACTTAAGCATAATTTCAAAGCTGACATTTTTATTTCTTTGATTTGTGTTTTACGACATATCAACCCTTTGCAAGTTATTTAAAGCCAGTAAACATTTCTTTGTAGATTGTCAGAATGTTATGTAGATAATGGTTTACCGAGACAAGTCCTATTAATTAACCCATACCTTGGGGGAGAAGCAATGGATTCATACCTTTCCCAATAGTTATTTGTGCATAGGTCAGTATAATGAACCCAACAAGAATTAGAACTCACCGATTTCCAATTCTGATCGGCAATTCATTACACTACCCGCAAATCCAAGCTTACAGCACCTGGTATTCTCAGGCAGTAAACCACTGAGGTACTGACCAGGCTCATTGTTGCTTAATTTTGGTGATCATACAGGAACCATTTAATGTGATATGGCCATAAGACCATGACATGTATAAAGCAAACTAGTAATTTCCAATAATTCTTTAAAAATTATGGATCAATTTTACACTGTATCAATATTAGAAACAGAACCCCCACTTTCTAGGATGATTAAACTAACCAGCCAAGACAGATTGCAGTTGGGATCATAGATTTAACCCTTCAATAAAATTAAAAAAAGTAATATAAAATTATATAAAAATAAAAGGAATAAATAAAAAATAATAATTCAGTAGACTAGGTTTGTTTCTTATACTGTCTTTGAGGAGAGTGTTGTAAAAAAAAAAAAAAAAAAAAAAAAAATTAAATTCTCAAGTTATATACACATGTTCTTTAAACAAAAATACAAAAACTGCTAAAATGAAGCCAGATGGATAGTAAAAAAAATTACTTTAATAAAATTTGGTTTTCTAAAACTTGTATAAAAAAAAAAAAAAAAAAAAAAAATCCCTCAAGCCTGATGGCCTCAAAAACTTACTCAGTTTGCTACAGGTGTGGTTTAACCTTTAACACACTGCATTATTTTTCAAGGCTCCTCTACTTAATTTCAGCCATGGCCATTTCCTGTTGCCATAGCAGGATATAACAACACAACTTCAAAATTCAAATACGCTATATTCATTCATCTGAGTCACTTGCAGTGGCAGATTGTAATTTTTAACCAATGGGATAACATAATTTACAAACACAGTTTTAAATTAGATGCAATTTGGAGCAAATTTGTGGCTATTTAAGAAGTCTGGCTTGTCTAACAGACAAAGGGGTTTCAGCATTCATTCTAGAAGTTGAACTTAGAAGCAGAAAGGTCATGGCTTTCACAGACAAAAGTCGTTGGAAGCTTCTGGGAGCTGAGCACAGTTAAAAAGAAAAACAGAAAGGGTTTGGCTTTAACAGGAAGAATGACCGTGGGCTGCTTCTGGGAAAGGAACAAAGAAAGTAACAGAAGAGAGAGAAAAGGAAGTAATGAAAAGAAAAACGGAAAAAAGTAGAAAGACAGAAAAGAAAGCAGAATGGAAAATCCTTCTACACATTTAGAGAGAGATAGGACACCACTTTTTTTTCCTTTTTTTTTTTTCAGGCACATTTGTAAAACTTTGCTGATTCCCCCACCACTTCAGTCCTACAAGAAATTCACTAATGTCATTTTAAAAACAAACTTACATTAAGAGACATTAGCGATTATTCTCCCTCTCTTTTGAACACTGACAATTACAGGATTCATGTAGTTACGAAAACCATTTTGTTGTTCTGCTGGGGTTTTTCTTCAGAAATTTGTTATGAGAGTGTGTGTGTGTGTGTGTGTAGTGGGGGGGATGTTTGTCTTTGGTTCTATGAGCAATCACTGACAGCAAAACCAAAACCATTCTCTACAAAAATCCCCAGTAACAATATTCCCTTAATCATTTGGGTGTCAAAATGTTTTTTCTTTCTTTTAAAATAAAAACAAAAAGGTAAATTTCTTCCAGTATTTTTTTTTTGTGTGTGTATATATATATATATATATATATATATATATATATATATATATATAGAGAGAGAGAGAGAGAGAGAGATATTATATATATATTAAAATTTAACAGAGAGAAGTTGTAAAGAGAGGGGTTAAAAGACCATTTAAATGAGTGAGATACAGATAAATATGAATTATTTTCTGATGCATAATTCATTACTGAATCGCTGACCTAAATTAAATTAAAAACCGACACCGGAAATGGGTTAATACATTTATGGTGACACTATGCAAAATAAAAGACAATATAATCTAAACTTAAAAATCAGATAATGAGAGAGAGAAATTTTAATCCCCACCTTCACTTTTAGGCCATCCTGTTCTTCTCTTGTCTATTACCCCTCTCTACAGCTTTCATTTACTTCTCACATTCATCCCCACTCTCATTCATATATACACTCTCACTAAATTTTATTTTTTATTCCCAGAGTTATTTTTTCTGATTTCTTATTGAATTTGTAGGTTTGATGAATTGGATCGTGATTACGACTCCAATGTAATAAATTATAACCATGTAATATTAATGTTTAATTTTTTTTTATTATATCCTTACTCTGTCCTGGACATTGAGTTCTACCTGGATTCTATCCTCTTGGAAACTTGTGTTTTATATATATATATATATATATATATAATTATTTATTTAAAAATATGATTCCAACTCGCTACATAAGAGGTCTCATGTTTCAAAACAATACTTGAATTAACTTGAGTTAAAGTAGGCTCTGTTCCATCTTCAAGCGAAATTTTTTTTGGAATCATATATATATATATATATATATATATATATATATATGTGTGTGTGTGTGTGTGTGTGTGTGAATTAAGATATAAATAAAATGATATCCGTTTAAGAGACAATATGAATAAAGAAAAACAGAAAATCTTTTCTTTATCGATGTGTTCTGCCTGGTGATAGACTTTATCAAGGCAAATGTAAAGATTTCATTTTGCAAAATGGATTTAGAAATAAAAGTAAAAAAAATATTAGGTTTTCAAAGTTTTTAAATGACACATTTATTAAAAGAGAAAATAACTTGCTCAGACAAAAAGTTTTCAACAGTTGCCATGATTGAATTTTGCCAAAATATAAATCTGCACCTTGCATTTTCTTCAAATATCTCCTTTCCTAAAAGATATACTCCTTTTTAAAACCAATATACAACATCCTTTTTTCTTTTTAAATTAACAAAAAACTGTCTAATCAAAACCTATTATTTAAAATAAAAATACATGAATAATTTATCAAATAAAAATAGATAACAATTACATTATTTACATTGTTCTGTTGTCTTCATCTTTATTGCCAGATTTACGATATTTCAGTCATTGTATGCTCCGGCCTTCTTCAGATGATTGGAATTTCGAACTGAACTCTATTTCGTCCACCGAGGTAGATTGTTCTAGTTCCACATGCCATGACTTTTCTGGATGTCTTAGTTATCTCCCTTTAACTAAACTCTCCAAGTTTTTGCTCACCACTGCAGCAGCCAGGTATTGAAGTCATAACTTTTTGGTTTGTTTGTTTTTGGTTCATTTTTGTTTTACGGCATATCAACCTCAATGGATTATTTTATGCCGACAAGATTTTTAAAGCTTTAATGATGGATCATATGTACGAATTCCACTTAAGGTCTTGTTGGTTTGGTTTGGTTTATGGCATATCAACCTCAATGGGTTATTTAATGCTGACAAAATTTTTATAGCTTTAATGATGGATCATATGTACGAGTTCCACTTAAGGTCTTGTTGGGTTGGTTTGTTTTACGGCATATCAACCTCAATGGATTATTTAATGCCGACAAAATTTTTATTGCTGGTAATATTTTTTTCTTCAAAAATCTATTTCTGGGTATATTCTTCCTTGAAGAAATCTATAGCTGGTCATATTTTTTTTCAAAGAATGTATAACTGTTTGGATTGCTGGTATTTTTTTTTTTTTTATAGTACTGCTGATAATAATTTATCCTTCAAAAATTATTGCTGGTAATAATTTTTTATTACAAACTATTTCTGATATTAAAACCTATTTTTACACAAGTTTGGGTGTTAACTATTTGCCCATAACTGGGACCCTAACAGGTGCTACCACCCTGGGAATACCAGCAATTAAGAGGTGGTTCCACACTCCTCAAAACCTCTTGATCAGAGGCCTTGCTGTTGAACATAGTTTACCCAGGACGCAGATGTAGTTTATCGTCGTACCCAGGACGCCACAACTTTTTGGGTCAAGTCACTGGATCCAACCAACACTTTTATCCACTGGGCCATGTGTCATTGGTGACAACACTTCAAACAATGTAAATAATTACAGTACCCCATCTCAGAAATATAGACAAAAAAAAAATAAATAAATAAAAATAAATAAATATACATAAACAAAAACGAGAGAAATAAATAAATAAATAAATCAACAACAATAACATTTACTCATTTTCGTTTATTAGACTTTAAATTACATCACTTAGCATCTTCCATAGTTTACTCTGACTTTCATAGTTAGCCTGAAGGATGTTTGTGAGCATTGTTGTAGTTTAAAATTTTGAAAACCTAACAATATTTTTTACTTGTTAATAAATACATGTTGCAAAATAAAATACTTACGTGTGCCTTGATAATGTCCATCAGAGAACAAAACATCAGTAAACGAAAAGTTTTTTCCTTTTGTCCTTAATTCACATATTTTCTTAAATTTATTATTTACAGGAAAGAAGTGCTCAATATCAGTGATACAGCATTTACAGATATAGACAGTATAGACAAAGGAACAAACACTACACAGAGACAGTCAGTTTCACAATTCAATGTGAACTTCAGACCAAGCACCACAACTCTTCAGTGTGCGGTATATAAAGTGAGTTGTGTTTGTGTATCAGGAGGTAGTTAAGAGAAGTGCGTGATGATGCTAGTATGACTAGGTAAATATTTAGTCACTATTATGTAGTGGAAACCAATACTTTGGATAGTAAATACTTATGGACACCAATATATTCAAAAAACAATATTGGTGGACTCATTGGGAGTCCAGTAAAAATGAATAAAACAAAGCAATACACATGAAACAAATGACAATGGATATATTTATGAAAAGAATTACATGTAACAAAAGAAAAAACATGAAACTAGCTGTAATAAGAATGTGTGTGTGTGTGTGTGTGTGTGTGAAGGAGTACAAAAGTCCAGAGGCAAAAACCATGAAAATGAACATTCCGCAGTGGGGGACACTTTACCCATGTGCGACTAAATCTTAGGCTCAAGTAGCACCTGCTAGTGACCATTTTCTGGCAAAGTGGGATAACTCACAAGACAAAACCAGTTATTTCTAGTTTTCTTCTCTAGTTATTTACAGTCATGACCTTTAGATTGCTCATTTATGCTGGTTGGGTGGTTGGAGGAAGTGTGTGTGTGTATACACGTGTAAATAAGCTAGGTTTATTTATGGGCATGGCCTCCAAATTGCTTACAAATGTATATATAGTATTTATATACTTTTTTTTTTTTCTTTAACATTTATATCATTTATTTGTTTATATGTTTGTATATGATGAGAAATACTGTATCTGTCTATATTTCTGAGATGAGGTATTGTAACTATTTACATTGGTCGGATAATTGTCCCTATCTTTATTGCCATATTCACAACTTTTCATCCATTGTACACTCTGGCCTTTTCAGGGTCTGTCTATTTCTGAGATCAGGCATTGTAACTATTAACACTATTTACATCGTTCAGACTGTTGTCCTCATCTTTATTGCCATATTCATGACATTTCAGACTTTGTACGCTCTGGCCTCAGGATCTGTCTATATTTCTGCGATGAGGCATTGTAACTATTTACATCGTCCAGACCTGTCTTCATTTTTATTGCCATATTCACAGCATTTTGGCTACCGCATGCTCCAGAGCTTCTTCAGTTCAAAATTCCAACAAATATCACCTGAAGAAGGTCAGAGCATACAACAGTCGGAACAATGTGAATATGGCAATAAAGATGAGGGTGACAGTCTGAACAATGTAAATAGTGAAATACTAGGGTCTCAAGCTAGACTTAAAAGTCATTGAAGGAACTCATACAAGGCATCAAAGGCTGAACATGGTGTTGGTTGCACTCTTTTGTCACGATGCACAAGTGCCAAAACTTTTTGCAATATCACTATGTAATAAAAAAATTATGGAAAATACAATTGAGGTTTTTGCCTGATTGTGCAAGTCAATCACCAAATCAGTTCCACTATTACTACTACTACTACTACCATGACAGGGCTGGTGGATAAGCCTAGTTGGGGCCCTTCATTGTGACCATCACTATTTTATCTACATGCTACAAATTAAACTAAACAATTAAAAGGTTGAAAAACTTTCGCACATTTTGTAGTTTTTTTGGGGTCTTTTTTTGTTCATGCTAAGTCTCAAAAAAAAAAAAAAAAAAAAAAAAAAAAAATTTATATATATATATATATATATATATATATATATACACACACACACACACAAGTATATGATTGGTGTATATGGAATGAATTCCAATAACCAACAATTACTATTCTTAAAAGAGTGCTCAATACAAAGTAGAGCAAATATAATTATTTATTTAAAAAAATTTATAACATAAATCTGTTATAAAATCACTACAAAAATAGCCATTTTGTTTCAACACCCCCAGTGTCTTATCAAGTGATGATGTTGACTGTCCATAGATAGATAGAAATCATTATTTTTCTTTTCATCCATAATGTTGAATGCATTAAGTTAAAATTATTCAATTTTTTAACAAGAAAAATTTCAAGTTGATATTAAAAATTGCCACAAAACATTGATTTATTTTTAAGATGGAATGATCTATGATCTTATGGAATCCACCATATTTTCTTGTCACCCCTGAGGGAAATTGCAAATCTACTTTAACTAATCATCACTTCACCTTTTCAAACTTGACTTCCCATAGGTTAAAAGGACCCCAAAAATGTAGCAAGTTGCGACAAATCTGTTTTCTCGCTCACCTATCTGGAGCCGGTTTGAAACCCCCAAAAAAATCAATAAATAGAATTGCTCAACTTGATTCAAGCAGTCTTGTGAAAGATGCCAACAAACTCCATGCATGCCAACACACTGACTCAACAACCATCATGCGCACCGACATACTGACTCAATAACCACCACTCTCTCTCAGCAGCTCAACACAACTCGGAAAGTCTTGCTGCGCGAACTGACCCAACTTACTAGAAAAAGTGACATTATCACTACCGACGTAGTAATTGTATTTAGTCAACTTGCACCATAGTCAAAGGTACATAACTCCTTATGACTTTAAACAATATTTACAATTGTCTCACACATACTAATATCTGAACCCACACAAGTAACATTTCACCTTGCAGAAGGCAAACTGTTTTAATTTCATAGACAAACCTTAACTACAAGCTTTCATACACCTCCTTACAAATTTATCTCACTATTCACATTGAACAAGCAATCTTAAAATTCACTTGTGTATATCAAACGTATATAAATAAATGCATGTTATTTGTTGAAATCTATAACATAACTACTTTGTTTCCCCTTGATTTCTTCCAATTGAATTGCCTTCAAATGTTTGTTTATTTTATTTGTTGTGGATGAATATTTAACGAACACGCACATTTTTAAGCCTTCACACAATTACCCCTTCTGATAGAGATTTAATTAGCTCAAATTCCGCAACAATCTCTTAAATTTGTATTTATAAATTATTTTCAATTTTTCTAGTTGAAGTTGTTCAACTATTGATCCCTTCTCTTACTGTACTTAATTAAGTTACAATCAAATTTTTATTTTATATGAATACCAACTTACGAAAATTAAGATTGGATTTCCATGAGACCCTTGCACTGGCCCTGTACCATGTGATGGATTAGCTTAATGTTCTTGTTCATCGTCAAATCTGGTAATATGTTTCTACCTAGAACCCATAATGCACATCGTTTCAAAAATGGGACGGTGCACATTATGGGATTTAAAATTAAGGAAGATTGTGGTTAAAAAAAAAAAAAAAAAAAAAAAAAAATGATCTCATTGGCGTCTGTACGTAAAAACTAAAAAGAGTCATGTGAAATCTATATATTGTTTATTTTAAGCTGGCAAAAGAAATTAACGCGGAATCACGGAGTTCATAGGAGGGGAGTTGAGAAAATAAGATGGAGTGTACGAAAGACGGTGAGAGAAGAGAAATTTAGTTTACAAACAACAGAACAATACGTGAAATACAACATCTACGTTTTACTTTTGTCACTCAGAACGTCTGCTAAGTCTTTCGAATTTAAACTAGAGAAGATAAAACTTTGAAATATGCCCGTGCTTTTTTTTTTTCTTTTTTTTTTTAATTTTGTGTTGTTTTAGTCAAAAATAAAATAAAATAATAAAATAAACTGAAATATATATATATTTTTTTATTTGAGACTATTTTTACTTTATGTTCACGATTTTATTTTAACTTTTTAACCTACGGGAGGATGAAAATTCAAAATATTTGTCTCGTTCCGAAAATTTAAAAGGTAATTGCAAGTAAATTGTAAGGAAAGTGCTTGTTTGAAACTCTAAAACTAAAATCGGCTTTTCGAAAATAAAATCATAGAGAAGAAATGATTTTATTTTCAAAAAAGTTTGGTGACTGACGTTTCGAAAACTTTTTTTTTTTATATATTTTATTTTTTAATAAATTATTTTTAAATCAAAATATGCATTACATTAACATTTCACACAATTTGTGACAATCTATATTTTATTTAGGTTGTGTTTATTTTAAAATTTTAAAACATTATTTAGATGATTGATAAATAATTTATCTATGCAAGATGGAATGTGAAAACAAGTTGGATGTTTAAATTGCCAACAAGAAAATAAATACTTTAAAAATAATATACAGCGTATTTTAATATTTCAAATTAAAGTTTGAACATGACAAAATACGTAAACAAACAAATTGTAAATTTTACCTTCGTTGTCGAATGCCAGACATTATTTTTAATTGAAGCTGTGAATCGAAACATCTTCTGGCAAGATGTAAATTTAAAAAAAAATACAAGTTGGTTAAAGCCAGAAGGTTTTTTTTTTGTCTTTTCTTTCAGGTGAGAAGATTTTTTTACGCTAAGCCAAAGCAACACGAAAACACGTTTCGTTTTCCAAGTTTTGGTGACCTCTACTTAAGACGTAACCCCGTAAAGTCAGCAACTTTATTTTCGTATTTATTTTACGTTTTAAATTTCTTTCTTTACTTTTAATTTGATTATTATTATAATATTTTTTAATTAATAAAAAATACTTTTTATTTTATTTAATGAAGCAATTTAAATAGAATAACACGCAAATAAGCACCACCTCCTGTTTTTGTTAATTATAATAATAGTTATGTACGAAACAAAAAGGTGCTGCTATGTGAATCCCGCTTTTTCTTATTTCCACATCGAGTGCTTCATTATTGTGTAGCCTTGTGCCAGTAGTACTAATCTAAGCTTCGTAAACAAGGGTACGTTGGGGTAGAGAGTAATGAATAACGAGCTAGTTCGGTTGATTTTATTTTTAAAATGTGACTTCAGGCTTCACTAATTGCTCTTTACTTGTGCCAGACTAAAAAGAAAGATAGTTTAACTTAGTTAAGCAAACACAGGGAGGGTTTTTTTAAATTATTATTTCAGATAATTTCTTTAAAATATTTCCTTCTTTCGAAGAAGAAAATGATTCAGCAGTACTATTGTACGAATCCAGGCAAATAAAAAAAAATAAAAAAAAATGAAGATATTAGGTTGGTGCAAAAATAATGTCGTTTTCTCACATATGTTACTATGTGAGAAAACGACATTATTTTTGCACCAACCTAATACAAGTTGTAAAAAAGTCACAGGAAAATGAAATATCAGTTTTTGCGTCTTTCTTTTTAACAGACATTTTTTTCCCCTTAAACTGCAGCGTGAATGATAGAATTCTCGGATCCTAGTGCTGTGTTGGATCAACAGTACTTGAATTTAGTGAAAAATATTCTTTATTAAACCTCCTACCATTGAAATTACTTAATAAAACTATAAAAGCGTGGTTCAAAAATCTGCTGCAAGGGCTTCCTGTACTGAGTGTAAAAAGTAAACTGAAACTAACATGTCACTTGCAAAAACAAAGTTGTGACTTATGTGTTACTTTTTTTCCTGTGACGGTGGAGTAATGGATAGCGGCTCGGATTAAGGAATCAGAGAGCCGAGTTCGAATTCCAGTCGAATCCATTACATTCACTTGTGAAAGGTATAAAATGAATACTCTTCCAACCCCCACCCAGCTATGGGTAGCAGGACAGACCGGGTTCTATAGCCTTGGATGGCTACTGGTCTAATGCAGAAAGAAATGGCAACCTACTGCGGGAAAAAATCTGCCTCGTCAGTCATGTATCGAAAGATACATGATCGCCTATCCGTGTATCACACATGACACATATAACTGACTGACTTATGTTCTAATACCCTTTCTTGGGAAAGGTATGAATCTTCTTCTCCCCACAGCTATGAGTAAAAAAAAGCAGGACAGACCGAGTTCTAAAGCTTTGGATGGCAACTGGTCGACTGCAGAAAGAAATGGCAACCTACTGCAGAAAAATCTGCCTCGTCAGTCGTTTATCGAAAGATACATGATCGCCTAAGCGTGTATCACGCATGGCACATAAAACTGACTGTACAAAGGTTAACCCGTGCGCATATGTACAGGTGAAGTTTTGAAAACATTTTTTACAGTGACTAGTTCAGAATTAATAAATATTATTTTACTTTTAAATATTTAAACTAAAGTTATTACAGTTTACACCACGGCATAATTTTAACATGCGTGGGGCTTCTCTTTTTCTTCTTTTTTAATTAGATCAATAAAATCGCGACACATCAATCAGATTTATTTATAGAATTGTATTTTTACCAAAATAAAATAAAATACTTATTTCCAAACTACTTGAAATATTTTGAGGTATTAAGTTAAAGACAATCTGAGAAAAAAAAACTCTTCTTCTTGAAATAAAAAGAATATCTTAATTTAAAAAATAATCTTATAATTTGTTCAGAAAACATCTTTCATGTTTGTCTATGATGACAAGGACGGCTACACAGATTAACAGCCCAGCAACAACGTTCCGTCTTCTAGACAGCACCTGTTATTCTTTGAAAAGGAGGTGTAGGATTAACGCCCGAGACATCACAAAATACTAGAAGTGCCAAGGATCTGGATTATTTTTGTCCTCTCTAATCCTAGTATGAATGTATCAGGGCGCCGACATTTAAACTCCACCTCATTCCGTTCGGTTTTTTAACCGAAAAAAAAAAAGAAATTTTCTGTTATAGAAAGAATAAAGATTGATGAATGATTGAAATTGAAGTCAACTCAAAATTAATCCACAAATCAAAAAAATTTGTTATTGTTTTCATTTTTAACTAGGTTAGAAAAAAAATGAAAGATAAACTGTTCGATGATATAATTTTTATTGTTGTTTATTTATTTATTTATTTTTTTGTGAAATAAAGAAGAAATGGACTATTTTTAATTTTACTTTTCTTCACTGAATTGGTTGACCGGACATGTAATGTAAGGGGGACAGGTATTTAGTCCACACCGGCTCAGCCCAAATTTAGTCACATGTTTATGTCGGACTCTGCTGGAGTCATCAAGGTGTTTTTTTTTTTTTAAGTCGGCTTTTTTTGTTTGTTTGTTTCTTTTCACACTTTCTCTGTCGACAAAAGGAAAGGCGATGGAATGTAGACTAAATGAAGAATAAAACGTCTTTTAAGACGTTGAAAAACATTTCCGTTTCTTGGAAGCAAAAAGGAATTCTTTACTGTCCCACAGGAGAAAAAAAAAACGAAAGTGGATGGAAGAAAAACGAGAAGAATCAATCAAACAATTTGGAAGACAGAGTAACAATTTTTACATGGATCCTTCAGAAAAAGGTCCGATTTTTAAAAAATTATTGTTCTTTCTCTTTTTTATGTTTAAATAACAAATATCTACCTCGCCTCTTCGTCTGGGACAAGAGTACCCTAACCTTAACCTAAGATTATCTTTCTTTGTTTTTTAAAGGTTGTTGTTATTTGCAATCAAATCAAAAGAAAAAGAAGCCTATCGTTTTTAAAT
This sequence comes from Acanthosepion lycidas, assembly GCA_963932145.1. Classification (NCBI taxonomy): domain Eukaryota; kingdom Metazoa; phylum Mollusca; class Cephalopoda; order Sepiida; family Sepiidae; genus Acanthosepion; species Acanthosepion lycidas. The sequence goes on from OZ010613.1 coordinate 28,241,892, forward strand.
AATAATAATAATAAAAAACAAAAACAATAAGTAGACTTCTTTTACTTAATTAATTGCTTTTTTTATTTATTATTAAATAAATAATGTATAAAACCATCTCGGAAAATTATCCTTTTAAAATCCTTTTTCTGTTTTGTTTTGTTTTTTCAATTATTTTTCGTATGTATTTTTAGATTTTAGACTTTGTGCGTTTTGCGGGTGACAAAATGTTTCATTTTTTTTGTTTTGTTTTTGTTTAATTTTGCTAATTTAGTAATATAAACAACATTTGGTAAATTTTCAGGTTAGGACTCAGAAACCAATGTAAAAAAGAAGCATCTGTCTGAGTCTATGGTAAATTTTCAGGTTAGGACTCAGAAACCAATTTAAAAAAGAAGCATCTGTCTAAGTGTTAAAAATCCTGAATACTCTAAATTTTAAAAACACCATGAATAATTTGCAGAGTCCTACCGTTTTTAGTACTTCGGAGATATCGTCAATCTTAGTTGGGTCTTCTTACTCTTCTTATAATTTGTGTCTTGGCTACAGCCCGACTAATGTTTTTTTGGTCTTTACTCTTTCCTCTTCTTAATAATGACAAACATTTTGACTTTAAAAAACTTTGTTTTTTATTAAGTTTGGGGCCTTTTTCAGCGTAAAAGTGGATGTAAAACTAAAAGCATAATTATTATTTACAAAAATAGCCTTAAAAAATTACGGAAATCTGCAGCAATCTTACTTTGGTCCCGGATACAGTACGGTTGCCCCTTCAGGACTCGATTACTGCGCGAAAGTTTTTCTACCCATTTTAACTGGATAATTTAAAAAAAAAAAAAAACATCCGAGCACCTTCATAGATTCCTGACTACTGTAGGACCCAAATAAGATTGTCATAATTATAATTTATAATTATTATATTGACAGTACCTTCCTAAAAGTTGGACTTTCTGCTATTTTATTGCTATTTTTGTAAGTAATCATGCTTAAAAAAAATCAATAAAGTTTTAACTTTTGTTTGTGAGTCAAAAAATGTTTGTCATTAAGAAGAGGAAAACCGAAAAAGCCCAAATGTCGAGCAGGTTGTCGCAGAGAAATAAGAATAAGACCCAAAAGATTTTCGTTATCTCCTAAACAAATTTTTATTGCTGTTTTTTTTTTTTTTTTCTCAATATTCAGGCTATTTTTACACCAGAAATGTTGCTTCTTTTTTATTGGTTCTGTCCTAATCTGCAAATTTACTATATTCAATTCCATTGACATTAACGTTGCTGTTAGTGTTACTGTTAGTGTTAACCATAGTTAGTTAACCATATCCAATTTTTTTTAACTCTGAAAAAACAATAAACCCAATTTGTTGTTTTTATATAAGTTGGTATAGAGCCTGCCTCTCTAATTAATTTTAAATTTTGTTTTTGTTATTTTTAAAACTAAAAGAGTGGTTGCTGAAAAAGTCTTGGTCCGACCCACTTCATAAACTCTGGAATTTCTTATTTTTTGGTTTAATCCAGAACTCTTTAGCACCCTCCTGTATAAACAGATTTATTTATTTACAGGACGACAATTATAATGTTCAAAGGTTGACTTCAGATCAGCTTCAAGCTAAATGTCGTTTTACAGGGCACTGAATAAAAAATTACAGAAATAAATAAATAAACTTAAAAAAAAAAAAATAGAAAAAAATCAGTTTTTATTTTATTTACCGTAAATTGCGGAGCACAAGTCGAGTTTTCAAGCCTAAAAAAGTCATTTTTGGCTTGGTTCAGTTTTTTTTTTTTTTTTTTTTGTTTTGTTTTTTTGTTTTTTGTGTCCCTGGTCGCCTAGGGGGTTGATCTATCCGATCGTTCGCTAGGCCTAACTCGGATTATTGAGCTAAACATCTTGAGGTCGACTTGTACATCATAATTTATTGTATTTTAAATTTATAACTTTAGATGCAGGTAGATCAACAGCTAGGATGTAACCGTAAGTTTTATGTTAACGGTTTCTTCTCTCGCACTTCACTGTTGTGACATTCTCTTCCCTGTCAACTTTGATCTTGAAAAAATTAAATGCTAAAATGCAGCATCAATCGTTATCTTCTGTTTTCTTAATATCTGTTTTTTTATTGTCCTCGCCCTTTAATAATGGTTTTCTTTTTCTCATATATTCATTCACATTCAGTGGCTCCTTGCTTGGGATGAAATTATTTATTTTTTTAATTAAAAAAATGCTTTTTCTATAAATACATTCATGGTACATTATTTACATTATTTGGACTATTGTCCTCATCTTTGTCGCCATATTTGTCACAACCTTTTGGCCATTGTATACTCCAGCCTTCTTCAGGTGGTTGGAATGTCGAACTGAGCCCTTTACCTCAAGGACACATATCACAGTGGATAAAGAATGGTAATCAAAACTTGGGCACTTTGGCATAGTGATTAGCAAGTTTGTCTCACTAGATCATTTATAACTCAATAGTGAGCTCGATCCTCACTGGGTACCCCATACTTTCAGCCTTGTTCCACATCTAAGCTACACTTAGAAAATTGCCATAATAATTAAAACCTTTTTGTATTTTGTCCTTAAGGACACATGGCACAGTGGATAAAGGTGTTGGTTAGATCCAGTGACAGGACCCAAAGAGTGTGAGTTCAGTACCCAATTATGGCAGTGGAGAACTTTCAGAGGGAAAATTAACAGGAGATAACTGATATCCATTAAACATGGCACGTGGAACTAGAACAGTCTACACCAGTGAGCGAAATAAAGGGTTCAGTTCGGCATTCCAACCACCTGAAGAAGGCTGGAGCATACAACAGCCGAAACATTGTAATAAATATGGCGACAAAGATGAGGACAATAGTCCGAATAATGTATATAATACCTCATCTCGGAAATATAGACATTCATGGTAATTGTTCAGATGACCTCTTTGTTACGGTACCTAGGTTTCATGAATTTAAGCACATTACTAGATTGGTAGCAAGGTCTCATCTTGTTACAGTTGAAATGGAAAGACATAAGTGTTAGTTCTATACTAACAGTTTCTTCTATCACACTTCTTGCTTGTGAATCTCTCTTCTTGTTTTCCAGTCAACTTTGCATTTAAATTTTTGAAGATCTACTGTCTTCTTAATTCTTGTTCTTTTAATGTTCTCTTGTGTTTGTTTTTTTTCCTCATATTCTCTAATACTCCATAACCCCTTCCATCTTAGTGGCTTTACTGCCTTGCTTGGGGTAAAGTGATTAAAACAGAAAAAGCAAGTATCATTCAGACAGCTTTTTCAACAAGAACTGTTACTTCCTTGATTGCTACATTCTTAACATCTTCCAGTCTTAGGGTCCGAAGCCAAAGTTGGATGAAGAAAGAACATCCTAAAGAGGCTGGCTAACACCAAATAGGGTGTCCATGCTGGTAAAATCTGCTCCACAGCAGAATATGCCCCATCAATGTGGAGCAGATCATCACATACAAAGAAAACTAACCCTGCCTTAAACACCTCTTGCAGGTCAATCACTGAGTGTCTCGAGCTAACCAAAGTAGATGACTTCTACTTACTTAGTAGCATTACTCCCTCTTACATCAGAAGGAAAGTCCACTCTCAGGAAATTGACCCAGGTCATCCACTCCATGGGTGTGAACCAATGACAAAGAGGGTCAATTCAAGACAAAGCTTTCTGCATTCAGTTGAATGGAGCTCCTAGTCAGCATTTGTCCCTGTGGTGCAGCCACTTTAAAAACATGGAATACAGGCTCTTTCTTGACCAAAACAGAATCTCCCCCCCCCGATCCAGTGATGCCTGGTCTTGCCTGAATCGCCTCTGTTTCTCGCTTTAGAGCCAACCTTCAGAAATGGGGATATGCCATTGATGATGATCCCAACTGCCAATGTGGGCAATTATGAACTAAGGGACACCTACTAGTTTTCTCTAATCTTGAAGTTTCATGAACACTTGAAACCCTAGCACCCCAGGCAAAGCCCTGTGTACAAAATGAGATGGATGAAGTGACTCTAATACAAATATTGTCTATCCTACATAACTTGCACTTACTTCCTCCTCTCACATCTATGCAACAGCCTTATTTGGTAACCCTCTACCTTGAGTGTCTCTCGAGCCTTACATTGGGTGAAAAAGAAGAAAGGCAAAGATAATTCTTCTTAAAAAAAAAAAAAGTCAGGTCACTTCTAAAATGATAAAAAAATATTTTGGGGTTCTGGAGAAGTTGTGCTCTAAGGAACATCCAATGAATACTTAACAACAAAAAATAATGTTTTTTAATGAGCAAACCATTTTTCCTTTCGCAGTGCCCATATAAATTCTCTGTGACATTTCTTTTATGACTTTATTGCTTGTATATTTTCAGTGAAAGAGAATTTGGCAGTGTCCATTCAACATTATGCCCAAGAACCCATAAATGCCATTGCCCTGAACAGAGACAGTAGTCGTGTGGTCATTGCAGGACGACAAGGTATGTAGTAGTTTACAGTGGTCAGCTTCTTGACTCTGCTCCTTCCCTTTTTCCTCATGGTCGACCCAAGACCATACATTATTTAAAAATGCTTCCAAAGCACGTGTTGGGATTCTGATAATTTAGTATAGCAAAGAAAACGGCGACTTATCTCCTCAAACCAAGCGACAATGTGTTGCAAAAGAAAATTACTTACCCGCAAAAAAAAAGGCATGTATTCCACATGACATGCTGAAGACGGAATATTTTAGAAACAAGTCAGTTGCAGGATTTGCAATAAAAGTATTTTGATATGCAAAAATTGAGTATCTTCTCCCTGTTGTCGGTGAATGAAAAAAACTGCTCGGCTGATAAGAGAAAATAAAATTCAGGGAATGGGGCTACCGCGTTCAAGTTATTTTTCTGACTGGTTACGTGCATTGTGAGATAGTACCTGTGGATTGAATTTTCGGCATTTCTTTCTGCCCCCGATAATCAAGTCTGAACTTACAGTGATTTATTCTCTGCATTGTGGAAGTAATCTGTGACAAATATTTCCATTTGCAATCCCAGATCTCTTAAATTTAGATATGCCAAACGGAAGCTTTAAAGTTCTTTTGAAATAAAAAGGTGAAGTAAGCAAGAAAAAAAAAGAAAAAAAAAGACGCCAATCATATATTGACATTGGTAAGATGTAAATTAAGTATAAATGGCAAACCTGAAAAAATACACCTACAAAAACTGGTGTATAAAAACATTTTTTTCCGCCCCACAACACCGCTGTTCTTAATTAGCTTAACTCTTTGGCAATGTTCATTTTTAAAAGCAATGAGTAGAATTGTAATAAAACCTAAACTTGATAAAAGTAAATTTATACATTTTTTTTTTTTTTTTTTTTTTTTTGTTATTGAGAATTTACAATAATATTTCTGTCCTGAGTATGATGATAAACTACATCCATGTCCTGGGTAAGACGATAAACTACTTCTGACAGCAAGGCGGTTTTGAAGAGCATGGAACCGCCTTTTAATTTCTGGTGTTCCCAGGTTCATCCTGACCTGGAGTGGTAGCACCTGTCACATGGGCAAATAGTCAAACCCCACCAAAAGGGGTCAAACACTATGAAAGTATAAAAATAGGTTTTAATACCAGCACTACATTTTTGGAAAAAAATATTACCAGTAATACATTTAAAAAAAAAAGTCCAGTAATACATTTTTTTGAAAAAGAAAAAATATTACCAGCAATAAAAATCTTGTCGGCATTAAATAACCCATTGAGTTTGGTATACCGTAAAACAAACCAAACCAAACCAATAATATTTATTTATTAGATTGTTTATTAACAAGAATAATTTCATATTTCTAAAAACTAATACAATTACAACTAATGCAATACAGTATTTATTATTTACACTATTTATACTGTTTGGACTATTGTGCTCATCTTTGTTGCCATATTCACAATATGCACTGCTGTCTTCTTCCGGGGATTGGAATTTCAAAATGAACCCTTTTACTTCGTCTACTGGGGCAGATTGTTCTAGCTCCACGTGCCATGCCTCTTCCAGATGACTTGGTATCAGTTATTTCTCTTTAACTCCAGTTTCCAAGTCTTTTGTTCACCTCAACTGTACCCAGGTATTGAATTCACAATTCTTTGGATCAAGTCACTGGATGCAACCATTGCAGTCCACTGAACCTTGCAATATTTATCATTCACCAATTTATACGGTGCCTCTTATTTTATAAAACTCTAACTCCAGTGGCTCTTGGGCCATGTAGAAGGTGAGCGTCAAAGTAAAAAAAAAATAAAATAAATTATTGGAAATCGTAAAAATTATTACAACTCATTTTCGTTAATTATTACCTCCCCTGTATGTATACGAGTTATATCCCTTTGAACTATAAGAGTTATTTCCCTTTGATTTTGTTTTAACCTTTACGCACACTTTGATCACTGACTAACTGATGTAAACACCCTGATGCCACCACTGTTTATGGGAATATCACAAATAATCTAGATGGCTGGAACATGACAGCTAATTTCTTCGCTGACTTTGCATGCACAGCTTAAAGGGGAAGGCACTGTCTTGCAAATTTCAATACCTCCAAAGCTTGTAATGCTTCATCATCAAAGAGCAAACTCTGGGTTTTCTCCAGTTATAAACGTTGTACGATGGAGTAATGGATATCCGCTCGGATTGAGAAATCAGAGAGCCGAGTTTGAATTCTAGTCGAATCCATTACATTCATTTACATGCTAATGCCCTTGGGGAAGGTATGAATCCTCTTCATCTTCCCCAGTTATGGGTGAAAAGCAGGACAGACCGGGTTCTATAGCCTTGTATGGCAGCTAGTCTACCGCAGAACGAAATGGCAACCAACTATGGGAAAAAATCTGCCTCGTCAATCATGTATTGAAAGATGCATGATTGCCTAAGTGTGTATCATGCATGGCACATAGCTGACTGAGTCCCAATGAGGCTCCTTGACAGGAACATCTATTGGGACTTCAGCGGTTCTAGGAACATTCACCATAAAATTTCTGCCATAGGAAAACTCACCTTAGAAAATTTTGCCATATAGGATTTTTGCCTTAAGACAATTTCATTGCATTTTTTTTTTTAATATGCAAAGTACCTTGTTATCAAGTTGTGTGATTTAAACGAAAATTAGGTGGTAGGAAAAATAAATTTCCACTCGAATCTGTTCCCACTGACAGCTAACGTGGAAACCAGAACAACACTTCTCTTGGGATTCTGTTTCTGTCACACTGTAAACAACAGTACTATCCCTCTTTTTTCTGGAACACGAGTATAACCTTCACCATTCTCAAAGAACAAAACTGCCCTGAAACAAAAAGTCCTTTTTATACTTCCTTGGTCTTGAGCAAGAAACCAAGGTCTCTTGCTTGTGCATGCACTGTGTCACTTTGATATTGATTTGCCAGAGTTTGCCTCGCAGGACTATGATCTCTACAAGCACATGTACAGACAATTCGCCTTATCTTGCTTCGGCGAGGTATGTCTCCAGCACACAAGTATATCTGGCACATACTATTGTTACTTCAATTTAAACCTTTTAATAAATGAAATTATAGGATCAAATTCCTACGTCATTCAGACTCGTCAGTGAGGAGTGTAAAAATTTCAACTTGACACCAGAACCTACGTCACGCAATTTCATATTTCAGACTTAACGTTAAACTTTGTTAACGTAATATCAGTCTGCCAATAATTCTCAATCAAGCAATTTATATTATTGCAAACAAACTTACAGCTTGAGTACACAACCAACTTCAATTTGATCTCTGATCAAAGAATGAAGTTTGACCCTGTAAAAAAAAAAAACATCCATATATACTTGATAACAAGTTACTTTGCATATTAAATTGAACATTACTCCAAAAGGGACATTCAAGATAAGTGTACCAAAAAAAAATTTGGCAAAATTGTCTTACAGCAAAAATCCTATACAGACGAAGTTTCCTATGGGCAAAAATTCCTGAGGCATGTTTTCTGTTATAGTTTTCACAGTGGAGGCTTGTATTTGTACTAAGTTGGTCCTAAAATAGGTTCGACGTACAAAACGTTAGGAACTTGATATAATAGTTAATGACGCAGCAATCTAGTTGTGGTGGCTGATACTTTAATATCCGACTAACGGTCGTCCGACATCAACTGACGGACCAACTCTCTGAGCGACTCAGCGACTGCTTCTACTCCTACTTATTATAGGTGGGAGAGTCTATTAACTATAGAATAGGTGTGTTCCACTGTAACATTTTCCTACGGCAAAAATGTTCCAGATACGGACTTGAGACAACTCCAAACCTCGAATGAATCTTGTATATATGATCCATTGCTTAAGATGCCGGGAAATAAAATTGGTTCTTTGGACCACTTGGCAAAGTAACCG
>OZ010613.1:28255222-28297722 GCA_963932145.1 Acanthosepion lycidas
TATTACGTCATTATTTTTGCACCAACCTAATAAAAACATGCCATTCTTCATTTAAATGTAAAATTAATATTCTTTTTCTCGTTTTCTTCCTGCGACAGGTGATGTGTACACATCTCACAAGAGAACAGTGAATCGTGTCACCTTTCACAACAAAGAACCATTTCTTTTGCTCAGCGGCTCCCAAGATGGGGACATGAAAATATTTGTAAGCTCAACTCTTTCTTTTTTGTCATTTTTTTTTATTATTAACCTGTGGGTGTAAAGGCAAGGAGGCATGGTGGAGGAATGGATAAGCGGCTGGGATTGAAGAATCGGAGATCAGAGTTCGAATTCCAGTCGAATCCATTGCATTCACTTACATGCTAATACCCTTGGGAAAGGTATGAATCCTCTTCTACGTAACTGAATTACATTGAAACCCTACCAAACTGTTTGGTCCTCAGTACTCTAGGGGCATTGGTTACTTGCAATGCTACTAGTGTGACACTGAGGCCATGAAACGGTTAATGTTAAGTATAAGCTGGAGGAGCCATGAAAGGGTTAAGCTTAATATAAAGTATAAGCTGGAAGATATATATTATGAAATGGACAATAATTTTAAGTTGTTTTTATGTTTATACATTCTTTTTTATAGATACAAATATTTTAGTAAATGCTCTGTTTATAATAAACAGTATTAACAACATTTACCGGACTGAATGTCCGAGAAATTGTCATAGAAAATATGCGTCCTCCAACAGGAATCGAACCTGTATCCTACACGTAACCGTCATATAGCCTGACATGCTTTTACTGATTTCGCCACAGAGGAGCGTTCGGTTAGCAAAACCGCAGTTTAAAACAGTAAAATCGACTTTGCTATAAAAAAGAATGTATAAACATAAAAATGTCTTATATATATATATATATATATTATATTATATATATATATATATATTATATATATTATATATATATATATATAACATTTTTATGTTTATACATTCTTTTTTATATGACTGAATAATGATGCTGTGAATTTATACAAGTAAGAGATGACATTGTGTTTGTGGTAGACAGAGAGAGAAAATTACAGGACCTACAAGACAAGGTAATAAAAGAAAGTGAGAAGAAAGGACTATCAATTGTAAGATCGCACAGTTCCTGTAGGGTCACAGCACATACAAGAAGAAGAGTCTATCAAAGCATGCTGGAAATTTTTGCAGTATTTCAATAATAGTAATATTTCAATGACAGTAATATTTCAGTCATAATAATATTTCAATGACAGTAATATTTCAGTCATAATAATATTTCAATGACAATAATATTTTAGTCATAGTAATATTTCAGCCATAATAATATTTCAATGATAAAGAAGGAAAAATATAAATTTTACATTACTGAAAAAAAAGCTTTTATTTACTTTTTTTTTTTTTTTACTATCGGCAGGATACTCGCCGAAAGGAAGTTACAACAACTTTTAGTGGCAAGGAGAGTGTGCGCGATGTTCAATTCTGTCCACAAACTGACGGTTATTTCCGATTTGCAGCTGGACTTGAAAATGGTATTGTACAGGTAAGCAAAGTATATCATTATTCTTATATTATCATAATTTTTTTTCTTTTTTTTTATTTATTCATTCAAGCATTTCATCCATTATTTTTTATTTTTGCCTTGAATTTCTTTCATCTTCATTTTACTTGCTTTATTTTACTTTTAATAATCTTGAATTTTTATTAGATGAATCATTGTCAACCATTTACACTTGTAGTAATATTATCTTGAATTTTTATCTGTTGAGGCATTATTGGTCATGATTACGGGTAGTTAAATATTATAAGTGCTCGTTATTCTCAAGTAATTTTTTTGTTACAGATATATCCCCCAATTCTAGAAAAAAATTAGATAATTCCAGCTATCACTCAAACTGCCAACCTGTTCACACCTTAAATAAGTACCTACCTCCATGTTAAAAAATGCATTTCTACAATATTTTAAACTAAAAGTAATATTTGTTTCAAATCAGATTAAACATTTAACACAAAAAATGGGTTTGTCAATGGTATGCTATGATATTTGACAGAGTAAAGCAACTGTGTGAGTAAACTCCTCTCATGACTATTTTGCCTACTCAGGCAGTAGAAGCAGAAAAGCTGTTCTACCACTTGTCAACCTTGTCAAATCCAAATATTGGGTGACTGCTATCTTATATATTAATATTGGCTGATTGCTCTTGAATTATCATTCTTGCTAATCATACTTGTATTTTCCTTTTTTTTTTTTTTTTTTTTTTTTTTTTTTTGTAAGTTTGAGTTGTATAATTGTCAATGGGAAAACAATATACAGGATGCGATGGATAAATTGTCGTTTAAATAACGCAGAAATAAAAATAATGCTGATATCTTATTTTAACAGATATATTTACCAAAATTACACAAAAACTTTTAAAAAAATCTTTAAATACTAAAGAGTAAATTTATTCAATAAAATCTCCATTGGCTTTAACCATGGCGTCCAGACGACTTCAGATTCTCCTGCAACTCTTCTGGACAGTCTCCTTGTTCAAGTTGGTGAATGCTGCCATAATCCTTTCCTTCAGCTCACCTTTGGTGTTTTGTGCTACAAGGAGTTTTGTTGGTCTCTTGCCCATCTACAACCCACACATAATAATTAAGGGAGTTGCAGTCTGGGGAGTTCGGTGGCCAGATTTAAGAGGTGATGTGGTTGCAGGAATTATCTGACAGGGTTCTCCTGCATGTGTGGCATGGTGTAGAGTCCTTTTGTCAGATCTAATGCATTCTAGCAGACACCCTCTTGACTCAAGGCAGTACTATCTCCAGAAGGCACTTGATCTAGGCCCGTGTGTTGAGTCTGAGGCCCTTTGGTTAGATGAATGGAGGGATAATGTCACCATCACTAGTGATCACTCCAAACACCTGTCTAATCGTCTTAAGACTCTTCCAACTCTTTCTGAATGCTTTGTCCTCAGATTGGCACCCAAACACTCTGAAATGTTTGTATTGGAGCTTCCAGCATGAATGCCAAGAAATGCAGCATGCTGTTTCAAATTTCAGGCAGAGTGAATTGCATCATGGTGAGTTTTTTTTTTTTCTTACAGATGGTGCCCAACTGACCCTACTATACTGTATGGTTGACAAAATTAAAAACCAACAACACATGCATGAAATTAAAAATATGAAATGATGATAATTTACCCGTCGCACTCTGTATAAATGTTGATATATCGGAATGGAGTACTGTTGTCATATTTGAGCTGGAGTTGCTCAGGCCTCACTTTCCAGTCTCCAGAGATTCCAAAAGCGTCTTTGAGTCTTCGTGGGTTATGACCTATTTTCCAACTCCTCTCTCTCTCACAGGCGTGATGGGACAAGCATCTTACTCATCTATCACTGCTTCCTGGGTAACAGCTTGTACGAACTACGTTCCTTTGTTCTGTTAGTTCTAACTTTCACAGCTAGGACCTGCCGTGCCATTCACATTCTAGCCGACCACCCACATTCCCTCTGTGTTCTTTTGGTAAGAAGTAAGTCCCGTGCAAACTACTTCTTCCTGTAAACCACTGCTTTGTGGGACCGACTCCCAAGAGGATGCTTCCCCAATCACTACAATCTTAACCTGTTCAAGTCTAGGGTTAACCATTATCTTCCTCTCTGCATAAACTGCCTCTTAATGTAACCCTGTACTTCAAGTGGCCACTTGGCTTTATACAGGATGAACCTTACCATAAAATTCAGAACAATTTTAGGAAGTGGGGAAAAAAACCTTTCATGCAACATATTTCGTCTGTTAAGATTTCATTGGACTGAAGTGATGTCGATGTGATTACATATGTGCATGAAGGAGAGGGTGTGCTGTAATTTCAAAAACAAATTTAAAAATTATTTTTTTCCCATCATTCTACCTTCAAATATATCGTTGGACTTTAGTTCTTTATTTTTTTTTTTTTTTTTTTTTTTTCTTTCTGTCCATTCTTTTCTACTTTATGTTGTTAAGTATCCTACACAGCAGTAATAGAAGATCTGCCAAAATATTCTGGTCTTCCATTCCAGGAATGGGATATCCGGCGCCCTGATCGGCCAGAAAGAGAAATAACAGCCCACACTGGACCAGTATTTACATTAGACTGGAATCCAATCGATAAGAACTGGCTTGCAACTGGGGGAAGAGACAGGGCAATTAAAGTAAGTATTAACTCTTTTCATTTTTTTTTTTTTTTTTTTTTTTTTTACATTTTGACTAATATCCTCATCTTTGTTGTTACTTTCACAACATTTCAGCTGTTATGACATCTGACCTTTGTCAGGTTTCTCTCCAGCCAGGTATAAAAAAAGAACAGTAAGATATATAATCCAGTGTTCATATTGATATTTTTATTTTTACAAAACAGTGCTCAATGTAAATTTACAGAGCATTAATATTATAAATTAACTGGTTTCTTCGCTAAACAGGAATTACCAGGTTTCAAAAACCAAAGCTAAAAACTTCAAATTTAATTATATAATTAAATTAAAGGCATTAGTTCTGTTTCATCTTCAAGCGAATTTTGGAATAACTTATTTTTAAATTTACTGAGTTTAAACGTACATACAATCCATAATTTTTTGTTTCCAAGGATACAGAGAAATCCAATCATTTAGACATGGGAAGTAGCTTTTTCATTTTTATCAACTATTATTGTATCAATTATGAGTTGCATTCAAAAAAGAGGTTACGTTTAGGGAGGGTCGGGGTGCATTTGAAAAAGAGGTTACGTTTAGGGAGGGTCGGGGTGCATTTTTCAACGAAGCATGTTGTCTGTTTTTTTGTTTTTTTTTATCAACGACAAAAAGTTTTCGGCATTTTTTTCGTTAAATTTGTGCTTGCATACTTAAAGATTCTTTCTAAAAGGGGGGGTGTTTGTGTTAGAATACGTTATATTGAACTACAATTTTAAAATATTTTTACTCTTAATTACTAATAGACTATATTTCTTTTTAAATCAAATAAATGTAATAAAATTACTTAAATTATTTAAAAACTATTGTTACATATCAAATATAAGTATGTATATTACCGGCTCCCATTTTTTATTTTTTTATTTTATTTTTAAATATTATTTAAGGAAAATTTTTGACAATGTCAGCAAACAATAGCTATTTCATTTCTTTGATTCAGTAAATTTTTATTTTTTATAAACTTAGTAATATATAGTTTCTCATGTATGCACAAAGGACATGGATCATTTAATGACCTACATATTCTAGCTTTTCTTATTAATTTCCATTTTATTGTAGGTGTTTTATTGGTTTCTTTTAAGTGCCAGAAATATTTTGAAAGGGATGTCTGATTTCTGTATTTATTTATCCTAAATGAAGTTTGATGTTGATTGAAACTCTTTTTGAACTCATGGCTTGTGCAATCTATATAGATTTTTATGTTTTCAGGATTCTCAATAGATAAGATATTGCATTGGTATGCTTATGATTCCATGCGACATTTATTTTGTAGAGGACAGTTATGAGGATTTCTACAGTTACATAATCTTTGTTTATCTTCATCTCTTTTTATTTTTATATTGTCTAAATTTCTTTGGTTTTGGTCTAAGTGTTTATTCAAGATCTTAGCATTATGTTTCTTAATAATTTTTTCTAAGTTTTCAGTACAGTTGTAACTTAATTTTATTTTAAGACATTTTTATGTTTATACATGTCTTAAAATAATTGTAGGACTTTTAGTGTATTTTTATTGAAAATAGTACTTAGTTTACTATCTTTAGGAAAATGTTTAATGATTAATGCAAGGAATTTTTTTCCTAATTTGTTCTTTACCATTTAGTTGTATGGGGGTGTATACAAAATTATTTTTCTACTTCTGTTTTTTTCTATGCTTTCTATTTTCCTTTTTTCTATAAGTTAGTTTTGGGCTTTTGTAGCCACTATCTTTTAGAGCTTTATTATAGAAATTAATATGTTCATAGAAAATCTTCTCATTTGCTGAATTTGTACTGAATTTGTGTAATTTCTTTTTTCGATAGATAAAGGTAGATGCTTAATTATAGATGGAATATGATTAGATTTAGGGTGTATATACAAAATATTACTATTAGTCTTTTATAAGGTATGTATACATTTTTCATTAGATCTAATGTTATATCAAGGAAGTTAACTTTTTTTTAATTTAGTGCTTACTGTAATTTTTAAGTTCAGGCATTTAAATTCTTTATATAATATCTTTCTAATTTTATTGATTTTAAAGTTAGTAGAGTTCTTTATAACCATAAGTCCATCATTTCTGTATAAACCAATGTCAGTTATATTAATTTCATGATATGCTGTGAGATTGTATAATATAAAAAGACCTATAAGGTCAGAAGACTCAGCTGAGTCTAGTGATCCCATTGTGATGTCAAAGTAGTCATAAGAATTTTTTATCCATTACTCACTTTTATGTATCAGTACCGATTTTTTTTTTTTTTTTTTTTTTTTTTTTTTTCATTTATAATTTTATGTTTGCTTTTATATTTACACATGCTCCATCTCTGGTATCGAGCCCTTTATCCTATAAATATAGTACACCTTAAGAGTATATTTCTTCATATATATAATGTACATTTTATCCTCCACTACTTTCTGTCTAGGTGTGGGATTTACCTTCACGGAAGCTTGTCCACATTGTCCACACAATGGCCTCTGTGGCTAAATGCAAGTGGCGTCCAGAGCACAAACAACTAATTGCCAGCAGCTCCCTCCTTGTGGATTTTGCTGTGAACATCTGGGATATTCGGAGACCATACATTCCTCTGGCTGCTTTCAACAAACACAAAGATGTTGCTTCAGGTAAGAACTGCAATATAGTATTTTCATCATGTAGGTAAGAGCAGTCAGAAGAAAGCCACTTTTAAGTTTTGTTGCTTTCAACAAAGATGTTGCATCAGGTAAAAACAACAATATAGTATTTCTATCATAAAGCAGCCAGAAGAAAGCCACTTTAAACAAAGATGCTGCAACAGGTAAGAATGGGAAATTTACAAGAGTAAGATATGTTCATGAATCTGTCGATGTTTATTTACATGACTTTTTCTTTTTTTTTTTTTTTTTGTTTTCTAAGCAACTTCAGATTTCAACCGGTACTTGTTTAATTTTTATACTAGAAATAGTTTGAAAGTTGCCTGAATTGTTTTTATGCTTGAGTTTAATGAATAGAAAAGGCATTTTGATGTAACTAAACTTCTTTAAATTTTTGAAATCGTTTTCCGCACAATGACAAGTTACTGTGAAGCCATAGTTAAAAAGCCATCGTCTTGATGAGTAAGGTGTTTTCACTCTCCTACTAAATTCTTATACAAACATTAGCATTATCACTTATTCAAACATTGGAAAACCATTTTCTAACAGTGGATAATTGTGTTATTGCGACAGAGCAACCAGAAGGAAGCCACTTTTTAAACCAATCAATAGCAGACAATTGTGTTTTTATAGTAGAGCAGACTGAATAAATTGATTCTCTGGCTTTGGTGATTGCCTATACCAACAATCTTTGATCAGCAAAAGACTTTAACTTGGGAGACTGTCTAGCTGAAGAATCTTTGATAGGTTGATGACTATCACTTGCGTGACTGATCAGCATCCAATACTTAGTATAATATAAACATGAACTTCGGAAATATAAAAAAAACATAACACAGTAAATTATGAAAATTCGAATACTAAGAACAATTGGTAACTATTGCAAGACGTTCTGCTTATTTGATATTATTGAATGCTTGGGAGAATTGTATAGTTTTAAGTTCCAGCAAAAGTCAGTTATCATTTATCCATCTTCATGGATACCGTTCTAGCTTAACTTTAATTTCATGATGGTATCTTTTATCTTGCTCATCCCTAACCTCACCCAAATTAAATTATAATGCTGATAAATTCAAACTTCTATTACAAATGTTTGATGTTGTTGATGGAAAGTGATTATATCGAAGAACTTTATAATGATTCCATTCCTAATTTAGAAGAATACAATTACACTGTCATTGTCAACAAGCATCATATCCAAGGACATTATAATGTTTCAATTCATAATTTAGAACAATACAATTACACTGTCATTATCATCATTAAGATAATAATCTGGTGCTGGAGTAATCAAGAATTCAGTAATATTTTTTTTTTTTTTTTTTTTTTTTTTTTTGTTTTTTGCTTGAGGTATTCAGATTTACTTTGAACATTATGATTATAAATAGTCAATTTTTTTTTTTTTTTTTCCTTGCAGGAATTCTTTGGCGAAATGGCCCAAATATTCTTCTGAGTTGTGGTCGAGATGGATTTCTTCATCAAAACATCTTCAAGGAAGCTCAGCGCCCGCTTGAGCAGGTCAATCGGGTTGGTGTAAATATCGGCATGAACGGGGATATTGCCCAAGCCGTGTGCGAGAGATTACTGAAACCCTGCCAGGACCAGATTGTGGAACTACCTGAATATACAGGCCGACATTTCTACAGTAAGTTCTTTTAATTCCCGCCTTATCTCAAAAGCTGTTGTACATCATTTATTTACACAATGTAACTTGGCGTGTAACAGGGCAAGTGGCCCTGATCAAGTCATACAAGTGCATGAACTATTTTTAGTGACTTGTGACACTGAGAGAGTGATCCTGAGTGAATGAGGAGAGATATTCGTTGCAAAAAGGTATGGGAGAGTGGGTAATCAGGTTAGAATGTGATGCAAAAAATTTAAATTGGAAGGCATTGGGAAGATTTTAACCTAAATTAAACCAAATTAATGAATTTCTTTAATCACTGGCCACTCGTATTTGAGGATGCCTGTCAACTAGGGCAGCTAGCTAATCCCAATTGCAGACGCTTTCCTCTGGTGCATTTTTTTGTTTGTTCAACACTCACAGAAGTTTATACTGCAACTCTGCTGAGCAGACCTTAGTTACAGTTTCTGGGAGAGAAGCGTATCATCTAGCATGATCTATAATGTGAACAAGGCCAGCACGTTCGAATCCTCGGTCACGATGACTTGTGACTTTGTGCTAGCACGGCCATTGGTGGCTCTGAAGGTCATCTGCCCAATTTGACTCACAAGGCTTGGGTTAACTTGTGTATGCTTTCAGTCATTTTCCAAATTGCTATATGCTGGGATCACCTCCTTCACCTACCTGATAATTCAACCCTAGTGAGATCTTTCTTATCATAAGAAAGCAAATGTTCTAATCACTCGGCCACATACCCATAAATAAACAAAGTTAGATTCAGTAAAATCCAGTATGACCGAAACTCCCTGGCCGGAAGAAGTTGGGACGTCAATTTCGCAGAAATTGTACAAAATCCTGACAAAGTTAGTAAATGTTATTTTAGTATTCTACATAACAGAATTACATTGAAACCATACCAAAATATTTAGTCCTCAGTACTCTAGGGGCATTGGTTACTTGCAATGCTACTAGTGTGACACTGAGGCCATGAAACGGTTAATGTTAAGTATATGCTGGAGGAGCCATGAAAGGGTTAAGCTTAATATAAAGTATAAGCTGGAAGATATATATATATGATATATATATATATATGATATATATATATATATGATATATATATATATGATATATATATATATATATGATATATATATATATATATGATATATATATATATATATGATATATATATATATATATATATATATGATATATATATATATATATGATATATATCAAGATTTTATTTTTTTTTATTTCCTTGAGGGCTTGGTGGAGTAATGGATACCATCTGGGATTGAGGAATTGGAGAGCCGAGTTCAAATTCCAGTCAAATCCATTACATTCACTTACATGTGAATACCCTTGGAAATCCTCTTCTTCACCCTGCAGCTATGGGTATATAGCAGGACAGACCAGGTTCTATAGCTAGGGTGGCAACTGGCCTAGGAGAAGGAAACTCTGAATTCAAAACCTGGTCCTCCAAATTGGGGCCTGTGCAGCAGACTAACAACCTACTCACTTAAAAAGAAACTGGCTTGTTATTGGAACCGCAATGATATCTTGCGGCCCTATGTTCCTCAAGGAATTTAAAAGGCATAATTATATATATATATATATATATATATATATATATCAGAGTTGTCCTTCTCCTAGACCAGTTGCCATACAAGGCTATAGAACCCAGTCTGTCCTGCTATTTACCCATAGCTGGAGGGAGAAGAAGAGGATTCACACCTTTCCCAAGGGTATTAGCACATAAGTGAATGTAATGCGGAGGGTTGTTTGGGAACCTTGTGGTACGTAGCGCACCGGATCTCTGTATTCGGCTCTTCAAAAAGTGTGGATGGGCCTGCACGAAACCTTCACCACTATAATCAAATCTCAAGTGCTGTTGTTGGGCTGTCGGTTTTCTAGGAACTGATCCGCTTGACTCTTATACATCGAATTTGACAGGAGAGTCGAGTATATATATATATAATGGTAGAGATAGAATGGAAGACCTTTTCCCTGGTGATAGAAATGGAAAAAGGGGTCATCTGGATTGTTTCACCCCTACAAATTGAAACAATGCATCAAGAGTCTTTTTTTTTTCCTTTTTTTTTTATCTTGTTGAGGACTTGCAATATGTGGTCAACATCGATGCCTCAAAAATACAAAATTTATCATTTACAAACGGCAATTCAAAACAAAGACAAAACACTTGATTTAACCAAATCCAAAATAACATTAAAAAGAAATAACCGTATGTATCGACCGTGTGTTTCCATTGTGAATGGTATTAGTATTCAAGTATATACGTAAAAGTGGTTTCCACAGTTGTGCACGTGGTGAAGAGTTCAAAATGTCTTTTCCTTAATCACATTTGTGAGATAGTAAAAAGAAAAGTGTCAATGAAACAGTACTTGATTGGTTTCAATAATATGGGATGTCCCCAGTTCTTGACCTGATTACCATGGTGATGATGTGAATCAATGAGTTTGTTCTTTGGCTGTGGTCAAAAAGGGATGAGTGACTGCTTTCCTTCCATCTGCTAACATGAAGTTCAGGCAGATTTCTCTCTTCTGAAATAAAAATTTCTGTGCTATTTATATATTTACGATGGCTGTCAATGTTGTAGGGTGCGGATGTAGTTGTAAGCTCAAATTCACACTTACTCGAGATCAATGCTCACAGCAAGGAAAATGAGTGGAGGAAAAACACGTATTTTCTGACCAATCATTTTTTTAGGTCTACCACAATCTATTTGTAATCTGGCATGTAGGTGTAACGAAATGAGAAATAATTTCATCTCTTGAGAATTTAAGAAAACAAATATTGATAATGAGGACAGGGATAGGTGCAAGAACAAATTTGGAAATAATTTTATCTCTCACTCGAAGGTTAAATAAGAATGAACTTTTCTTATAGGTTGGAAGTACAATTAAGGCAGGAGTTATGGAAACAAGTCCTGTCATCAGTGGGCAAGTGGATAAGTCTGGTTTATATTTTCACTGGACAGAGAAATAGAAAAGAATCAGAGAATTAAAATTAATCACTAGAATAAAAACCTGCTCTTTTGACTATGCGTTTTAAAAATTAGATTTGTCACAAAGACATGTATGCCTGCTCTGGAAAAGTAAGCTGAGGTTGAATGCTAAGAGGGGAGGAAGAAGGAGAATTTAGCACTACCTGTATGCAGTGATGGTTCGAGATGTAAAGTGAAGGAGAAGAGGAGCAGCAATCTTTGTGACTACTCACAAGAAAAGGGGGATAATTCTTCAAATTTGGTAAGTTGTTTAAGGAAACAGGAATAGGGGATAAAGAAAGCTTGTTGGGATTAATACGAAAATTGCAAAATCACCAAATCACCAAAACCATCAGCCCCACACCAGTCTCTAGAAACTTCTACTGGGTTCTAGAGGGTCAAAAAACATATATAAACAGGAGTTCATACCAACTAGCCAGTTGCCTCCTGAACCCACAGCCACCACTATTGAGGCCAACTCTGATCCTTTTGATTCAAGAACAAAGGTTTGACCAAAAGAATCTAAATTCCTACAGTCCTCGAAAAGAAAAGACTATCGGTAAATACTTCACCCCTTTTTTTGATATTATTGACCAAACTTTTTTATTTTATATATATATGTGAATTAATCAAACTATTTATAAGAAGAAAATAATATAATTCCTGGACTAGCAATGAATTACCCTCTGTCACCTTAATCTTAACTACAGTTGATTTCCTCTCCCACTCCCTTGTATAGTTTACACATTAAGCCAACTACTTTCTGGGCTCTTACACGCTTAGTAACTTGTTAGCATTTCCTAACTTATATTATTTTAAACCTCATCCCTGTTCTAAAACATCTTGTATTATGTACATTATTTACATTATTCGGACTATTGTCCTCATTTTTGTCGCCATATTTATTACAACGTTTCAGCCATCAAGGACACATGGCGTAGTGGATAAAAGCATTGACCCAAAGAGTGTGAGTTCAATACCTGGTTAAGGCAGTGGAGAACTTTCAGAGGGAAATTAACAGGTGATAACTGACATCCATTAGACATGGCACGTGGAACTAGAACAGTCTACCCCAGTGAGCGAAATAAAGGGTTCAGTTCAACATTCCAACCACCTGATGAAGGCCAGAGCGTACAATGGCTGAAATGTAATAAATATGGCGACAAAGATGAGGACAATAGTCAGAATAGTGTAAATAGTGTACATAATACCTCATCTCAGAAATATAGACAGATATCTTGTATTATATGTAAAATAAAATCCGCATTTGTTTACTAGATATAATCTCTTTTCTTCAACCTTAATTTCTACGAATCTGGTTCTTCTTTTGTGTTGCGCCAGCTGTAACAGCTTACAGATGAAAAGGAGACTTGGGGCACTGGAGATGTGGTTCTGTGGAAAGATGCTTAGAATAATACCATGGCCTGAGCATACAAGCAACAAGGAAAATTTTAGGAAAATGGAAACAAAAAGGACATTTATACTTACAATCAGAAAGAGAATGTTGAAATTTCTTGCACACATAATGAGGAAAGAAGGCTTAGAGGAGTATATGGCATTCACAGAACATATTGAAGGCAAGAGAGCCACAATACTAGAGAGAGTAAACCTACCTAAAGAGCTTATTAAGGACATTAGTGTCTGTTGTGTGTTTGAGTTGGAGAAAAATGTGTGTCACCTGGAATACCCACAACAGAAATCGAGGACTTGCATGTATGTCCACCAAGATAAAATACCAAGAAATCAGAAGAACCAGTATATGTACAAACAAATGATAATGTATTAACAAGAAAGCTATACGACTGACAATGATATTTAAAAAGATAAAGGAATGTGAAAACATTTAAAGTTCAAAGGATGTAAAATGAATGAAAGTTTGTGTTTCTTGGTGTGTTTTTATGTTTCCTGCGCTAGACTTAACACGTTGACGTGTAAGTGGAAAAAGTAAGAAGAGAATGAGAAAAAAAAAATTGCAGAGTATTTATAGTCCAGAGAGCATCGGAGAGTAACGGTTTCAGGAAAGTAAGTGGAGTTAACTCCACAAGGTCTCCAATCCTATGCAACCGGTTTTAAACCAGATAGAACATCAAAACTGGTATTAGAATGCGATTTTATTTCTGTACAAAATTCTAAATATCGATTTATGCTCCAGGTCTCCAATCCTATGCAACCATTTTTAGACCAGATAAAATATTGAAAATGGTATCAAAATGAAGCAATTTTATTTCTCTGCAAAATTCTAAATATTGATTTATACATAAGGTTGTTGTGGGCACTATGTATGTTGGGGGTTTGAGTTGGGAAAAACATATGTCTCTTGGCATATCCACAACAAAAACGGCAGACCTCCATGTGTGTCCACCATGATAAAATACAAAGAAACAAGATAATTGTAGGTTTAAAAAAAAAAAAGGAAAAGAAAAACAAGTGAAAACATTTAAATTTCCAAGGAGGTGAAGTGAGTGAATGTGTGCGTGCGTCGGGTGTGTGTTCCTACTTTTCCCAGCAGGTTTTCCATGCGAGACTTACATGTTGATGTGTAAGTGGAAAAAGTAGAAAAGAGAATAAGAAAAATATCACAGAATATTTATAGTCTGGAGAGTGTCCCCTAATAATGGTTTTAGGAAAGTAAGTGGAATTAACTCCACAAGCTCATGTAAGTGGATGGCAGATCAGGGAGGAAAAAAAAAAAAAAAAAAAAAAAAGCAAATATTTATAGTTACAAAGAAGAAGAATGTTTGTCTGAATTTTTGGGATGAGGAGTTATCATTTTTTACACTATTTAATCAAAAAATCTCTGTTGGCAGCAAACCACTTCCATACTGATAAAAACGAGTTCAGCAGATATGCAAAAATAGAAAAGGGGTGTAAGGCAAGGATGTTTCTTGTCACCAGACTTATTCACCGTATACAGCGAGGCAATTCTGAGAGAACTGGAAATCCTACCAGGATTTATTATTGGCGGCCATAATCTTAACAACATAAGATATACGGATGACACTGAGATGATAGCAGACACGGGAAGGAAACTACAAAAACTCCTGCAGAAAGTAACGAACGAGAAGAAGGGACTAAGCATAAACTACAAGAAGACAGAATGCATGGTCATCAACAAAAAGGTTAGCCCAAATTGCACTTTACAGGTCAAGGACACTAAAATCAAGCTGGCACAGAAATTTAAATATCTGGGAAGTGTTCTGACAGAAAACGGAAAGAGCGACACTGAGATCCAAACACATATTGGGACGGTCAAAGACACATTCCAAAAGCTAAGCAGAGTATTACAAGACGGGAAAGTTTTGTTGGAAACAAAGAGTACTGAACTGCTACGTGATATCCGTCCTCTTGTCAGGCAACAAATGCTGGACAATCTCCTCAAAGATGAGGAAGAGACTCAAAGCAACAGAAGTGTGGTTCTACAGAAGGATGCTAAGGATACCATAGACCAAACATGTGAGCAAGGACAAGGTGTTGGAGAGAGAATGGAAGAAAAAGAAAACTTAGACTTGACAGTAGGAAGAGGCAGCTGAAATTTCTGGAACACATAATGAAAAAGGAGGGCTTGGAAAATCTGATACTCACAGGACAGATAGAGGGAGAGAGGGACAGGGAAAAGCAACATGTGGCATACTTAATGGGCTTAAGCAAGTAGAATGTGGAACAGGGCTTGGGAGAAATAGCAAAAAGACAATATTTATTAAAAGCTATGAAGGACAGGACATTGTGGAGTGCCATGATCGCTTACACCCTGAAGGCACGCTGAACATAGAAGAAGAATGAGCTTGATTAAATTGATCTCAAAAAAGGGTTGGGGAGAAATAACGAAAAGACAAAATTTATTATATAGCTATGAAGGATAGGACATTGTGGAGAGCCATGATCGCCTAAATCCTGAAGAGACATGACACATAAAAGATGATGATATTTGAATTATTATCCTCATCTTCATTGTTATCATAATATTTCAGCCATTGTGTCTTCTGGCATGGATAAAAGTGTTGGTTTATGAATTTGGTGATATAGTGGTTGTAAGTTCAATCCCTGGGTCAGGCAAGGTGTACTTGCAATCAGTGGAAACTGGTGAGTCATAATAGAACAGTACTAGATAAAATAAGAACTAGATGAGGTATCCCTTGACAGGAGCAGTGATACGAGAACTGTCTACCCCTGGAAATTAAATGAACGATTCAAGTCAGAATCGCCTGCAGGTTAGCCAGATTGATATAAACCTGATGAAGGCTAGAGTGCACAATGGCTGAAACGTTACAATAGCAACAAACAACTCAAGGACAATCATCTGAATATCAATAAAATAAAGGACAAGAAGCTGTGGAGACACATGATCGCCCACATTCTGAAAGCATAATCATCTAAAAGAAATTAGTAAGGCTTTTGTTCTCTTGTTTTTACTATTTGAATATTTAAACAAGTTCTTTTTTTCTTTTTCCATTTCAGTTGATGAACTTAATACATCTACTCCCACTTGTCCTCCCAGCAATATATTACAAAGTTTAGAGCCTTCGATGTGGGCCAATAGTAACCTCTTCCTGTTCACCCCTGATAATTCATTTGTAAGTATACAGTTTACATTTGTACGTAAAAAGTTTATTGGGTGGGGAAGTTCTGTTTCTAATGTTAAAATGCATTAGGAGCGTTTAGTTTGAACTGACTTCATTTAAGATAAGGGCTTTTGTTTGAATGTATTTTAATCCTTTGAGCTTTGTATTCCTGAACAACTTCAACCCTTCTGCCCGAGTTCCTGGTTCTAACTTTGCAAATAATTGGTATCTATTCACAGTAGATATAAAAATAGTTACGAGTGTTTACCTACTGTTCAACCAGTGGCTGGCCATTAAGTCATTTTTCTTTATCACTGTTGAACCGGTGGCCGAGCATTATGCCATTTATTTTTCTCTACCACCGGTAAAGCGGTGATCAGGGCTCGAAGGGCATATATTTTTTTGTTTGTTAATTTTTAGCATGGAAGACAAAAGAAATTAAACCATGCTTTTGACCTTTTTTCTTCTTTTTTTTTAAATTTTTTTTGGCATTGACTTGTCTAATTTTAAGCTAAAAATGCAAGAAAAGTGATCATGGAGAAGGTAGTGCAAATAATCAAATTAATCAAAAAGGGTTTTCATTTTTTTTTTTTTTTTTTTGAATGATAAAAGTTAATGCTGACAATTGAAAAAAAATTTTATTAGGTTGAGTCATAAATAATTTCCATTTTATTTCTCAACTTCATTCTTCAAAAAGTAAAGTACAATTGCATTTTATTCAATTATTCACCATAATTTGCAATGACTTGTGCAAATTAATTGAAACAAAACAAATAATTCTATTATTATTTACTTTTTTTTTGTATTTTCCCAATGAAACATGACCCAGTGCATATTTTAGTACAAAGTCATTTCTTACAGATTCTCGATTGGAATCAAATCAGGAGAGTTTCCCGATAAGTCTATAGTACTTTGATTTGCTCACTGATAAGGTTTGTGCCGCGTTAGAATTTTCATACACTTCCTTGGAGTAATGTTCATCGCAGATAATGGCCATAGGACAACTAATCAACAGTTG
Organism: Acanthosepion lycidas; assembly: GCA_963932145.1. NCBI lineage: Eukaryota > Metazoa > Mollusca > Cephalopoda > Sepiida > Sepiidae > Acanthosepion > Acanthosepion lycidas. Next base: position 28,272,258 of record OZ010613.1, read on the forward strand.
AGACAATAGTGTCTGGGTGTGATAAAAATATGATGCAATATTTTTCAAGGCCAAACAAATTTAATCATATACCCCAAAAATAGATTCATATTACTGCACACCACAGCAAATGACCTAATCTGAGGAAAAAATAGAAATTGATTACACCCTGTCACTCCAGTGGGTCTAAAACATACTGTATGGTGAAAGAAAGGAAACTAAAGCAGTTGTTTCAATTAATTTGCACAAGGGTGTGTCAGGCAGCTTTTGATACACTTTGAGTAAAATTCCACAAGTTTTGATTTGAAAAAGTTTTCAATAAACTCTTGGATCTGGTTTTATCAGAAGAAATTTTCCCCCATCAAAGTGTTTTGCAGCAATAGTAAAATCAGATGCTGCAAGGTCAGTTAAATATTGTAGGTTGAATGAAACGGACTGACCAAGTCCCAAAACCTTTTGCTCTGCTATTCTTGCTTGACCTTGTATTGTCATGGAGAAGAGCAAACTTTTTCTTTTCATCCACTGTGTATGCTGCCACTGTCAAGCAAAAATTAAAATATTTTGTTTCATGTGCCGTGTCCCTTCAGGACATTGTCAATCATGGCTTTCCACAATTTCCTGTTCGTTGTAGCTCTTATCTTTTATTTTTTTGCCACTTCTTCCTATCCTTGTTCTGCCGTCTGTTCGCTCAAGCTTGCCTGTTAGGTTGTGTGTTGTTTCCCTCTGGCCCTCAATCTGTCCCATGAGTACCAAATTTTCCAAGCCCTCCTTCCTCATTATGTGCCTCATAAATTTCAACTTCCTGATGCTAAGTATAAGTGTCATTTTACGTTTTATTGCCTCTAGAACATCATTGCTCACCTGTTCACATTGACCACTAATATATATATATATATATATATATATATAATTATTTATTTTAAAAAATTATAACATAAATATGTTATAAAATCACGACAAAAATAGCCATTTTGTTTCAATACCTCCAGTGTCTTGTCAAGTGATGTTGAATGTAACATCATCGCTTGATAAGACACTCGAGGTGTTGAAACAAAATGGCTATTTTTGTAGTGATCTTATCACATTTATATTGTAATTTTTTTAAATAAATAATTATATCTGCTCTACTCTGTATTGAGCACTATTTAGGAATAGTAATTGTTGGTTTTTGGAATTTATTCCGTATACACCAAATATATACTTGTATGTTTATATATAATATATATATAATATATATATATATATATATATATATATATATATATATATATATATACAAATTCCCAAGAGGATAGAATCCAGGTAGAACTCAATGTCCAGGCCAGAGTAAGAATATAATATAAAAGGCTCAAACACTAATATTCCATGGTTATAATTTATTACATTGGAATCGTAATCACGATCCAATTCATCAGACCTACAAATTCAAAAAGTAAGTCTGATGAATTGGATTTTATGCTCTGTTTTATAATAAACAGTATTAACAGTTACCGGCCTGATTGAAATCTGAAAAAAATAGATGTCCTCTGACAGGAATCAAACCTGTAATCTATGCGGAACTACCATTTGGCATGATTTGCTATACAATTTAGCTACAGAGGAAGCGTCTGGTTAGCAAGGTTAAATTACTTTTCTTTGAACTACAAACTTCCCATAATTTCTCTTGAACGATCATATCTGCTTGATTTCTCAGACAATCAGGCTGGTAAGTGTCGCAAAAGGCAAAGATGATTGTGATTATAATGTCCAGCCACGACTATCTAAACTGCAATTATAACTTGTAAGAACCGTTTTCCTATTTGAATTTTCTGATGAATCTTAAGTTAATAAGCTCATGACGAGTTCTCTGAGAATAAAACATCCGTATAAATTCCCCTATTGCATCGTTCCATGTTTAAGCTAAACAACTTGAAGAAAATGTTTCAATAACAATTATAAATATGAATGCTGGTCATTACTTAAAGAAGTAAGGGGGTACAAATGAAAAATAAACCAGCTGCATGACACATTCCCCTAATGTGGGTATATTGGATATGAAAATAGTACCAATTAAAAATACAAGTAGGGCTTGATTAAAATAACCCCGAATATTCTACTATCTAGCTACTGACCAGGCTTGACCTTTCTTCACTTCAATGTGATACGGCCGTAAGCCAGTGCAGTTTTAAGCCTGCACGGATATTTTGAAAGGGGAAAGAAATGTTAGTTAGCATAGTGTTAAAATAAAAGTTTCCTGTGTTTGTTGTATTCGTTCAATTCTTCACTTGTTTCTTTCAGGATCTTTCAGTGGATTGGTTCGTTAATTTTGCCAAAATGTACTGGCTTAGCGGCAAGTCTTTTGAAGAAATCTGTGATCATAATGCTTCCATTGCGCAGAAGCTCAACAGAAAACAGGTAGAATTCCTTATCCAAAATCTTAATGTTTTTTTTTTTTTTGTAAAATGATGCCAAGAAGATATATTGGCATGAAGTATTTTTTAATCATTTCACCCCAAGCAAGGCAATAAAGCCACTAAGATGCAAAGTAGGTGGGGGTGGTTACTGAGTGAAAGAATAAAAGAAAAAGAAAAGCATAATTAAGGAGAGAGTAGAATAAAAGAACAAGAGTAAAGAGTATAAAAGATAACGATTAACACTGCACTTAATTCTTTCAGGTTAATTGGAAAGCAAGACAGTTTCACAAGAAAAAACTGTGAAAGAAGAAACTGTTAGCATAGAACTGACGGTTACATCTAGCTATGTCAACGGTAAAATGATGAGACCTAACTGCCAATCTAGTAATGTGCTTAACCCTAGAACAATAACCATGGGTATATATTACCCAGCACAAATTTTCCTATTTTTAATTACAATTTTCAGTACCTAATTTTCTTCTAAATAATGTCTATCAGTTAACTTAAAATACAAAGTTTGAATTGCCTGCATGTAAATTATTTCAAATGAAGATTTATATTTAATATTTTTTTTGATATTTTCAAAATCTGCATGTAAATAATGATAACTCTTCTTCCCAGAAATTCAGACAAAAAGGATATGGGTCTATATCTCTGAGATGAGGTATTATGATTATTTTTTGGACTTTTATCCTCATCTTCATTGGCATATTCAGAACGTTTCGGTCATTGTACACTCCGATTTTTATGTCTCTCTATATATCTGTCTATATCTCTGAGATGAGGTATTATGATTACTTGCATTATTTACATTATTTGGACTGTTATCCTCATCTTCATTGCCATATTCACAACGGAGCTTCTACTGAGACTTTTCTAGTTGTCTCCATATTTTTGGTATATCGGGTCTGTACCTATTCTCCAATATCTGTCTATATCTCTGAGATGAGGAATTATGATTACTTACATTATTTACATTATTCGGACTGTTATCCTCATCTTCATTGCCATATTCACAACGTAGCTTCTACTGAGACTTTTCAAGTTGTCTCCATATTTTTGGTATATCGGGTCCGTACAGATTCTTCAATATCTCTGAGATGAGGTATTATGATTACTTGCATTATTTACATTATTTGGACTGTTATCCTCATCTTCATTGCCATATTCACAACCTTTCAGCTATTGTATGCTCTGCAGGGACATATGACCCAGTGGATAAAGATGTTAGTTAGATCCAGTGACTGGGCCCAAAGAGTTGTGAGTTCAATACCAGGCCACAGCAGTGGTGAACTAAAAACTTGGAGAACTGAGTTAAAGGGAAATAACTGAGACATTCGGGAGAGGCATGGCATGTGGAACTAAAACAATCTACCCGAGTGGACAAAATAAAGGGTTTTTTTTTGAAATTCCAATCACCTGAAGAAGGCCTGAACGTACAATGGCTGAAACGTTGTGAATATAGCAATGACGATGAGGATAACAGTCCGAATAATGTAAATAATGCAAGTAAAGAATATGGGTTTATGCCATTTATATATAAATGGTGTAAATATTTTTGAATTGTTTTAAAATTCTTTAAAACTCATTCAAGATTTGTTAAGTCACTTTAATTTGCTAATGTGCATAATTTTTTTTTTTTTTTTTTTTTTTTTTTTTTTTTGCTGGTCCAAATTTCAAATTGGTTTCAGTCTGCAATCTTCGCTCATTTTAGGTCTCTCTGACGTGGTTAATTCTGAAAACCTTGTTCACCTGTACCTCTCCAAACAATATCACCCCGCCTTATCATGCAGGACCTGGCTATCCAATCCTCAGCGAAAAATCAGATGTAGAAAAAGGTGAGAAAACAATATTTTATTTAAAAAGAGAAAGCCTTTTGTTTTTTTGTTTTTTCTTACCATCTAAAAAAAAAAAAAAAAAAATCTTTGATTTTGATATACTATTATTTTCCATGCTTTATTTAACATAAAAATATACATACATTTTTATTTTCATAAAAAAAAAAAATTACTTATTTTTCTGGCATTAGGAGAATTTAGTTTTAACTTTGGAAATGACGGCTTTTGATTGTGTTTGGCATGTCTCACAGCATATTATTCTTTACACACTGACAATTGTGCTCATCCTTTTTTTTTTTTTTTTTTTTTTTTTTTTTTTTTTTAAATCATTTCACCTCAAGCAAAGCGATAAAGACCCTAAGATGCAAGGTGTGGGGAGGTTCTGAGTGTAAAAGAATATGAGTAAAACAATATTAGAGAGAGAACAATAAAAAAAACAGAAATTAAGATAATGATTGACATTGAATTAAACTTTTTATCTGGAAAGCAAGAAGCTCCATGAGAGTTCTACATGGTAAGTTGTAGGATTTTTAATTCATTCCACAAGGGTTGAGGATTACACTTTTTTTGTCTCCATACATGATTTCATTGTCTTGCCCCTAATTACAGCTCTTCCCTGTCCCTTCTGCCTCAAAATATATTAGATAAATTAAAATATTAGTTATTAGGTTGGTGCAAAAATAATGACGTAATAATGTCGTTTTTTGACGTATTTTTTAGCATCAAAAAAACGACATTATTACGTCATTATTTTTGCACCAACCTAATATTTTTATTCACATTGTTCATATGCAGACTTGATGCAAAGAATGTATACCTCCATTGGGCATGCAATGCTTCAAGGAGTATCTTCCTGTTTAAATTTTGGAATCTAACATTTTTTTTGTTTCTATTTTCTCCTTTTAATTTTAATGAGCTAAATGAGTTAAATTAATTAACTATTTTTTGTCTCCTCCCGGCTCGAGCTGTTTTCCATCTTCTTTTGGTATAAGCTGTGCTTCTAAGTTATAGCTTCACTTGCTCAGCAGTAATGTGAACAGAGGCTGACCAAAAGGATTGTTTCTGGACATAAAGCGTTATTCAGAAGAAAAAAATAATAAAAAATAATGGCAAAAATACAACAAAAAATTATCGAAAAAAACAACAGGTTATCTAGATATTGAATCGAATAATCAAAAAAAAAAATAATGGAAAAAATAACAAAAAGAAACAACAAAAAATACAACAGGTTATCTAGATATTGAATTGAATAATCAACAAAGAAAAATAACAAAAAGAAACAACAAAAAAATACAACATGTTATCTAGATATTGAATCGAATAATCAAAAAAAAATAACAAAAAGAAACAACAAAAAATACAACAGGTTATCTAGATATTGAATCGAATAATCAAAAAAAAAAATAACAAAAAGAAACAACAAAAAATACAACAGGTTATCTAGATATTGAATCGAATAATCAACAAAAAAAAAAAAAAAGAAACAACAAAAAAATACAACAGGTTATCTAGATATTGAATCGAATAATCAGGAATATGTTACCAATTAGAGTTGACAAAGAAACAGACATAAGTGTAAGATTTTTTTTAACAGTGTTGACAAAATAATGTGACATTTTGGCAGAAATATTTGGACGATGTTTTATTAATATAATCATTATTTACACTATTTACATATTATCCTCATTTTTGTCGTTACCACAGCATTTCGACCTTTTGTACCGTCCAGCCTTCTTCATGTGTACATAGATTCGTGTAACCTACACCTGATTAAAGCCGTCAAGTCTGGTCAGTACCTAGATTGGTGATTGTTTGTACCATATACTTGGATGTGTGGGTGGTGTAATAGATAATGGTTTGGAATTGTTAACCAGAGAGCCGATTTCCAAGTCCAGTCGGATTTGTTATATTTACTTACGTGCAAGTGCCTTTGGGAAGACTATGAATCCACCTCTTTTCCTCTCAGCTATGACTTATTTATTAAGACTTGTATCATGTATCTATCCAGTCCTGGGTATAACGTTAAACTACAAGGCCTCCGATCAGGAAACTGAAGGTTTTGAGGAGCATGGAATTACCTTTTAACTGCTGTCATTACTAGGTCCATCCTGGCCTGAAGTGATAGCACCTGTTTTGACCCAGCTAATAATAAACTCCCAAGCAAAAATCAACGGCTCTTTTTTAATAATAAAATGAGTAGCAATATATTTTTATAGCAAAGTGACTACGCTAATAAAATATAAAAATACCAACAATACATTTTATGATCTACAAACTTCTTTTGATGCACCATGTCCTTTCAGGACGTAGGTGATCATGGCTCTCCGCGTCGTCTACTTTCAAACTTAATTTTTAAGTTTGAGACTAATTTTTAGACTAGTTAGGTTAGTTTTTTTTTTAAAAAAAAAAAAAAATCGTTACAAACATACACATTTTTTTTTTTTTTTTTTTTTTTGCAACTAGTAAGGCTTTGTTATTTGAAGACGGGGAAAAGTGAGAAAATATATTTTGTTTTGTATTTTTCCCCTTTCTTAGTCTTATTTTATTGAAACACAGTTCCCATTCTCAGCCGTTGGGGAGATGATGATATGTCTGATTTTACCTGACCACTGACCACAGCTCAGTGGTCTTTGAAAATGGAGAGATGCTTCTTGTTAAAGTCATCAGCAACATTTCATTAAATGATCATTTGGTTCGAGTATAGCAAGAATTGAACACAAGGTCCCATGGGTAAGTAGAAAGAAGCACTTTTTCCACAGTGCTGGATAATCGCATATTGTTGTAGTAAGTAGCAATGGAACTTATACTAATTTAAAACTTAATTTTAACCCCCACTTTCAGTAAGTATTTCAGTCAAAATGTCAGCAATTAAACCAACCGATCTCACTCCAAGTTACGAGTGAGGCAGCTCGTTAGCAAGCCAGTAGAATGAAAAACAAGACCAAACAAAGGGTGGAATCAGCAGCCTGCTAATTGGAGGTGGTGTCTCCATAAACCACCGTGGAGAAGGCAACGGGAAACCACTCCACTACCAATCCCAAAAAATGGCTAAAAACTCAGAATGTTCAATCTACAAACTGTGTATCTAAAAAACATACCATTACTCTAAAATTATATATCTGTTGAAAGCATTAAATAACCTGTAGAGGGTGACATGCCACTAAACAAAAACAAATAAGTGAGCAACTAAGCTGACGACAGTCAGAGGACACAATAGCCATGATAGCAACAACAAAGATGAGGACAATAGTCCGAATATAAATCGTGTCAATAAATTCTCATCTTAGAAATTTAGACGAAACTTACTCATATTTTACTATATTAACAATATTCGTACGACTTAAATTCACTAAAACTATTTTTTTCTGAATATGTTTTACCGAAAGGAGGTTGCACCTTGTATGTGTTATGCTGTCAAACACTGCGAGATGCTCCATTGGTCATTTGCTTGTAGTGAGTTTCTTTTTTTGGTTTCTTTCCAGGCAAAATTGTCGAAGCAATTGCAGACAAAAACTGTGAAATTGAAAAAGAACACCCTACGGGAGAGAACACTTCAGGTAGGTAACGTCTATCCAATCGTCCCAAAATATATTCCGTTCAGAAATTATAAAAGCATTGAGGAAACAACTGAGCATCCCCAACTCCTCACCTCGCCCAGTCATTCACCAACTTCACAAACCATCCCCATGTTGTGTTTCACTTCTCATTCACATTAATGTGCAGAAAAAAAATAAGGAAAAGCCTGCCAAGTTCACAAGGAAGGAAAAGTTAAATGAAGGATTCTCTTTTTTTCTTTTTCCAGGATGCAGCGATGAAGAATCCGAAGCTGAAAATGAGGCCCTTCCAGAGAAAAATTTAGCCAATATTGCAACCGGTTTGGCCAATCAGACAGGAGATTTCTTTTTTGGAGATGGTGAAACAGATTTCCCTTATGATTTGGACGACAATGATAGCGTTGTTCCAGACAAACAGGTTCAGTTTCTTTCTTTTTTTTTTTTTTTTTTTTTTTTTCTCTTAATATATATCCATTGTTTTTTTTTTTTTTCTTTTTTTTTTCGTCTCATGTACCGTGTCCCCTTCAGGACATTGGCGATCAGGACTCTCCACAATTTCCTGTCCTTTGTAGTTGTCAGTAAGTTTTGTGTTTTTGTTATCTCTCCTAAACCCTCTTCTGCCATCCATTTACTCAAGCTTGCTAGGTAGGTAAAGTGATGTTTTCCTCCATCCCTTTTGCCTTCAACCTGTTCTGTGAGTATCACATTTTCCAAGCTCTCTTTCCTCATTATGTGCCATAGAAATTCTAACTTTTTCTGATGCCAATTTTGTTTCCATTTTCTGTGAAACTTCATTGCTCACATGTTTGGTGGATAGTGTTCTCAGCATCCTTCTGTACAATGCTGTGGAGCTGGAAACAATTAAGGGGTCACTGGCATCGGAGTTGGTAAAACTATACCAACACCAGTTGAATTTACACTTTCTGCAAAATGTCTTACATTATAGAATTTTTATTTCTATTAATATTTCTTTTACTGTATATTTACTATGCATAGGCTTTATGAGATTGGTAGGCCATAATCACTTAATTACATAAAGAGGAGTCGGAGTCAGAGGTGCCAAAAATAGAGGAGTCGGAGTCAAAGGTTTTGTGTTCTGACTCCTCAGCTCTGTTCAGAGGACTGGCTGTTAACAATTACATCCAGGGACCTACCGATTAGGAAGATTGTTGTAAGTGGAAGACTTACATATATTTAGAAATATCTATATATATTTACTTATATATATTTATAAAACTTATGTATATTTAGAATTTCCTTTAAAGAAATTCATTATATTTCAACTTATGTTATAGTTTTAATTTTCTTCTGTACTTATTTCTTATTTGCAAAGATATATATATATATATAAGTCTTACATTATAGCATTATTTTTATTGTTATTTCTTCTATATACTATCAAGAATTTTGTTTCTAATTCTGTTAGAAAATTTTGGAGAGTGAATAGGTATGGTATAAAAACCACAATATCTTTATTCTTTCATATAAACTAGTTATAATGATATAGGCCTACTCAAATTAGGAACGTATGCATAGGTTTTGAGATTTGTAGGCCATAATCACTTAATTAGAAAATATTGGAGAGTCAATAGGTATGGTATAAAAACCACAATATCTTTATTCTTTAATATAAACTAGTTATAATGATATAGGCCTGCTTAGGAGCAAATGCATAGGCTTTATGAGATTGGTAGGCCATAATCACTTAATTACATAAAGAGGAGTCGGAGTCAGAGGTGCCAAAAATAGAGGAGTTGGAGGTTTTGTGTTCCGACTCCACAGGCCGCCTTCTGTGGAACTACATTTCTGTTACTTCAAGGCTCTTCTTCAGCTGTGAAGAGATAGTCCTTCATTCACTGGCATATAGGACTGGTATTGCATAACAGTTCAGTACACTTTTCTTTGTTTCTAACAAAATTTTCCTGTTTCCTAGTACTATGCTTAGCTTTTGGAAGGCATCTTTCTGTATCTCCAATGCACCTTCAGATTTCTGTGTCACACTTTTGGACTCCTATTGAAACACTTTCCACATATAAAAATTATTGGTTTTGCTTGATCTTGGTATCTTCAATTTGTAATTTGTATGTTAGGTTGTACGTTTAGCTAACAACCATGCATTCTGTTTTCTTGCAACTAACATTTAGTCCTTGCTTTCCTTCACTGCCTTCTGAAAGTTTTCTTGTCGTTTTCTTTTTTGTGTCTGTTGTCAAATCGTAAAACAGCATAATTGTCCATCCCACAAAATTTTTAATATTTAAAAGAAAAAATAAAAAAAAAAAAATAAAAAAAACCTCTAAACTAATTGAGTTTCTTTTTCTCAGGTTTAATATATATATATATAAGACGTTTAGCAATCTTGACACCATTTGTCGAAAGAATCATTGAAAAACCCTTTGAGTTATTCAGCTAGAAATAGAACAAGGTAAAATTTGGACAATTTGGCTATTACACCCGTAATAGAAAAAAATGATCTCCCCTAGAATTATCGATATTCCGTGTTTCTTTATGTATCTCGAGATTAAATAACGTAATCATCTTATATTGCCTAATTTTTTTCCAAGCATTTTCTATTTCTTTTGTCCTCGTGTTTTTACGCTTAATAGCTGACTTATTGTCATTAGTTGATTTAAGTTATTTCTTTCATCTTAATTTTTCACGCATTTTCATTGGAAGCTACTCAGCATAAAGGAAGAAAATTCCTTATGTGTCTTCTTTTTTTTTTCTTTACTGAGCTTTCTTTTTTTTTTTTTTTGTTTTACTGTGTCATCTGTTTATCTTATGTTGGAAAGATTGTGGCCACCAGTGATGAATTCTGGTAGGATTTCTAATTCTCTCAGAATTGCCTCGTTGTCTCGTTTGAATAAGTCCGGTGAGAAAACACATCCTTGTCTTAGCCCACTTTCTGTTTTTGTATATTTACTGAATTCATTTAATATTTTTGAGTGTTGCATTTTCTGTCCTCTGCTAAAACACCTCTCAGATGTTTAAATCGTTGCATTTCTATCCAAAATGAACGGTCTTTGCAAAACAAATCCAGAAGATATTTTTGCTGGGAATCTTGTGGATGAAAAACGATATGTATTGGGATCACTGTGTACTTTCTGAAGGGGACTATTCTATTTGAAAATATATAAACATTTCAGGAAGGTCGGTTAAGGACCAAGAAAATATAATATACCATATTTGATGGCAAAAAAGACGCACAGACATATTAGACAAACCCACTATTTCCACAGGGCATAGCTTTTAGTGCATTTAAGCACGTAATATTTCAAGTACACTATTATTGCTTTACAAAATATTATAAAAGCACTTTAGCTATAGCAGAAAATATGTGCCAAATAGACGATCATGGCTCTCTATAACTTCCTATATCTGATGTGGCTCTTTCCCTTTTTTTACTAAGCACCCCCACTCCCATTAGCCATTCATTCACACAAACGAGTCACTTAAGTGGCTCGCTGCCTTCCCCCTATCTCTGTTGTTCTCAATATGCCCTGTGAAGGTTATATTTTCCAAGCCCTCCTTCCTCATGTGTCCAAGGAATTTCAGCTATCTCTTTTTGATTCTGAGTAGAAATGTTCATTCATTTGCCATTTTCTTAAACATTTCCTTGTTGCCTACTCGCTCTGTCCATGGAATTCTCAGTATCCTTCTGTAGAACAACATTCCTGTAACCTATATTTTTTTCCCCTCATCTGTGGGGAGAATATCCATCATTCAAGAGGATGAATATCAAATAGCAATCCAGCACTCTTTTCTTTGTTTCTAACAATTTTTTTAATTTCTCAGCACCTTGCTTAGTTTTGAAATGCTTCCTTCGCTAGTCCAAAGCATGTTTGAATTTCATTTTCCATCCTCTGTTTTATATATATATATATATATATAAAACAGATGTCTGTTTGTCTGTGTCATACCTTTTCACTCAAGATCCATCCAACCGATTTTGACCAAACTTGGCACATACATTGTACAATGTAAGAGATAGGTTTTTAGCATAAAAAATCAATAATCGATAAAGCCGATCAAAAATCAATAAATTCAACCTTTTTTTTCTCCAATTTCATTCAGACTCTGTATGTAGGTTACTTACATCAGGACGAGCTCAACGATACCACATTTTTATTTCTATGCCACTGCGTTTAGCAAAAAACAAAAAATCAATTTCAACACAAATTTTAAACTAAAAACTCCCTCAATTTTCAAACAATCTAATACAAACTTCACTCAATTGTAGCCAACAAGTTGATTGTTTAACAGTCAATTAACTTGATAACTGGGTCTGCTCATATAGGGAAAACCAGTATAAATAGCAAAAAATGGCAATTTTTACTGGTTTCTTTCTTTCTTTTTCCTGGATCTTTCAACCAATTCTCATCAAACTTAGCAATTGCTTTATAAATGTATCCTCTTTTACATCCCTGGTAGCACACTGACAAATTGAATTTCAAAAACTCCAAAACAATTGTGGTCTGAAGTAAGTCTTCAATGTTACCTGTTTTACCTCTTGATGTCCTTTGCTAACTTTGATTGAATAAATACAGACTACTTCTGTTATATCAGTAACTGCATTAATTTAAAATGTTTTTTAATGAAAGTACTTTAAAGTAATAGATAGACTCTGTTACATCTAAACATGATGCTGTTTTTGCTCCATTCTAATTGAATGCTTTTTGGGATTGACCATCTGGGTATGGCTGCTAGTTACTGTATATAAAAAGCAAGCTGACAGTAGAGATGAATATGAAACATGAGATTACAACGTAAATACACCTACCTCTTCACTATTCATTCTTCTTTAGTTAATCATATAACAGACATATTTTTCTATAGCCTTGATGTTATGCTTCCCAGGTAGTGTTTTACCATTACACTAGTTTTTTTCCTTTCGGTTATGTCTATTCTAAGGGGTAATCAGTTGGATGTTTAAATTATTTTTTGTTCTGTTAATATTTCATCCAGTAAGAACATCAGCAGAACAGATGAATAAAATTAAGGAAAAGTTGTTAATTTGATACTTCAAAATAATATTAATGATAATTTGAAAATTTTAATTGGTTTAAAAAAAAAAAAATTAAAAATAAAATATTTGTGTAGAGACATGTTTTTATTTGATTCATCATGTTCTCTGTTTTTTTTTTTTTTTTCCAAACTCAGGACTGGTCTCTTCCTGCGGAAGCCTTCCAACTTCGTCACGAATTACAATTTGGGATGGCTCCTCCGGTTCCCATGACACACGATTCCCCTGCCAGTGCCAATGACAGCGATGTCAATTCCTTCAATACAACAGTAAATAACAACAACAACAACAAAGACTCTAGCTGCAGCAGTGGCGTGACTGGCAATGACCTCTACATTAGTGTCAAATTGCCCATCATGCCTCCTTGGGATTGTAGGGCAATGGTTAAAGACATGTTGATTTCCTATGTGGAACAGGTTCGTGTTTGTAGCTAAGTTGTTTACCCTAGGTAGGGCCAATCTTTCTCTCTCCAAGTTCAGCTTACCTTTCACTCTCCTTCCTTCATCTCTAATTTTCTTACTCTCCATTTCCTCCAATCCTCTTCCTTTCTCTCCTATCACTTTCCCTTGCTCTTTCTCTCCTATCACTTTCCCTTGCTCTTTCTCTCCTATCACTTTCCCTTGCTCTTTCTCTCCTATCACTTTCCCTTGCTCTTTCTCTCCTATCACTTTCCCTTGCTCTTTCTCTCCTATCACTTTCCCTTGCTCTTTCTCTCCTATCACTTTCCCTTGCTCTTTCTCTCCTATCACTTTCCCTTGCTCTTTCTCTCCTATCACTTTCCCTTGCTCTTTCTCTCCTATCACTTTCCCTTGCTCTTTCTCTCCTATCACTTTCCCTTGCTCTTTCTCTCCTATCACTTTCCCTTGCTCTTTCTCTCCTATCACTTTCCCTTGCTCTTTCTCTCCTATCACTTTCCCTTGCTCTTTCTCTCCTATCACTTTCCCTTGCTCTTTCTCTCCTATCACTTTCCCTTGCTCTTTCTCTCCTATCACTTTCCCTTGCTCTTTCTCTCCTATCACTTTCCCTTGCTCTTTCTCTCCTATCACTTTCCCTTGCTCTTTCTCTCCTATCACTTTCCCTTGCTCTTTCTCTCCTATCACTTTCCCTTGCTCTTTCTCTCTCTCATCGTCTTTCCATCCCGCTCGCTCTCTCCTCACCTCTCCCTCCCTCCCGCCGACTCGCTCTCTCTCTCCTCGCCTCTCTCCCTTCTCTCCTCGTCTCTCCCCCCCGCCTTTTCGCCTCTCTCCCCACTTTTTCGCCTCTCTTCCCTCTCTCCTTACCTTTTTGCCTCTTTGCTTGCCATTCCCTTCATTCTCCTCATTTTTCAGCTCTCTTCCCTTCCCAGGTAAAAGTGCTGAATGTGAAAGTGAATACAGCAGACTTGGCTTGAATTTGAATTGGGCTTGCCAATGCAACTCTCCACACTAATTACAACTATGCTACCCGCATTTCAGTCATATAGCTTGCTTGTATTTTAAGATCTTATTGTAGCTTTAATGTAGTTTGCTCAAAAGTTTCTATACCTAAGGATTTTATTTCTCCTTTTAGGTGTCCTTTGTGCATTTAGCCTATTATTTTCTCTTCTCTTCTCTTCTCTCATAGGAAGATATCCAGTCAACGGTGTCAATGTTGATTGTACTTGGGGATAATATTCGGCAAGAAATTGATTCAGAAAAACAAACCACTTGGTTTTTATCCTATGTTGGTGAGTACAAAACACATCTATACATATTTTTAAAAAGTTTTATCGATTTGATATAAAGCAAATGTTTTAAGTCCTTACTCCTATTTCCCATGATATAGGATTTCAGAAAACATGCATAGTCACTCCAAATAAAAAAAAAAATATTTGTGGCACTCAGGTAACAACTGCTGACATCAGGGAATGCCTCAACATGTGACCAAGACACACACTGGTACAACTTCTTTAATAATAGTATACACAAATACTGAAACAGCTTTTGCTGCAGAAAGAAATGTTTGTGTGTGTATTTGATCTTCACTGAGTGTCCCAGAATAATTCTCCTGCTAGACCTTTAGAGATTCTGAATAAAATGCAACAAAGAATTTGCAATATTATTGGTTCTTACCTGGCATATTAGAGTAGAAGGCACGGTGGAATAATGGTTAGCAGCTTGGATTGAGGAATCGGAGAGCCGAGTTCAAAATCCAGTTGAATCCATTACATTCACATACGTGCTAATACCCTTAGGAAAGGTATGAATCCTCTTCTTCTCCCTCCAGCTATGGATAAATAGCAGGTTCAGTAGCCTTGGATGGAAACTGGTCTACCGTAGAAAGAAATGGCAACCTACTGCGAGACAAAATCTGCCTCGTCAATCATATATAGAAAAGTTACATGATCGCCAAAGTGTGTATCATGCATGACGCATAATTGACTGACGTGCTAATACCCTTGGGAAAGGTATGAATTCTCTTCTTCTCGCCTTAGCTATGGGTAAGTAGCTGGACAAGCTAGGTTCTATATTCTTGGATAGCAACTGTTCTATCGCAGAAAGAAATGGCAACCTACTGCGGGGAAAAAAAACTGCTTCGTTAGTCATGTATCGAAAGAAACATGATCACCTAAGTGTGTATCACGCATGGCACATAACTGACTGATCAGCCATATTCAGTCAATTTCCAAATGACATAATGTATCTTCCTTGTGCCTTTTCTATAAATACTTTCATGGTAATTGTTCTGATGAACTTTCCGCTATGATACCTGGACTTTATGACTTTAAATACTAAATTAGCAGCAAGGTCTCATCACTTTACAGTATAAATGGCGAAATGTAACCACGAGTTCTATATTAACAGCTTCTTCTATTGCACTTCTCGTTTGTGGAATTCTTGTATATCCTAAATATATTTGCATTTTATTTCTTGTTATTCTAGAATTACTTGGCCAGTTTCAACTGTGGTCAGTGATGGCTGAAGTGATAAAGTGTAGTGATATCCCTGAAGTGGCCATGCTCAACCAGCAATCCTCCAACATCTTGACCATGTGTAACCGGTGTAATAAAACTCTGACCAACTGTAGTTGGTTTTGTAACAAGTGCCGTGAGATCGTCGGCATCTGTAGTATTTGGTAAGTATTTCCTTGTTTACTGCAAATTTCTTGGTGAGGTGATGTATTAAGCAGATTGAAATGAGAAATTGAAGAGTCAGGTTTGAATTCAAATACCAGTCAAGTTAGTTAAATACCAGTTGGAGAAAGCTATGAATACATCCCCCCAACTACAGGTTAAATAGTAGGGTTTATATCTGGAAAAATCATTTTTCATCTCCTCAAAAAATTGTTAATTCAATATTCAAAAAAAAAAAAAAAAAAATTATGATCCAAGAAATATGTTTCAGCTTTAAATAACCCACAAAGGGTTGATAAACCGTAAAAAAGTAGAAATCATTTTTACAATCTAAAATATGTTTTGGCTTTAAATAACCCACAAAAGGGTTGATAAGCCATAAAACCAAATCGATCAACAAGCTTGTAAAGCCACATTTATTGAAGCTGTGTATATGAAAAACAAATACTCTTTTTCAAAACTGTGTCCAGGGTAAGACGATAAACTACGTCCAAGAGCAAGGTCTCTGATCAGAAGGTTTTTGAGGAGCGTGGAACCACCTCTTAATTGCTGGTGTTCCCAGGCCCACCCTGACCCGGGGTGGTAGCACCTGTTAGGGTCCCAGCTATGGGCAAATAGTTAACTATTACCAGTAATTATTACCAGCAATACAATTTTGAAGGAAATATATTACCAGAAACAGATTCTTGACAAAACAAAATATTACCAGTAGTAAAAAATATTGTCGGTATTAAATGACCCATTGAGGTTGATATGCCATAAAACAAAATAAACCAAACCAATCTAAACCAAAGAATACATATTCTATTCATACGAATCTATCCTAAAAATGTTGTTGGCATTAAATAACCCATTGACATTGATATGCCATAAAACAAAATAAACCAAAGAATACATATTCTATTCATACGAATCTATCCTAAAAATGTTGTCAGCATGAAATAACCCATTGAGGTTGATATGCCGTAAAACAAAATAAACCAAACTAAACCAATCCTTTTCAAAACTGCTGTATCATTTCCTAAATAATGTCCAATGTTTGATAGTGATAGAACATTTTTACTTTAAATGATAACAGGGGTTACAGTCATATCACATTGAAACACCGGTTTCTATACAATCACTACCGAGATAAGTAACTGCTTGGGAATACCAAATGTTGTGTCCCGGTTGGTGGGGCATCAGAATACGCCGACTGCCCCCCCTGCAAAGGGTAAAAGTCCCTCAATGGGGCCACCTATTGGCCGTGGGTGGCGATCCATAATGTCTGGGGACGGAATCCTGGTGGTTGAGCAGGTTGTAACCCAGGTGTAATGCAGTCACAATCCTGTAACACACCACTTTGGCCCTTACCTGGGCTAGACGGGCGGTCGGAGGGGCCTGATCTGATCAATCGGCTGGTCATGTCAAGCCCCATCATATATAATCCACCCCAAACCTATAACTGACACTCCTTTTCCCAACCAAAACTAACACTTAACCCTAAATATGTGATGGAAGGCGATGGCTGAGGGTCAATCAATTTGGGAGAAAAAAAGGATCTGACACATCTGCTAAATCTTCACAGCCGTAAAACTTGGATAACGGAAACAAAGGAACACGCGTGCTCAAAGACTCCTCCCAAAGAGAGTATACCATTCACGTAGCCCCGACATGGCAAGGCGAATGGATTTCCCCCTTGTCATGTCCCAATACTGGACTCTGCGGTGGGTAGGGAGCGTGAATGATGAACAAAAATAAAAACGATCAATGGAAAAAAAGAAATCTTCCAAGAGACCACATGTGGATAATGACTCTGAATCAGAAAATGATAGTGAAAACTTTCCACGATTTATTAGTTTCGAAGCAATAAACAACAAAGCACTAACAGAAATATCGCCATTTAAAATCCAAAAAGCTATATCAAATATAGTCATACCAAAAAATGTAAAAAAACTACAAAATGGGACATTACTAGTGGAAGTGGAAAAAAAGATATATGTAGATACACTAATACAACAAAAAAAAAACTACAAGAAATAGAAATAAAATCCTACCCACAAAAAAACCCTAAATTTCTCAAAGGGTGTAGTAAAAAGCAAGGAGCTCTCCCTGTGCACTCTAGAGGAGATAAAAATAGAACTCCAAACTCAAGGTGTTCCAAATGTCAAAAGAATCACAATGAAGAAAAATGAAGCAGAGATACAAACTAATACCTACATTCTAACCTGCAACTCCCCCCAAATTCTGACAACAATTAAAATTGGATATGAAATTATAAAAGTAGAACAATACATACCAAACCCTCTTCAATGCTATAGATGCCACAAATTTGGGCATCACAGAGTTTCCTGTCGAAACAAAAAAACGTGTGGAAAATGTAGTGAGAAAGAACCAGAACATAAAGAAGAGAACTGTCCAAATGAGAGCCTATGCTCAAACTGTTTGGGAAACCACTCTGCCCTCTCAAAACAATGTAGTATCTACAAACAGGAAAAAGAAATAATCATAATAAAATACAAAAAAATATATCTTTCTCAGAAGCACGAAAGGAAGTTAAAAATAACATAAAAGAAAACACCTATGCCTCTATGGTACAAAAAGCAAATAAAATAAACAATGAAGATAAAATAAAAGGTACAACTGAAATAACAAATTTATGTAAGGAATTAAAAGCTTTCCTTGAAGAATTAAAAACCTTTTTAATTGAACTTAAATCGGATCAAAATAAAAATAAAACTCAACAACCCAAATCAAATGGAATTAACCCAGAAGAAGGCAAAAAACTCTGGAAAGAAAACATAGAACAAAACTCCAGTGAACCCTCTTCTTCTGAAAGCAAGAAAATGAAAAATAAACAAAAAGACAAAAAAGTGACAACAGAACAAGAAAACACTCGGTCAAGATCTAACTCAAAATCAAGAATTAATTTAGCAAATGAAAATAAATTTGAACCTATGGAATATATGGAAATAGAGGAGAAAGAAAATAAACAAAATCCAAAACAAAACCCAAAATCTGACCGAAGGACACCACAAGCAGTTGAAGACAAAGCTTCTAAAAACTCAAGAGATGGAAAAAACTGGAGAGGACAAATGATATAAACCTAGAAGGTAACTTCACCCCCCCCAAAAATGAAAATATAACTATGGCACATAAGATTCTGCAATGGAACTGCCGTGGAATAAAATCTAATTACAATGTCTTACTCATACTTATGTCACTACTGTATCCAGCCGTCATCTGCTTACAGGAAACTTTTTTACAAGAAAATGCCAACTTAAAAATTATAAACAATACCATTATAACCCCAATACAGGATATAGAGCTAATGGAGGAGTGTCAATATTGATTAGAAATGACATACCACAAAGTAAAGTACACATTAAAACTAAATTACAAGCAATAGCAACACAAGTGACACTAGATAAAACCATCACAATTCTTTCCATTTATATACCCCCACAGGAACCAATAAATACAATAGAAATAAACAACTTAATGGAACAACTTCCTAAACCCAGAATCTTACTAGGAGACTTTAACAGTCATAATCCTATCTGGAATAGCAAAAAGCTAGATACTAAAGGTAAAATATTAGAAGAAATAATTAACACCCATAACTTATGTCTATTAAATCATAAATCCTCAACCTACCTTAATCCCTCCAATGGAACAGAATCGTCAATAGACTTAAGTATATGCGATCCAGAAATTTGTATGGACTATACATGGAAAACACATAGCGACACATGTGGCAATGATCATTACCCGATCGTTCTAGAAAATCAAAAGCCTGCCAAGGAAGAAAAGATAGGTCCCGTCAGATGGAAACTGAAAAGAGCCAACTGGGAGGGTTTCAAAAACAAATGTAAACAATTACTGATACAGTCAAAAGACGCAGACAACTTGATAGAATACTTTACCAAAACACTAATAACCATTGCCTCAGAAAATATACCGAAAAAGCAAAATAATTATAAAAAAACTAAACCCTGGTATGACAAAAACTGCCAAAAAGCAGTCAGAAACCGGGAAGCAGCATTGCGAAAATTCAAAAAGGAACCCACAACCCAAAATTTGATTGAAATGAAAAAACTCAAAGCAGTAGCACGGAAAACTGTTAAAGAAGCAAAAAGGGAATGTTGGAAAAAATATGTAAATAGCCTAAATATACATTCCAAAACCAAAACAATATGGGAAATGATGAGAAAAATAGCTGGAAAAAATCAAATCTCCCCAATAATACATCTTAAAAAGAACAACACTAAAGAATCCAGCAAAAAAGAGATAGCAAACCTACTAGCAGAGACATTTGCAGAAAACTCTAAAATGAATAAAAATCAAAACCTACAAAAGTATAAACAAAAAGATATAAATAACCAACTAAATTTTACATCTAAAAATACAGAAGCCTACAACAACCTATTCACCAAAGCAGAACTAATAGAAGCCATAAAAAAAATCCCACAATACAGCAGTAGGCCCAGACTAAATCCACTATGAATTTATTAAACAACTGCCACAAGAATCGCTGAAATACCTTTTGAATATTTTCAATAATATTTGGACAACTTGGAAATTTCCCAAAATATGGAGAGAATCGATAATTATTCCCATACTCAAAGAAGGAAAAGAGGGAAACAATCCACAAAGTTACCAACCAATAGCATTAACGAGCTGTCTGTGTAAGACAATGGAGCGAATGGTCAATGCCAGATTGAGTTGGTTTCTAGAAGAAGGAAAACACATATCAAAATATCAATGTGGATATAATAAAGGAAGAAGTACAATAGATCACATAATAAGACTAGAAACAGCCATAAGAGAAGCCAATTTAAACAAACAACATCTAATAGCCATATTCTTTGATATAGAAAAAGCATTTGATCAAACCTGGAAACATGGTATGATGAAAGATCTGCATAAACTAGGACTAAGAGCTCGACTACCAAACTTTGTAAAAGGATTTTTAACAGATAGACTCTTCCAAGTACAAATAGATGCTACTATATCTGATTATCAAAAGCAAGAAGAGGGAGTACCACAGGGAAGTGTACTCTCCCCTACACTTTTCAAAATAAAAATAAATGACATAATAAAAAACATCAAACCAGGAATACACTGTAGCCTTTACGTTGATGATTTTACAATATATTACAGATCGAGAAACCTCAACACAGCAGAAAGACAACTTCAACAATGCTTACATCAAATAAACAAATGGACACTTGAAAACGGTTTTAAAATATCAAAAACAAAAACAAAATCTGTACACTTCTGCCAACTGAAAAAATTACATAATAACCCAACTCTAAAACTAGAAAATGAAGAAATACCAGTAGTTCAACAATACAAATTTCTAGGAATGATCTTTGACAGCAAACTGACCTTTAGACCACATATCAATTACCTAAAAACAAAATTTTTTAAAACTCTCCACACTACTGCGAACAGTAGCCCACACAGAATGGGGAGCTAGCAAAGAATCCCTTCTTAAACTTTATAGAACGTTGATCCCCTCCAAACTGGACTATGGCAGCATGGTCTACCAATCAACTAGAAAGTCCTATCCAAAAACAATAAACACAATACACCATGAAGGCCTTCGGATAGCTCTAGGAGCCTATCCCACCTCACCTATAGAGAGTCTACACGTAGAGGCAAATGAACCCCCATTACAACTAAGAATGGAGAAACTAGCAACTCAATACTATCTAAAACTCTTCCTGTCCTTCTACACACGATTGTGTACTTACACCAAATCACAAAGAGAAATTTAATCTTAACACAAATAAAATCAAAACATTAGGACTCCAAATGGAAGGAATCATCCAAGAAAATAATATACAGTCTAATCAAATACTTAAAACCAACCAATCAAACATACCACCATGGATAATCAAAAATCCAAACATAATATTAAGTTTAAACAAATTATCAAAATCAAAAACACACCCCACAACATACATTGAAAAATTCTCAAAAATAAAAGAAAAATATCAAAACTATGAAAGTATTTACACAGACGACTCAAAAGACGAAGAAAAAACAGGCAGCGCAGCAATAACAAAAAAAACAATTATCAAAAAACGCTTGCCAAATGAAGCATCAATTTTCAGTGCAGAAGCTTACGCAATAAAACTAGCACTAAAATTCATATCAAAAAACAAAGGAGAAAACTATATTATTTTCTCAGATTCATTATCTGTATTAACGTCCCTAAAGGGGAAAAAAACTGGAAAATCCATTAATACAAAGTCGCCTATATAAACTACATTCAATGGAAAAAAGCAAAAATATAATCTTCTGCTGGATTCCTAGCCATGTTGGCATCCAAGGAGGAGATAAGGCAGATACTGCTGCTAAATCATCTTTAAAAATGACAATAGATGAAAATCTTCAAATTCCATATACAGACTTAAAACCTAAAATAAACAAATATATAAGAAACAAATGGCAAAATTCATGGAAAAACCAAACTGGAAATAAACTTTCAAATTAAACCTAAAATAGGAAAATGGGGAAATAATCTTGGAAATACTCAGAAAAAACAAGTCGTCATAACCAGAATACATATAGGACACACATACTTAACCCATTCTTATATATTAAAAAAGACAAATCCACCAAAATGCAGAGGTGGAAGCCTAATCACAATAAAACATATCCTATTGGAATGCAAAATCATAATTAAAATAAGACAAAAATATCTCAATGGAAAAGGTTTAAAAGAAATTTTCAAAAATACAGACACAGATAAAATATACAACTTTCTCAAAGAAATCAAGATCCTCAATAAAATATAACCCTTTCAAATAGTGTATATGTATGTGTATATGTGTTTATAGACATATATATATGCATGTATGGATGTAGATATGAAAATATACAAACAGAAACAATCACAAGAAAAAGCAATCCCAAAAAATACAGTAGATTATGAAACCCAACAGCCTTTCAACCATTTATACAATATAACCATCTTAAATTCATAAATAAATAAGGCTTTGGCATAAAATGACCCAAATAGGAGTTGACATGCCGTTAAATCCAACATCCATCCATCTAAATGTTGTAAGCTTTGATGTGTGGCTAGTGTAATGGACAATAGTTCAAAATTGTTATTTGGGGAGCTGAGTTCCAATTCTGGTTAGGTTTGTATTCATTTATGCACAAGTACCCTTGGGAAAGATATGAATTCACCTCTTCTTCCCCAGCTATGGATTAATTAGTAAGACTTGTATCGTTAAATCATCATCTCCAGAAAATAAAAAAACATAAAAAAATCCTTACAATCTAAACAAAAAAATTTCTGACTTCAATCCTTCAAATCTATAAATCAACTATTCGCTCTTGCATGGAATATTGCTGCCATATACAGTCTCGAGCCTGTGCTATACATCTTAAGGATCTCGACAAAATCCTGAGATGGATAGGCAATGTAATTGGTCCTGATCTGGCATCTTGTTTACAATTGCTCTCTCACAGATGTGTCATCGCTTCTCTCTGTCTTTTCTACAAATGCTGCTCAGACAAGCTACTTTCGCTGGTTCCCAAACTGCATGAATTAAAAAGTGCTACTAGGCTGGCATCTCGGCCCCACCCTTTCACTGTCGAATTGGTTAAATGTTGCCATTTTTTCTACACCAACAGCTTCTCTCGCACTTCCCGACAGCTGAACTCCCTTCCTCTTACTTGTTTCCCTGATAACTGTAATCTTCAAAAATTTAAATGTAATGTCAATCAACATCTGATGACTTCAAAAGAAACCCATCCTTCTCTATATCCTTTCCTCAAACATGTTTCTTTATTTTTACTCTCACTCTCTGTAACCCCTTGCATGCTAGTGGCACTCTCGCCTTGCTTAGGGTGAAATGCTTAAAAAATGAAATAACCTGCAAAAGGTTGATAAGTCATAGAAGATTAATCAATTAAATGATAATAATACATGCTATCTGTTGAGAAATATCTGAAATCTGATATCGATAGATTGGATGATAGTAATGATAAAGGAAACTGGAAGAGCTTTAAGATATCCTATTAATGGAAAGCAAGAAGAAAGGACTAATTATTAACTGAAAGAAGTCAGAATTCATAGTTGTTTTATCAATTTGGTGAGAAGTTTCTCAAGATCAGTAGCTGTGATCACTTTTTCTAGAATTGATGGAAGTTTCCTTCCTAACCTTTTGCTTAAAGTAGTGTGGAATGTCAACATCTTGATTACTGTATATACTCGCGGATAGGTTGCACCCCTACTTTGTCTTAATAAGTGATGATTTACTGTTGACTCACAATTTTTGAAGGAATTCGCTTCCTCGGGTCAGAGAAGAAATGAACATCTTCCTGGTTGCAGTTTAAGTTGTCTTCTAATTGAGTGTACAATTTCAAGAATATTGATAAAGATTGGTCACTTTAATTTTGCAAAACAAAGTAACGTGTAAAATTTACTCTCAAAAAAATATCATTTCACATTTTTGGCTGGTCGAAGCAATACTGTTTTAACTCGCTGTAAAAAATAATTCGATGCATAAAAGCAAATACAAATTACATATTTAGAAAGATTATATTATTTTCTTTCCAGCCATATGAATATTTTTAAGGTTGGACCAGAAATACATGAGATATTGCGAGTTGAACGGATTATTATCACTCTCAGATGAAATCAGATATCGACTGGAAATTCTATCATTACACAAGAAAATGAATGGCTTCCTTAGAAAGCAAAAATACTAAATTAAAAACCGAATTGAAAACCGTGGCATAAAGGAAAACGAAACCGATACCAAAACATAAATTTCCAAACCAACCAACTCTATTCCACATGCCATGCCTTTTCCGAATGTCTTAGCTATCTCCCTATAACTCAACTCTTCATGTTTTTTGTTCACCACTGCATTAGCCAGGTATTGAACTGACAACTATTTGGGTCAAGTCACTGCCTACTGCTGTGGTGAATGAAAACTTGGAGAATTGAGTTCAAGGGTGATAACTGAGACATCCGGAAGAGGCATGGCAGGTGGAACTAGAACACTCTACTTCAGTGGATGAAATAAAGGGTTCAGTTTGAAATTCCAGTCACCTGAAAAAGGCCAGAGTGTACAACAGCTGAAATGTTGTGAATATGGCAAAAAAAGATGTGGACAACAGTCCGAATAATGTAAATAATTACAATACCTCATCTCAGAAATATCGACAGGTACATTTCTTTGTGATTCTGTATCACTCGTCCACAAGGTTCAAAGAAGCATGATCTTTGCCAAGACCCTCACGCTTCACTCATTCAAAGTCTTTTTCACTGTTGATGTTAGGAAGAGGTTGTACACAGCTGATAGTTTAGATATTTCTTGACTGGTCTGGCGCCATGCATGAAAGCCATATTAGGGTCTTAATCTGACAATGACAAATGCTATCCCCTTCATGACTTTTCCATGTCTCACTGAACACAATCTCAGTAATATTTTCATAACAGCCCAGGAAGTCTCAAGACTTATCAAAAACTATTGACCCTAAGGTCATTGGTCCAGACAAAATCCTAGTGATTGTCTTTAAACTTTGCCATGCTGATTTCATAACCTTTCTTAAGATTTTCCGCGCTAATTTCATAACCT
>OZ010613.1:28302722-28395222 GCA_963932145.1 Acanthosepion lycidas
TTACTTGGAATGATACAGAGAGCTATGATTCATT
Source organism: Acanthosepion lycidas (assembly GCA_963932145.1). Classification (NCBI taxonomy): domain Eukaryota; kingdom Metazoa; phylum Mollusca; class Cephalopoda; order Sepiida; family Sepiidae; genus Acanthosepion; species Acanthosepion lycidas. The sequence goes on from OZ010613.1 coordinate 28,302,757, forward strand.
TGTTTCTTTACTCAAATATCCCGTGTTCAAAATTAAGGAAGGAAACAATATTTTTCATAAAAAATAATTGGGACAACAAAATGCAAATTGTCTTATCAATATTTACTGCTAAGACCCTTGTTTTGAATTAATGTTTCACATCAATGTCCACAGGATTTCACTAAATTATGACCTTCATCAACTGCAATTTTAGACCATTCCTCCTGTAATTTTTTCCATAGATCTTCAACATTTGATGAATTCCTAGCCATGAGATTTGGTCCTAAAGTCTACCATAAGTTTTCTATGGGAGTCATGGCAGGACTTTGAGCTGGCCAATCCATAATGTTTTTTTTTTACCTTGGACATTCAGATAAGCAATAACCTGCTTTGCCTTATGGCAGGGAGGATTTTCAAACCCAGAATTTTGTAAAACTAGTACAGGTTCTTCAAAGAAATTCTTGTACACAGCAGCATTAACTCTATTGTGTAAGCAGTGACGTACCCAGATTTGAAAACATGCCTAAAACCATCACCCTGTCTCAAACACGATTTGGTCAAACCCAAACCCAAACTCAAACAAAAACATTGTTTTCAATCGTTTTGAGTCTACCGATTGAATGGAATTTTAAAGCATTCTGAATGTAAAAATAAAGAAAAAAAGTGTGCAAGACAATAAGAAACACCACCTGCCAAAAAAAAAGTGATTTCTGTTGAAATCGGTTGAAAAATGTAGGAAATCCAATCCAATATATAAACGAACACACACACATACAAATAACCTGGGTTTTATAATAAGTATAACTTGATATGAGTTGTCCCCCTTTCATTCTCGCGACAGCAATGCCTCTTTTGTGTTTTCAAATTGATTTCGTGCAAAAACAATTGTGTCTTTTTCAATTTTGAAAACATGCCTAAAACCATCACGCTGTCTCTGCCAGGCTTGACTGTCTTCTTGGTGCACTTTGAAGTCAACTTTTCGACAATTTGTCTTTTTACGTACTGTTTTCCATCCGAACCAAATACATTAAATTTACTTTCGTCACTGAAAAATACGCTGGACAATGGTTCTTCCTACCTCAACACTTGCTGGTTTACAAATTCCAGTCTCGCTGACTAGTTATTTTTGTTTATAATCAGCTTCTACTGTGGACACCTAGCTTAAAGGCCTATTTCTTGCAAGAGAGACAAATTAGTTCAAAAATAGTCCTTCAGTCCTTGGCATTGAATCATCCTGTCTTCTCTGACCATTTTGTTCAGACTGGTTAAGCAACCAGTGTTTTTCGTACAGTTTCAGAATTCAGCTCACAACGCTTCACCTATTCAGCAATCTGGTCAATTGTGTGATTTCCCTTTTGCAGTTTTGACATCATCAACTCTTAGAGACTTGTCAACTTTTCGGCGGTTTACCATGTCAGAAAATGACGTAGTGATAAATACTCTTTATCTTGACCTTGCTTAGAAAAGAGGAAATATTGGAGAATAACGTATAATCCAGACTTGTTCCTTAATTATGAACACTTGATATCTGAGTGTATTTGGGCAGCAATCCCTCTTTTATTCAAGTTTCATTGAAAACAACTGACAAGGTGTGATGGCTGAGTTTTTTATATAATTTCTCATATTTGTATAATTTTTTTTTTTTCAGGACATAAATTATATAAAAATTATCTGGATTTTTTCCGAGTGCTTTTGGCCATTATCAAGGACTAGCAGTAGAGCCCGGCATTGCCCGGGGATGTAACAGTAAGAGTTAGATCAAGTATTGACCATCATAAAGACTGAAAAATAAAATTGACAAAGATTATTGTTTAAGGTTGACGGACACACATGTCTTAATTAGTTTTTTTTTTTTTTTATTTTTTACAATTTGGTCAAACTCAAACAAAAAACATTGTTTACAATCGTTATGAGTCTATCGGTTGAATAGAATTTTATTATAAACAATAGTCTTGTAAATGGAATTTTTAAAGCATTCTGAATGTAAAAATAAAGAAAAAAAGTGTGCAAGACAATAAGAAACACTACCTGCCAAAAAAAAAAAAAAGTGAAGTTTTGTTGAAATCGGTTGAAAAATGTAGGAAATCCGATCCCATATATAAACGAACACACACACAAATAACCTGGGTTTTATAATAAGTATAACTTGATATGAGTTGTCCCCCTTTCATTCTCGTGACAGCAATGCCTCTTTTGTGTTTTCAAATTGAGTTCATGCAAAAACAATTGTGTTTTTTCCATTTTTTGGCGCTGTCAGAACCACCGCAAGGTAATTTTACGTAGTCCTGTGAAGTTTTGTTGAAATCGGTTGAAAAAAGTAAGAAATCAGATCCAATATATAAACAAACAGACAGACACACACACACACACACAACCTGTGTTTTAAAATAAGTATGATGAATATTATATTTTTTAACTGAATATATGGATTGTTTCATGTATGGTCACTGAAATAACATTTATGATTCTTCAAGACAAAGAGCCAAGAAAAAAATCAAGTTTGAATCGTCCACACAGAAGAAAAATAGAGATTAGCCTGATGGGTTTGTTCATTTTAATTTCTGTGACATTCGTCAAAAATTATACATCTGACATTTGGATACAAGTGATAGAGAAAAATTAATTACTAGCTTAGAGTGACCATAATCAAAAACGCTGTGTAGTCTTGTTGACCAAGAAACGCATAAACAGAGAACATTAATTCTTTTTATTACGAAAGAGATTGGGAATATTTTTCTCTTCCTTCCCACACAAAACAACTCTTGAGATTAACTGGCAGCAGGGGGCATCTGGATAGGCTTCAAACAAATACCTAGCTTTGGGAAATCACAGCGTGAGACAAGCTGATAAAGAAAGATTAATGATGGAAATCTCCTTTTGTGCTTATGTATTTTGAAGGTTTGGATTTGTCACAAGGACGGCATGCCAGCTCTTGGAGTGAGTTGAGGTTTGATTCTGAGAAAGTGGGAGAAAGAAGTGAGAGATTAGCGCCACCTATATGGAGCAATGGTGTGAGATTAGATGTGAAGGAAGTTGTAATTGGCTGGAGAACTGCAAATTTGGAAAATCACGCAAGTAAACATATTTTGAAAATATGGAATTTTAGTAAAAGACTGATGCTAAGGGTGGAAAATAACCAAACCTAGACCCTGGTCAACCTCCCACTGGATACAAGACTCCATTTAAGTTGGAGGTTTTGACAACTTGAAGAGTCCCCACATTGCTGCTTAGAAAATTTAAATTACGACTAACACAAGCTGCAAGAGGATCCTAGTGTCATTTGATTATAACAAGAAGGAAGGGTTAAAACCATTGTATGCAACATCTCTTATATAAACCAAATTGTTATATTTTTAACCAGAGTTAATTTTTTACTCCAAAGAATTCTTTTCCTCGTCATCGACCTGTCCTTCACTTCAGTTTACTTTGATAGGAATTTTCTCACCCTCTGAGATCAGAAATACAATGTGCCAGAGGAGTGAAGGGTTGTGAAGGAGACAAATGCCAACATGATTGTGCGGATTGTGATTGTGCAATTCACAAAGCATTGACAAGTGAGTGGTCAGCTAGATGGTAACCATGGTGGTCAGAAGAAACTAAGGCTAACATGGAGGAGTGGGTTACTTTATTGGTTGCCATTTATCAGGATCAACCAGTGCTACAACTATTTAAGCCTCAAATCCTGGAATAGAAAGTTAGCATGGTCGCCACACAGTGGTATTCAGTTCTGCTGGGAGAAGCATATTTTCATAAGAAAGTCCTATAGTACAATCAAAAATAGTATTTTTCATAGAAAACACACTGGTATACGAGAATACAGTAATGGTGTTGAACCCCTCATGATTGGGGTCTGTGAACCATTACAGAGGTATGTTAGGTTGCTACAGATCGTAAAGGGATGGAATATCTAGTGCTGTGGTTGTGAAGGTAAACATTTATATTGATTGCACAGATAAAAAATATTCATGAAAATCAACAATCTATAATCCCATTACATGTGGGTAGATTTAGAAAAAGACAGAGGAAAGCCACAGCACGTGTGTTAGAAAGTGACTGTAGACGAGATGCCAGATCAGGACCTATCACATTGCATGGGTAATAACAGTCAAAAAAGAATTTGATGAATTGTAAAAATGATTAAATTATTTAATCAAATACAGTTTTTTTTGTTTTGTTTTTCTATTTTTTTTTTTTTTACCTTTAAGATTTCCAAATTTTAAATATTAATTTTGCTCAGAAGATTTTACGTTGTGTACCTGTCTTGGTTCTAAGAACTGAGCTGCTTGACCTACATATGTTGAAAGGCGAAAAATTTCTAGCAGAAAAAATAAACTCTGTTGAAAATCTATAAAGTTTATTAAATAATGAGAAAATATATAAGTTGCAACTTTTGGCACACAATGGTTTTAAAAATAAAAAATTCAAATTGACATGAAAAACTGAATCTTGAGCATTTTTATCTATTTTTGAAGTTGACGAGACACAGGTAGGGATTCAATAATTAATGAAAGCCAATAACCTATAATACCTTTGCATGTGGACAGATTTTACAAGTGGATGTGTACACTTGATGGCTAGTTGGAATGAGGCTAACTTGATTGAGTAGTGTAGAAAGCCGAGATAATGATTTTTTTTTTTTTTTTACAGCTTATCGTCCCTTTGTCGGTTATGTAAAATCAAAACATACTTCAAATTGTGGATGGTTGCTGACAATACCCAGTGTTACATCTAAGTACAAACACTCCTTAACTTTGATGATCAATGGCTACTTCTGTCGTTTCTCTCTCTCACCTGACCCATGTCATTTAGTGGAAATCTTTACGTTGTGTACCTGTCGGGATGAATTAGGCTGTGCGCCATCTTTCTTTCCTCCCCAACAGGCCATAGTTTTCATTTGTGGTTAAGGTAATGTTTCATCTTAGCAACTTTTGTAATTCAGATGACTTTCCTGAAAGGTGAAAAATTTCTAGCAGAAAAAATAAACTCTGTTGAAAATCTATAAACAGTTTATTAAATAATGAGAAAATATAAAAGTTGCAACTTATACAGTAAATTCTTTTCTCCCTTGAGGCATTGAGAGATATATAATAGTTAAAATGCAGCTGTCTTCACAACTTTGCTGCAGTCAGAATTTTGACCAATCCGGATGGCTGTACGGTCCAGTGATGTCCTCACAAATTTCCAGGAACTGGTTCCATAAATGCAGGTAATCTTTAGGAATGTCTTCTGCTTATTTTCTTTTCAATCTGAAAATGGAAACAAAGGACTTTATAGTATCAAAAAGGATAAAACCACTTCGATAATAAACACATTTTCTATGAAATTATTTCCAGATTGAAATTCCTTTCTCATCATATTTCTGTTCTTTTTGACTCTAGTGTCATCAGCTGTGTTATGGTTTCTTAGCCACATTCAAACGGAATCACTGCAGTCTCAAAGCTCCAGTAGAAGACCAATCAAATTATTGGCAAGATTTGCCACATTTTTAACTTTTTTTTTTAGATGTGTTTGGTTTATTTTGTTTTACGGCATATCAACCTCAATGGGTTATTTAATGCCAACAACATTTTTTTATTGCTGGTAATATTTTGTTTTGTCAAAAATCTGTTTCTGGTAATATTTTTCCTTCAAAATTGTATTGCTGGTAATAATTTTTTTCAAAAAAAGTATTGCTGGTAATAATTTTTTTCAAAAAAAGTATTGCTAGTAATAGTTAACTATTTTCCCATAGCTGGGACCCTAACTGGTGCTACCACCCTGGGAACACCAGCAATTAAGATGCGGTTCCACACTCCTCAAAACCTTTTGATCAGAGGCCTTGCTGCTGGATGTAGTTTATCATCTTACCCAGGACGCGGATGTAGTTTAAGGTCTTACTCAGGACGACCACTGCTGGTATGGTCCCAGCATAAACTGAATAAAGTTGTATGTGTATGCACTTATAAGGATAGCATGAACAGGATCCTATTAGTGTTGCATGTGATCCATGCTTGTAAAATACTGAAGACCAGACATTTTGGTAAGCTTTCTGTACAAGTCTGGTGAATAGCAGACATTTTCCAATTCAGTCTGGGTCTGGCAGAATTTTGACAAACACGTTAATCATGTCATAACTTCCTCAGGGCTGTAAGCTTAGGTAGGGAATTTCAGCTATATGGGGTTTTACTGAATCTTACTTGGTTTAGTTTAGGTTCAAATCTTCCTGATGCTTTCCTCATAATTTCCAATCAAAGAGCTTCTTCCCACAAACCACTGCCCTATGGAACAGACTCCTAACAGGAGATATTTCCCCAATCACGACAATCTTAACTTCCAGACTTAACTGTGACCTTCCCCTTCTATCCAAATAAACTACCCGTTAATGTAACCCTCTACCTAAAAAGGCCCCCAGCCTTGGAAAAGGAATGTACCTTGATTTACCTGAATGTCAAAAAAAAAAAAAATTTATCAGTCCAATATTTTTTTCCAACAGGTTTTTAACCACTCCCTTATAGATTTCTCCATTTAATATAAAAACTCCGTCACTAACTCTCTCAATGCCTGAAGTCACCAAACAATATTTCACACACTAATATGACTCAGTCAGAGCCTGTGCCCTGTTACACTTATGCTATAAATTCAAACCCTCACTGAAAACTCAAAACACTTATAAAATGTCAAAAAAAATAAAAAATCTGTGTGGCAATTCTAAGAGAATTGGTAATCCTACCAGGATTTAGCATTGGTGGCCATAATCTTAACATAAGACATGCAGATGACACAGTACTGATAACAGCCACAGAAAAGAAATTACAAAACCTCCTCCTACAGAAGGTAACAAAGGAGAGCAAGAAGAAGGGACAAAGGAGAGCAAGAAGAAGGGACTAAGCACAAACTACAAAACAGAATGCATGGTCATCAGTAAAAGGATGAGCCCAAAATGCGATTTGCAGGTTGGAGACACTAAAAACAAGCAGGGGTCGAAAATTAAATATCTAGGAAGCATTCTGACAGAGGACGGTAAGTGCAATGCTGAGATCCAAAGACATATTGGGACTGCCAAAGAGATATTCCAAAAGCTAGGCAGAGTATTACAAGACAGGAGGATTTCTTTGGCACAGTGGATAAAGGTGTTAGTTAGATCCAGTGTGAGTTCAAAACCCGGTTAAGGCCTTGGAGAACTTACAGAGGGGAATTAACAGGAGATAACTGATAACTGACATCCATTAAACATGGAACAAGAACAGTCTACCCCAGTGAGTGAAATAAAGGGTTCAGTTCGACATTTCAACCACCTGAAGAAGGCCGGAGTGTACAACGTCCGAAACGTAATATGGCAACAGAAATGAGGACAATAGTCCGAATAATGTAAATAGTTTCACTCCTTTGAACCCACAAGATGTTTCAACTAACTTTACCCAAGACTTTCTTGGATCAAAATTTAAAAATAGGATGTGCAGGAAAGATTAAGTGTCAGAGTGAGAACCTGAGCAATGAAGGAGAAGGGGGATATAGATATGTCATCTAATAAAAATTCCAGATAATATTACTGCAAGTGGAGTTCGAATTCCAGTCAAATCTATTACATTCACTTACATGCAAATACCCTTGGGAAACGTATGAATCCTCTTCTTCTCCCTCCAGCTATGGGTAAATAGCAGCACAGACCAGGTTCTATAGCCTTGGATGTAACTGGTCTACCGCAGAAAGAAATGGCAACCTACTGCAAGAATAAAATCTGCCTAGTCAGTCAAGTATTGAAAGATACAGGATTGCCTAAGCATGTATCACACATGGTAAATAACTGACTGACTGACGTGCTAATACCCTTGGGAAAGGTATGAATCCTCTTCTCCACAAGCTATGGGCAAATATCAGGACAGACTGGGTTTTATAGCCTTGGATGGCAACTGGTCTAACGCAGAAAGAAATGACAACTTAGCAGAAAAAATCTGCCTCGTCAGTCATGTATCATGATCACCTAAGTATGTATCACGCATGGCACATAACTGAAATCAAGCAAGTAAAATGAAGATGAAAGAAATACTAGTCAAAAATTAATAATAAATAATGGCCGATACTGCTTCACTGAATTAGTAAAAAAAAACTAGTCAAATTTAGTTTCACCAGTCAAATCAGCATCATCTCTTACAAACTGAAAATGAAAGAAATCTTAGTCTAAAATTAATAATGGCTGACAATGCTTCATCTAATAAAAATTCAAGATAATATTACTACGAGTGTAAATAATGCAAGTAAAATGAAGATGAAAATATATGAATCAAAAATTGATAATATTTGACAAAATTTTATCTAATGTGTATTTAAGATAATAATACTAACAATAATAATGTGCATTGTTTTCCTGAAGGTTCTTTTTCAAATCTGATAAGCACAAAGATTCTTTTCATTCTTCCAAAAATTGCCAATACACTTACACCTCAACTTCAGCCAAATCTGAACGCCTACCCACTCTGTTCTTGTCCAAGAAACACAGCTCAGATTTCAGGAATAGTAACTGCATAGTCTTCATCTGTTTCAATTCCAATATCTTCCTGCAGAGGAAAAACAAAACATATGTTTAAACTATTTTTTTTTTGGTTTTCTGACAGAATATTATGGCTTGGTTTTCTTTGACGATTTTCTGACAGAATATTATTTCTGTCCATAAATTAACATTACCAGTTTGGTATCCATTACTTTGCTGACAGCAAAATGACAAAATTTAAAATACAACATTCATTAGAAAATATATTCCGTTTACATACAAGGAAACATGAAAATGACTTCAAAAGGCCACACATTTCAGCTTGTACTCTTTTTCTGTTATCCAAGGGTTCTTATCAAACAGAAAGGGAAAATTAGCCCTCAAGACATGGATGTCCATTTTAATTTCAGTCTTTTTTTTTTTTTTTAATCATTTCACTCCAAGCAAGCTAATAAAGCCACTAAGATACAACCAAGTATGTAAGAATATGAAAAAAAGATTGTTAAGGCGACAGAAAATAATGATTGGCATTGCATTTAAATTTCTGAAGATCAAATCTGACTGGGAAGCAAAAAGCCAGAAGAGAGTTCCACGAGCAAGAAGTGCATCAGAAAAAACTCTTAGCATAGAATTTACAGTTACATCTAGCCATTTCAAATGTAAAATGATGAGACCTAACTGCCAATCTAGTACTGTGCTGAAATTCATAGGATCTAAAATTAATTTAATATTTGCAAAGGCATGGAAACATATTTTCAATGAGTTTGAAATAAGTCACTGGAATAATAAATTCCCCTCCAATGCAATCTAGACAGAATCATAAACCCTAAGATTTTATTGAAATATTAGGAAATTATTGAGTATTAAGTAAGGTTAACTTTTTAAAACTTTTTGGCAAACATGGACTTTCCTGCCTGCAAAAAGATGGTTTTTCTCATGGTACTGTTATTTTTATGCCCTTTACTCTTCGGCAATGTTTGTTGCTTTAAAAAGCAATAATTAGAATTGAAATAAAATCAAAACGTATGATGAATGTGAATTTACAGTTTGTTTGTTTTTGAGAATTTACAACAAAAATATTAAATACTATGAGATTATTCATTTACACGAATAATAACTATAATAATTCTATAACCTAATACAATAAAAACGAATTCAATGCAATATTTACCATTTACTAATTTATAAAGAAAGAAATATGAAAACAATTTTCTGTACATAAACATTTCTGTAAATAAATATTTACTAAATTATTAAAATATGTGAACCAACTATAAGGAAATCTTTATTATTTACCATTTTATAAAGTTCAAATTGATTGGCAATTAGCCAATGTTTTGTCACTGATTCCAATAAACAATCAAATAGTGTAACTAAACAATTTAATGAATAAACACTTAATAGTGGAAATAAACACACCTCCCACACACTATGATCATCTCCACAGGCCGATGTTATCAAGTCACCTGCTTGACAACTTGACGTTGGTGACATTGTATTGACAGTTTGTTATACACAGTCCAGAAAAATATGGAAGAAAATAGAGAAAAAATATCAGAGATACATACAAAAAGTTGTTTTTTGGTTTTCGGATAGCCTTCCAAAATTGCTCCAAGAATGTCATTAGTCTGAGGGAAAAAAAAAAATACATATTATATATATATATATTTTAGATCATTGCAAACATTTGTGTCTGATTAGAAAATTGAAAAAAAAAAAAAAATATATATATATATACATATATTTTAGTTCATTGCAAACGTTTGTGCCTGATTAGAAATTTGAAAAAAACAAAACAAAATATATATACATATATACACATATATATATATATATATATATATATATATATACATACAAAAAAACATTTATTCATCAAGTACATAGTCTTCATTGTTTTAATGAACTGTCTCACAATGTTCTGCAAGATTCTTGATGCAATTTTCGGTGACAAATTGTGTTTTTTGTTGGAGGAGGTTGTGAGGTAGTTTTTGACTGTCTGCACAGAGTCAGATTTTTGTCATTTAAATTATTCTATAGAGACTAAAACAAATAAAAATCCAAAGGTGCCAAGACTGGAGAATACGGTGGGTGCTGGAGGGTTTTCCATTTAAACTCTTCAAGTTTCTGCAAGGTGTGTTTTGTAACATGCAGTCTTGCACTGTCATGGTGGAAAGTGAAACCTTTTCAAGTTGCCGATATTGGTCAGTTTTCTTGAGCCCAAGTCTCTTCAAATGTTGAAAGGCAGGTGAAATATCAACTTTCAAACTCTTCAGTATCCGTCTATATTTCTGAGATGAGGCATTATGTACACTATTTACATTATTCGGACTATTGTCCTCATCTTTATCACCATATTTATTACAACATTTCGGCCTTTCAGTATCTGTCTATATTTCTGAGATGAGGTATTATGTACACTATTTACATTATTCAAACTATTGTCCTCATCTTTGTTGCCATATTTATTACAACGTTCGCCCCTTCAGTATCTGTCTATATTTCTGAGATGAGGTATTATGTACACTATTTACATTATTCGGACTATTGTCCTCATCTTTGTCGCCATATTTATTACAACATTTCGGCCTTTCAGTATCTGTCTATATTTCTGAGATGAGGTATTATGTACACTATTTACATTATTCAAACTATTGTCCTCATCTTTGTTGCCATATTTATTACAACGTTTCGCCCCTTCAGTATCTGTCTATATTTCTGAGATCAGGTATTATGTACACTATTTACATTATTCGGACTATTTTCCTCATCTTTGTTGCCATATTTATCACAACGTTTCAGTGTTCTTCTTTGGTTGGAATGTTGAACCCTTTATTTCGCTTGCTAGGGTAGACTGTCCTAGTTCCATGTGCCATGTCTAATGGATGCCAGCTATCTCCTGTTAATTCCCCTCTCCAAGTTCTCCACTGCCTTAACCAGGTATTGAACTGTCACTTGATCTAACTAACACCTTTATCCACTGTGCCATGTGTTCTTGAGGACATCCGTGTATGAATTTTTGGGTATTATAAACCTAATGTCTTCAGCAACCATTTTTTTTACCAGTACTCATATTGCAATTTTTGCTGTTATCATTGTTTTTACCAGAGCTCATATTGCAATTTTCATTGTTATTATCACTTTTCTCTGGTACTCCTTATTACTCGTTCCCATATTGTATTCATTTCCATGCTTGGTCGGCTCAGAAGATTTTTGTTTCTTTCAAATTCTTAGCAATCTCTTTCATGGAAATCTTCAGTTTATTCACCACAATATCAAGGAGAGTGTCTCCACCAATGTTAAAACGTCGCCTAGAGTGTGGTTGATTGTTTAGGCTAAAAATCGCCTTGACAAAATTTGCCTAACTTAACTGTACAAAGAACTGGAGCACAATCCAAATAGACCTTCTGAATTTTTTTTTTTTTTTTTGTCACAGTTTTTGATGTTTACACCTTTCCAAAGTTCATAAGGCATAATGTAGTGAAAGTACAATTTTTCATCCTCCATCCTTAAGGCATTCATTTGTGGACAAAATGTCTACATTCAATACCCCAGGCTTATCGGCTGACATCGGCCAGCCATATATTTTCAGGCCTACAGGCAAACATCGGCTGGTGATATATTCTAAGGCCTATAGATAAATGTCAGCCACACCTATGTTGAATTCTAGGGGTAAACAATGGACAGGCCCATTGGTCAGTCATATACTGAAGCCTATCAGTCGGCCGTGTGCTGAAACCTATACGCAAATATCAGTCGGCCGTGTGCTGAAACCTATACGCAAATATCAGTCGGCCGTGTGCTGAAACCTATACGCAAATATCAGTCGGCCGTGTGCTGAAACCTATGTAGAATATTGGTTAGCTTGCCAGTGGGTCTGACACACAAATAGGCAAGTGTAGCCAAAGCTAAGAACTGACTCGAGTCATTTCATGGAGAAATATATGGGGGAATAAAGACCCCTCATGTAAATGTATTGGGCAGGTCCATTCTAGCAAAATGGACCAACCTAACTGGTGTATTAGACACTCTCCTATAAAATGAGGTAAAATCAGCTGGTTTGCTTTACAAGGAAACACAAGAAGGCAGCCATGTTGGCAGGTAAGTCACTTGACTTCTACAACCTACAGGTATCAGTCAGTTGTATAATGTTATGTAGTTGTTTCACAGTGGAGGCTGGTATTTGTACTAAGTCAGTCCTAAAATAGGTTCGACGTACAAAACGTTAGGAACTTGATATAATAGGTAATGACGCAGTGGCTGATACTTTAATATCCGACTAACGGTCGTCTGACTGACCAACTCCCTCATCGACAGCTACTACTACTCCTACTTATTATAGGTGGGAGAGTCTATTAACAATAGAATAGATGTGTTCCACTATAACATATACTGAAGCCTATATATAAATATTGGTCAGTCCTGTACTGTAGCCTAGAGGCAAACTACTAGTTGGCTGTATACTTGAGTCTATTGTTAAGTCAGAGTTGACTACTTACCATACGTTTTCTTTTACGCCATTCTTTGACATACTTCTGTCTTTCTTCACAAACCTATTGACAAAACAGAAGAAGAGAGATTAAAGCAGAAACCTTAATCTGGATAAAGGAAAAAACTGAATTTTTCTACATTCAGTTTGTTTTATAAGCTGATATTGGGCACTAGAATCCTTCCTCAGTGATGTCTATTGTTACGAGGATGCATTTCTATAATAAGAAAGTCTCAATAAGTTTAAAATTTATAGTAAGGGATTCTACTGAGTCCTACCTGTTAATACAAAAAAGTTTTCTTTCATGAAGTAGATATAAAATAGAGAAATTTGAAATAGAACGTTTGGAAGATTCTAGATCATTCTAGTATATTCAAGAAGAATCTAGATGATTCAAGAAACATCTAGAAATATACAAATTAGGTGTTAGCCCCTATAAAAATGGGATTTTGGAAAAGGGTTGTCAGTTGGTGAAGGGGAATTTCTGATGTTATCAACTCCAGCTTTTGATTCAAGGACTATTATATCCAGCCGAAAGAATCTTTATAAAAAGTTGCCGACCAACCAAAACCCAAAAGAGAATTTCATGAAACAAATTTGGCAAATAGAATTTTGACTAATTTTCATTGACCAAACTAAAAATTAATATTTATTTACACACCTTTGTAGATTTATAAATATAGCACTTAGATTACTTCGCTAGCCCTAAAGTGATAAAGATAATTGACTCCCTTTTCTTTCTCCCTCGTAACACTTTGCCAGTAACTCTGTGTTTTCTGTTTTTGTAGGCCACAATTGTTTATCCTGTATATATTTTATGTTCTGTTTTAGTAAATTAAATATTTGTTTGTGATTTAGCTCTGTGTTGTGGTAAATCATTTTTTTTTTTCCTTTGTTACAATTATTATCAACACGTAACACTATCTCAAAATCGTAGAAACTTTTGGACCTCCACAACATCAGACTTTCTCTCCCAGCCAAGATCAGTCATTTCTCGACTAGCATTCTGGCATAACTTCTGTGTGATTGCAAGAATTGTAAACCATATTTGCATATGCAAATGTGATACTTTTGTTCAGTTCCAGGTGGGAATTCTGACCAATCAGAATTTATTTAACATTTTTCTTTAGACTACTGGTGTTTTTTGCCAATCAAAGGGAAGGATTCTGTTTTGCCCTTAACCTATGAAAAAACAGGAGGCAACCGAAATATGGTTCTACAGAAGAAAAGATAAACTGCATTATTAATATTACATGTTTTACTGCTGCATTCTTTTTTAAGGCTTCTAAGTTGCAGTAACCTTATTGTTAATTTCACTTAAATGTGTTTTCTGTTACCATAGCAGGATATGACAACACAACTATGAAATACAAACAAATTCAAATTCTGGGATCAGAGTCACTTTCAGTGGCAGGATAAACTTTTTGTACAATAAATGAAGTCTCATACAGAGTGATAAAGGTTAAAGAATGGAGAATTGAAAAAGCAAAGCAGCATTCTAAAACTAAGCAATGTATAAGGAAACAGGAAAATTTTAGGAGATTAAAAAAAAAGCCAAATTGTTATGTAATATGAATCATCTCATATGATGGTGAAGGTTGGACAATTTCCTCAGATATGAAGAAAAAACAGGAGGCAATCAAAACATGATTCTGCAGAAGAATGCTAAGAATGCCATGGACAGAGCAATGGAAGCAATGAGGTTTGAAGTAAAAAGGAAACAAAGAAAACGAAAATTGTACTTAGAATGAAAGTTTTGGATACATAATGAGGAAATACCAAAAAAAAAGAAAAAAAAAGAAAAAAAAAAAGAAATGAAGAATAAAATCTCATGTATTCATAATATTTCTTGAATTTTTTCTTTTTTAATTTATAGCTGTTAACCTTTAGCAAACTGTATTATTAATATTACATGCCTTTCTATTGTATTATATTTGAAGGCTTCTCAATTGCAGTAACCTTATTGTTAATTTCATTCAAAGGTGTTTTCTATTTCCATAGCAGTATATGACAACACAACTATGAAATACAAACAAATTCAAATTCAGGGATCAGAGTCACCTTCAGTAACAGGATAAACCTTTTGTACAACAAATGGGGCCACATACAGCATGATAAAGGTTAAATGTTATTCAAAATACTCATTCAGAATTGTGGCTACCATTTTTAGCTAATGAGAAACGTAGTTCCAATTTATATCTATTAAAACTTTTATATGTCAGTGAGGGTTGGATAATCTGCCCAAAAGGAAAAACAAGAGGCAACCAAAATCTCTCACGTATTTATAATACGTTCCTGATATTTTTGAATTTAATGCTGTTAACCTTTAAGCACTCTGCATTATTAATATTATGTCCCTTTCCATTGCATTATTTTTGAAGGCTTCTCAATTACAATAAGCTTATTGTTAATTTCACTCAAAGGTGATTTCTGTTGCCATAGCAGGATATGACAACACAACTATGAAATTCAAATAAATTCAAATTCTGGGATCAGAGTCACCTTCAGTGACAGGATTAACATTTTGTACAACAAATGGGGTCATATACAGAGTGATAAAGGTTAAATGTTATTCAAAGTACTCATTCAGAATTGTGGCTACCATTTTTAGCTAATGAGAAACATAGTTTCCATCTTATATCTATTAAAACTATTAACTGTATTGCTTCCATAGACTCAAATATCTTGCCTCAAAATTTACAGATTACAAAACTTACAATAAACAAACAAATGTTCTTGATGTAGGCTCAACAAAGGCTATCATGACAACGTTATTGATTGGATTTTCTCTAAATTTCAAAATATACAGGTGCGATGGATAAATTGTCATCTAAATGACACAAAAATAAAATTAACATTGATTTTCATTTTAACAGAAACATTTACCAAAATTACACAAAAATATCTTGAAGTAGAAAAGAGTAAATTTATTCAATAAAATTGCCATTGGCTTCATCCATAGCCTTCAGATGATTTCAGAATCTCTTGCAACCCTTCTGGATGGTATCCTTGTTTAGGCTGGTGACTGCTGCCATAATACTCACCTTCAGTTCATCTTTGCTGTTACAAGGAATTTTGTTGGTCTCTCGCTAATCTACACCTAACAGATAATAATCAAGGGAGTTAAAATCTGGGGAGTTAGGTGGCCATATGTAACGAGTGATGTGGTTGCAGAAATTATCTGACAGCTATGATTGAGTTCTCCTGCATGTGTGGCATGGTGCAGAGTCCTGTTGCCAGATACAGGATCTTCCAGCAGCCACCCTCTTGATCCAGGATAGCACTACTTCGTCAAGGCACTTGATATAGGCCTCATTGTTGTGTCTGAGGCTCTGTGAGAAGATGAATGGAAGCTTAATGCTGCCATTAATAATAATCACTCCAAACACCTTCGTAATCACCATTAGACTCATCTACCTCTTTCCGAATCCTCTGCACTGTCCTCAGATTGACACCCAAACATTCTGATATGTTCATATTGGAGCTTCCTGTGCTGCATGCCGTTTCTAAATTTCTAGCAGAGTGAATTGTGACATGGTGCTCTTTTTCTCACAGATTGTGCCCAACTGATCCTATTATACTGTGTAGTAAACAAAATCAAAAACAACGCACATGCGTGAAATTAAAAATATAAAATGGCGACAATTTACCCACAGACGAGAAAATTTGCCCTAGAAATCATTCACTGTTTAGGCATTAATATTTCCGCATTTCTTAACAAAGAGACATCTCTCAGTGCCTCAAGGGTAGAAAAGTAGTGAATGGGATGAAACAGCCTTATAGCTGTTGTATGATTTTTATATTTCATCCTGTTGATAATTTTCCAAGTGTTGTTTCTTCTGTTGGTCCTTTTACATCTTTTTTCTGCAAGATCACCTGACATTGAAGAAACAGTACAATCAAAATATCACCCAGATCAGCAAAAACCACGGTCTATCATTTCTGGCAGGTGTATAATGAACACATAAAATCCACTGGTTGACACAAATTTTGGTGAAGGAAACAAACCAGTGAAATTGACTGCACTTCACCGAAATGTAACAGGTATGGTATTTGAAATTTAGATGTAGAACCAGATGAACCAGATGAAAGCAAAAATAAGTATGTACTTACACAGAAATTGCTATAAAATGATTTACATGTCTAAAAAAATAAGTCGAACATAAATTAACCTCCCAACATTTATCAATAGGCTACCAGTTAATATTTACCTATAGGCTTAATAACCAGTTAATATTTACCTATAGGCTTAATATTTACACAACGGCTTAATATTTACCTACAGGCTTCAGTATACAACCAGCTGATATTTACCTATTTGTTTCAGTGCATGGCCAATTATGAAGAAGGAGATGACTGACCTGCAGTGAATCTTTATTGTGATTCTGATTGGTTAATAAGGGAATGAGCTAAGGGAGATAGTGAGGTTTGTATTTACTTTATACACCACATCTCTCCTCTTGAATAAGTTAGTATTACAAATTAACTTTATGGGATTTAATTTTTGCAAACCATCACAGAGCTTGACTACTCCCATGTTTGCTTGGCATTATTCCGGTCGTATGCTGAAGTGATTCTGTAACCACTTCTGGTTACAGCTCTGTTAGAATCTGGTCGTGCTGTATTTAACAGTGGTTGCTCAGCTGCGACTGTTTTTTTTTCTGGCTAGGTTCCAAGGGCACTGCAGTTGTTCTGGATTGGGACTGATGATCAGCATTTCTCGACAATCGTATGTACCTTCGGTTCATCCTATAATTCCAGCTGGCAGTTCTATGAAGTACATTCTTAGCTAATGTCTTTTTTTGACACTACTCACCAAGACTCCATGCTTGCATACTTAGCTTGCAGATGTATGCGCTTAGGATCCCTATGGGTCTTAATCCAGCCTTTCCTAACCGGTATGTTGCATTTGGTGAACAGCATCAGTACCGGTCATGTTTGGTGGTTAAAACTAATGGTAGGTGTATAACCATATGTTTAATGGAACTTTAGCCAGAGTAGTCACACCCCCAGTGTTACAGTTAAGAGAAGGAATACATGAACTGGGTGTGGCTATTTCTGTCATTTCTCTCCCCTCACTAGACTTGTGTTGTCTATTGGAAATCTTCCTTTACAGTGTGTACCTGCTGGGACGAATTATGCAGTGCATCTTTTTTTTTTATCCCCCTTTCCAACAGGCTGCAGTTTTTATTTGTGGTCCAGGTGATGTTTTGATTCTAGTGACTTCCCTGAAGGTGGAAAATTTCTAACGGAAAGAACTTTCTTGATATTGGTATATCGACAATTTATTTATGATGAGAAAATATAAAAGTTGCAATCATCACATTTATACAATTCAACTTTAATAAATTCTTTTCTTCCCTTGAGGCATTGAGAGAGATCTAATGGTTAAAATATAGGTGCGTTTCCCACTTTGCTGGGGATAGAATTTCAAAGAAAAAAGATGGCAGCTTGGTCCTGGTGGCCTAGCGCGGACTGAGTAAAGTGGCATGTATAGACTTATAAGTATAACCGCCTGAACAGGGGGCTTTGATTAATTAGGCACCCACACAAAACCCCTCTTTCTTAACCTTTAGCACACTAATTTCTTTCTAGAATTGTTCCCCCTGCCACTGCATTTTTTTGAGGGTGCAAACACCTACTGTTTTAAAATTGTTATAACTTTCTTTGTATTGTTTGTATAGATTTTATTTTTTGTATACTAATAAAAGAATGAATGAGGATTATTTTGTTGTAATGAATTACGTTTTGCATGCGTGCTTTGACATTGAAAACAAAAAAAAAAAAATGAAATGCAAAATAAAAAAACAAATATATATAAAAAAAATACATAAATAATTCAACATATTTTAACTTTTATTACTCCCCGTGGAGTTCCGGGGGGGGGGGGGCAATAAGAAGGAAAATGACTAAAAAGGCTTTCATTTCGTCAAAAAAGTGATGTGTTTCCTCGTGCTTACATATGAGAAGACACTAGCATTTGTTTGCTTTTTCTTTCACCTGACTCATGTTTATTTGTCTCGTTGAATAATGTTATTATTTTGTCGTTTATAAATAGGCAAAATAATTAACCTTCAGAAAGGCTATCAGGTATATTGATGGTCGCCAGTAGCTACCATAAAATTAGTCAGGCATGGATGACAGTAGCCGCTAGTGGTCATCGTCACTTTCCGCCATGTCACTAGCGTGGTTATCACTCCGACCACTTCTCCATCAATATCCACTTGAGTAAAGCCTCCAAAATCATCATAGGAGTGTTAATAAAAAAAAAAAAACTCCTGAATAAAGGCTTTGTTGGATATTGACACAGCCATTTTTGTTTACAAAATATTGTGAAAAAAATTAATGTGGGTTTGATTGATGTTACACCTCATGTAGAGTCAAGAAGAATTCAAAATGGCGTTGGAATTTAGAATTGTTCCAAAGCAGTAGTAGGCAATTTCCAGCTTAAAATACTGGAAATAACAGTTGACAAATGTTTATTTAGAGCAACCATCTCAGGTGACAGATGCCACCGATAGTAATAACAGAGAGAATTCTACAGCGGCTATTTTCGCCTGTGGTGTGGTAAAGGTTAATACTTTGCTTAGTTTTTGGAAGGCATTTTTTATTATTGCAGTTGTATTTTACCATTGTCTTTTATAATGTTAAGTATGAATGATTGATTATTGTCGAAGAATGAAAAATCAATGGTATGACACCTTCAGAAAAGGCAAAGACGATTGTGATTATAATACCATAACCACAACTATCTGGACTGCAATAATAATAACTCGTAAGACCCGTGAAAATTTCATGAGTTTTTCTATTTTAATTTTTTGATGAATCTTAATTCTTCAGTTAATGATTGAATAAGCTCATGGCGAGTTCTATGACAATAAAATATCCATAGAAATTTCTCTATCACATCATTAAATATTTGAGCTAAACAACTTTAACAAAATATTGCTCATCCTGGGTAAACAATAAACATCCAAAAGCAAGGCCTCTGATCAGGAGGTTTTGAGGAGCGTGGAACCACCTCTTACTTGCTGGTTTTCCCAGGACCACCCTGACCCGGGGTGGTAGCACCTGTTAGGGTCCCAGCTATGGGCAAATAGTTATACCTCCCCCTCAAACTATAAAATTGTAAAAAGAGGTTTTAATACAGCAATAGGTTTTTGCAAAACAAAAAAAAAAAAAAAAAATTACCAGCAATAAATTTTTGAAGAAATTAAGAATGAATTATATTTTGATATAATGCATAACTTTCTGCATGCATGTTTTGACGCTAAAAACAAAAAAATTGAAAATAGTAGTAAGGGAGAGAATTCTATATTGTATAGCAATCGAGTCTGATATGTGAGACTACCCACCTCTGCAGCTCGTTGCACAAAGATATAGACCCCACGTCGTAGAATTTCTGTGCGGCGGATCGAGCGAGAGGCGGGCTCACAGGCGAAAGAAAAACACAACTACAAACTTGGGAAGGACGAAAAGAGAAGGGAGGGCGTGTGACCTTTTGTGGATGATTAACTCTGGGCTGATTCTCGGCTGTCAAAAAAAAATATATCTTAACTTTAAAACTAACAATGTCCGGCTGCTAATGTGTCGCTCTTCGTTATTACTTGCTCTGACCTAAACCAACCTTCCTCGAACCTAAACTAAGCCTCACTGTCCGTAACCCAAAGCGCACCCGTATATATGCAGAGTCCTCTTTCATCATTTCCGGGAAAGGGACACCCACGAATAAACCCATAACTTTTTCATGACCATTTCTCCCTTTGAAGAAAGTGGACATAAAAATATTTCTTAGCCTAGCTGACTCCGATTCAGGGACATTAAATTCAGACCCTTTTAAGTTTTGACCAGAGCCGGTCTTTTAACTATCTTCGTATTTTGACAAGTACTTAACACTTATCTACCCTTTTGGCCATATGTCCAAAACATGTTTTTATCTAGATTCCTAATCTACTCATTGGGTCTTGAAGTTTGATATCCAGGTCAAATCTAACTAATCTTCTCGCACATATGTGTCCGCGCACGCACACACAGATGTGTGGGTGTATATGGGCGCACACACACACGCGTGCGCATATATCCAACTCATAGTGTCACAGATATAAGGAGTTGTTCATTTTTTTTTTCAGCAATTTTATCAATAGGTCATATATACAATAGATATTTATGCAGCCATTTTTGTTTACATAAAATTGCGAAAAAAATAATACGGGTTTAATTGATATTACATCTTATGTAGAGTCGAGGAGAATTCAAACCAGTGTTTGGGAAATGGAAGAATTCAAACCAGTGTTTGGGAAATGGAAGAATTCAAACCAGTGTTTGGGAAATGGAAGAATTCAAACCAGTGTTTGGGAAATGGAAGAATTCAAACCAGTGTTTGGGAAATGGAAGAATTCAAACCAGTGTTTGGGAAATGGAAGTTTAGACTTGTTTCAAAGCAGTAGTAGGTGATTTCCAGTTTAAAACACTAGAAATAACAGTTGACAAATATTTATTTATAGCAACAGTCTCAAGGTGACAGAAGTCGCTGATAGTACTATGGGAGAGAATTCTATGGCGACTATTGTCGCCTGAAGTGTGGTAAAAGTTAACAACGTAGGGTGTGGTATATCGGTACTTATATATGAAAAATATAACTGCCTGAAGAGGTGCTTTGATTAATTAGGCACCAACACAAAAACCCTCTTTCTTAAAGAAATTTCTATTAGCATTGCATGTGACCCATGCTCCTTTCTGTGCAAAATATGCAGGATAGGGGTTTAAAATACTTGTGATTCAATCCTGGAGCTGCATTTAGGCTTTGCCAGTTTCTCCTGTCAGTTTCTGTATCAGGCGCCTGGTGAAACCTTGTCACTTTGAACAAGAAATTGCTGCTGCTATTTCCATCATTTGGATTTTGTATCTATTGTTACGAATGTGCACTGTGGCATAATGGATATCAGCTTCGAATGAGAAATCAGAAAACAGAGTTTGAATTCCAGTTAGGTTCATTACATTCACTTATGAGTAAAGGTATGAATCCATCTCCTCCTCCTACAACTGAGTTGAATAGTAAGACAAACTGAGTCCTATAGCCTTGGTTGGCAACCAGTCTACTGCAGAAAGAAACAGTAGCCTACTGTGGGAAAATCTTCTGCCTTGTC
The DNA here is from genome assembly GCA_963932145.1 of Acanthosepion lycidas. Lineage (NCBI taxonomy): Eukaryota > Metazoa > Mollusca > Cephalopoda > Sepiida > Sepiidae > Acanthosepion > Acanthosepion lycidas. The sequence continues at coordinate 28,324,838 of OZ010613.1, forward strand.
AGTGATGAATCAAAAGAGATATGATTGCCTAAGTGTGTATCATGTATGACACTCGACTGACTGACTGATTTGTGCTCTTACACGTGATAGCAGAGCATAGTGTCAAACTACGGGTTATGAACCCAGCATGCTTTCACTGTGCTACTCAGTGAAATTCAAGTACAAAGCAACAGCCCATTTACTTTATGTTTTGTTGCTTAGAAGTTGCCACTTCTGTTGGGGTTATACTTAAAATTTTGAGAGAATAAGAGTCCAAAAATGTTATGGGGGTAAAAAATCTTGAATAAATATCAAAAGAACATTTGGTTAAGAATAGATGACAAAGCATTTTTTTTATTTTTTGTTAAAAAAAAAAAAAAAACTTACTTTGTCCTTTTCTTCTTTAGAGATGACAGTCACATTTCCAGCCTTCAGCTTCGATAATTTCTCACTGAGAACAGAATTCTGGGGGGAAAAAAAAACAAAAAAACGGAAAGGACATTTAATGGATTGGTAAATCATGAAAAAAATTGGCAAACTTGGACCTTTGAGCCTGCATAAGAAAGGACAGTCAAAAGGAAGGTGTTTTCCGTGACACATTTTAACTTTACTCTTCGGCAATGTTTATTGTTTTTAAAAAAAACGTGATTAGAATTATAATAAAACCTAAACACATGGAAGTGAATTTATGCATGAATTAGATGAAGCCATTTCAATTATTATTAACTTTTGACTCGTATTTCTTTCATTTTATTTTTCTTACTCTTTATTAGACTCATAGTTTTCAAATTTTTGACAAATCATTGTCAATTATTATTAACTAGCAGTAGAGCCCGGCATTGCCTGGGGATGTAACAGATCAAGTATCGACCATCATAAAGACTGAAAAATAAAATTGACAAAGATTATTGTTTAAGGTTGACGGACACACATGTCTTAATTATTTTTTTTTGTTCCTTTTTTCTACGAATTGGTCAAACTCAAACTCAAACAAAAACATTGTTTTCAATCGTTATGAGTCTACTGATTGAATAGAATTTTATTATAAACAATTGTACTGTAAATGGAAATTTTAAAGCATTCTGAATGTAAAAATAAAGAAAAAAGTGTGCAAGACAATAAGAAACACTACCTGCCCCCCAAAAAAAAGTGAAGTTTTGTTGAAATCAGTTGAAAAATGTAGGAAATCTGATTCCATATATAAACGAACACACACACACAACCAACCTGGGTTTCATAATAAGTATAACTCGATATGAGTTGTCCCCCTTTCATTCCCCCCGATGACTCTTAATCGTGTTTTCAAATTGATTTCATGCAAAAACAATTGTGTTTTTTCAATTTTTGGCACTGTCAGAACCACCGCTAGGTAATTTTACGCAGTCCTGTGAAGTTTTGTTGAAATCGGTTGAAAAATGTAGGAAATCCAATCCAATATACAAACGTACAGACACACACATACACACACACACACACACACAATCTGCGTTTTATAATAAGTAAGATTTTAAATTACTGTATTATTTTGTGCCTAATTCAAGAAATTTCCAACAAAAATTAAAAGCTAAAAGGATGTGATCCTATTATATGCAAGTACACGTTTTCAGAAATTTTTACTCGGCTTATAAAACAACTTATGTGAAACGGCAAAATTGAAAATCCACTCAGATAAAGTTTGTCTATATTTGGACTTTTTTAGTTTTTTTTATAAATTTTTTTCTTTTCTGAGGCAATGTTTATTGTTTTAAAAGGCAATGACTAGAATTGTAATAACACAAAACCTTCAACTCTGACTCCTGTATTTTTGGCACCTCTGACTCCGACTCCTCTTCATGTAATTAAGTGATTATGGCCTACCAATCTCATAAAGCCTATGCAGATGCTCCTAACTCGAATAGGCCTATATCATTATAACTAGTTTATATCAAAGTATAAAGATATTGTGGCTTTTATATCATACTTGTTCATTCTTCAATATTTTCTGACAGAATTAGAGCCAAAATCTTTGAAAAGGATATAGAAGAAATAACAATTAAAATAATGTAAGACATTTTATATATATATATATATATATATATCTTTGCAAATAAGAAATAAGTACAGAACATTATTAAAACTACTTTATAATAGAAGTTGAAATATAATATTTTACAGAATGTGAAAGACATAACAAAATAAAAATTCTATAATGTAAGATTTTTTTTACATATGCAGATTTGCAAATACAAAATAACTACAAAAAATAAAATGACTTTAAAAAAGAAGTTGAGATGAATTTCTTTAAAGGAAATTCTAAATATACATAAGTCTTATAAATATATCTAAGTAAATATATATAAATTTATCTAAATATATGTAAGTCTTCCACTTACAACAATCTTCCTAATCGGTAGGTCCCTGGATGTAATTGTTAACAGCCAGTCCTCTGAATAGAGCTGAGGAGTTGGAACACAAAACCTTTGACTCAAACTCCTCTATTTTTGGCACCTCTGACTCCGACTCCTCTTTATGTAATTAAGTGATTATGGCCTACCAATCTCATAAAGCCTATGCATTTGCTCCTAACATAAGTAGGCCTATATCATTATAACTGGTTTATATTAAAGAATAAAGATATTGTAGATTTTATATCATACTTATTCATTCTTCAACATTTTCTAATTAAGTGATTATGGCCTACAAATCTCAAAACCTATGCATATGTTCCTAATTTGAGTAGGCCAATATCATTATAACTAGTTTATATGAAAGAATAAAGATATTGTGGTTTTTATACCATACCTATTCACTTTCCAATATTTTCTAACAGAATTAGAAACAAAATTCTTGATAATATATAGAAGAAATAACAATAAAAATAATGCTATTATATATATATATATATATATATATATATATATATATATATATATATATATATATATATATATCTTTGCAAATAAGAAATAAGTACAGAAGAAAATTAAAACTAAATCATAAGTTGAAATATAATGAATTTCTTTAAAGGAAATTCTAAATATACATAAGTCTTATAAATATATATAAGTAAATATATATATATCTAAATATATGTATGTCTTCCACTTACAACAATCTTCCTAATCGGTAGGTCCCTGGATGTAATTGTTAACAGCCAGTCCTCTGAATAGAGCTGAGGAGTCAGAACACAAAACCTTTGACTCCGACTCCTCTATTTTTGACACCTCTGACTCCGACTCCTCTTTATGTAATTAAGTGATTATGGCCTACCAATCTCATAAAGCCTATGCATAGTAAATATACAGTAAAAGAAATATTCCATAATGTAAGATTTTTTACATAAAGTGTAAATTCAACTGAAGTCAGAGTCCAGTATATTTTAACTGATTCCAACTCCAGTGACCCCTTAATTGCTTCTGACTCCACAGTGCTGTAAAATTCTATACAAATAAGATATATATATATATATATCCCCTTACATATAAGAAATAACAGAAGTTGAAATATAATAATCTTTTACAGGATGTAAAAGACGTAGCAAAAATAAAATTTCTATAATGTAAGTTTATATATATATATATAAAGAAATATAGTCTTAAGGTGTGCTATATTTAAAGTGCTCAATATCAGAGATAGAGCGTGTGTAAATATAAAAGTGAACATAGAAGTCAACACTTAGAGGCGACAGTCTGTTTCATGCTATATGCAATCGTCAAGCCACGTGGCTTGACGATTGCATATAGCATTAAACAGACTGTCGCCTCTAAGTGTTGACTTCTATGTTCACTTTTATATATATATATATATAAATAGTTTTTGCAAATACAAAATAACTACAAAAACTTAAAATGACTTTAAAAAAGAAGTTGAGATGAATTTCTTTAAAGGAAATAGTAAATATACACTAAAAGAAATAACAATAAAAATTCTATAATATCAGATTTTTTACATAAAGTGTAAATTCAACTGGTGTCGAAGTCGGTATAGTTTTATCAACTCCGATGCCAGTTGAATGCCTTAATTGTTTCCAAATCCATGACTCTGACTCCACTGGCCAGTTTATTAAATTGTAGGGTATCTTTTTTTAAAAATCTTCACTCACCTCTTTTGTGAGTTGCTGGATCTGAGCCTGGATCTCTTCTGTAGTTAAAGAGGAATTTAAATTTCGAACCTCTAAAACAAATCAAAATCAAAAATAAAATAGACATTGACAAATAATGAAAAAAATTGTAAATATATTTATAGTTGTTCAAGCAATACAAGAAAAGATTTTTTTTTTCTTCAGCATCCATTTCAAAGCAATTCACAAAGTTCAGAAAGCCATTATTGAAATCCATTATTTTAGATGTACTTAGTCTCACACAATTTTTCTCAACTGGGGTGCATATAACATTATTGGCTGGCTGTTGGGTTGGTTGTTTTGTTTTATGGCATATCAAAACCTCAGTGAGTCATTTAATGCCAACAAGATGTTTGAAATAGATACATAGTGATAGTTTGGTAAAAAAGGTGTGTATGTATATACATATATATCTGAACCATTTTTTAATTACTCATATTTTTGAGTACAATCACATGTGCTGCTGGTAATATTTTTTTTTTTTTTTCAAAAATATACTGCTGGTAATATTTTTTTTCAAAGTGTTTTTGGTATTAAAATCTATTTTTACATTTTTATGCTTTTTACCTCACTTTCGGTTTGCCCATAGCTGGAACCCTAACAGGTGCTACCACCCGGGGTCAGAATGAACCTGGGAATACCAACAATTAAGACTCCTCAAAACCCTCATTATCAGAGGCCTTGCTGTTGGACATAGTTCATTGTCTTACCCTGGACATGGATGTAGTTTATCTTCATGCCTGGTACACCACATTGGAGGGGTCTTACTCCTCTGCAGAGTTGCAGTCAGCATATTCTACAGCCACAGCAAACAGGGCATTAACATTATTGGGGAGTCCACACAAAAAAATAGCAAATTGGGGGCCCACGGTAATATTTTATTGGTCTATAGAGCAATTTCACTTCAGAATGGCAGTTACAACTGCAAATTGGAATTTCTCCAGTAATATATGCCATATTAAAATACTAAAAATAGAATAGGCTCTCCAGCCTTGGTTGGCAACCAGTCTAGGAAAACTACAAGACTGGATTCAAAATCAGTTCAGCATGGAGCTAGCCACTCCATCCCACATAAAGGTTGCTTGTTATACAAACCACAGCGGCAACACCTAGCTGTGGCCTAATTCTCCACAGCAAGTCCACAACTCCATCTCAATCAAAAAGCTAGTCATTACACAAACCACAGCAGCAACACCTAGCATGAGGAGGCAGAGACCCAATTCTCCAAAGCAAGTCCACAACTCCATCTCAATCAAAAAGCTAGTCATTACACAAACCACAGCGGCAACACCTAGCATGAGGAGGCAGAGACCCAATTCTCCACAGCAAGTCCACAACTCCATCTCAATCAAAAAGCTAGTCATTACACAAACCACAGTGGCAACACCTAGCATGAGGAGGCAGAGACCCAATTCTCCACAGCAAGTCCACAACTCCATCTCAATCAAAAAGCTAGTCATTACACAAACCACAGCGGCAACACCTAGCATGAGGAGGCAGAGACCCAATTCTCCAAAGCAAGTCTGCATAAATAGTGTCATACTTCAGCTAATGTACTCAGCAGTCCACAGAGGTATCTCATTCATTGGGCAATGAAAAGAATAATATTATATTACTCACCTTTGTCCAGTTGATTAACCGTATTTTGCAAGCCCTTTAGTTCATCCGTTAATGCAGATATATTCAGTTCCATTTGTTTCATGTCCTCGTCATTTACTTCTGGGAACTGATCCTTTGAAAAGTTGAAAAAGGCGAGAAGATGAAAAAAGAAAAAAAAAAAAAAATGTCTCTCTGAATTTTGCTTTTGAGAAATTCTCATGATTTACAATATTTACATTCAGACTACCTTACAGCCACATCACTTTGAAACACCGGTTCCTGCATGATTACCAAAGTTAAGCAACATTGACCCTGGTCAGTACTTTTATGAGTGACCGCTCGGGAAATACCAGGTACTGTATCGGTGGAGTAATGGATAATTGTTAATCGGAGAGCCAGGTTCCAATTCCAGTAGGGTCCATTATATTCACTTATGAGCAAATACTCTTGGGAAAAAGGTATAAATCCACTTCTTCCCACCAGCTATGGGTAAATTAGTAAGACTTGTATCACTAAACTAATATCATCTCAAAAAAAAAAAAAAAATTCTTACAATCTAAAAATATTTTCTAGCTTTAAATAACCTGCAAATCACTCAATCAATGAAACACTTTATTAGCTACCCAGACATCTCTTTTAGATTTATTTACATTCTCTGGGATGTAAATGTAAAAAAATTACCATGGTCACAAAGTGATGGATCAGTTTATATAGAGATTGCTATATAGAATTGATCCCCCATTTTATATCCACATTATAATTTTTGTTTTTCAAATTCTGATTAGGTATGAATCCACCTCCTCTCCCCACAAATATAGGTTAATTAGTAAAATTTGTATCACTAAACCATTATTACCTAAAAAAAAAAAAAATATAATCTAAAAGTATTTTCTGGTTTTAATCTTTAGCATTCTGGAGGTGAAAATTGTCGTCATAGAATTCTCTTCCTTTGCACAATGTAGGTGCATTTTGTCACCTTGAGAGCGTTGCTAAAAATTAACACTTGTCAACAGTTATTTCTGGAGATAACAGTTGACAAGTTTTTATTTTATAACAACCCTCTCGAGGCAACAGAATGCATCTACAGCATGCAAGAGAATTCTATGGTGACAATTTTCACATCCAGGTTAAATAACCCACAAAAAACTGATAAGCTATAGAAAACGAATCAATCCATCAATGAAATACTGATAAGCTACGCAGGCATGTCTTTCAGATTTATTTACATTCTCTTTATTATAAATGTATAGAAACTACCGTGGCCACAAAGTGAGGGATCATTTTATATATTGATTGTAATATATAATTCGTCCCTGACTTTATACACACATTATAATTTGTTGATAAGCCTTAGAAAAGGAATCAATCAGTCAATGAAATACTGATTAGATACACAGGCATGTCTTTTAGATTTATTTACATTCTCTGGAATATAAATGTGTAGAAACTACCATGGTCACAAAGTGAGGGATCAGTCTATATATTGATTTTAATATAGAATTGGTCCCCTACTTTATAATTTCTTGTTTGTTGATAAGCCATACAAAACGAATCAATCCATCAATGAAATACTGATAAGCTATGCAGGCATGTCTTTTAGATTTATTTACATTATCTAGTATATAAATGTATAGAATCTACCGTGGCCATAAAGTGAGGGATCAGTTTATATATTGATCTTAATATAGAATCGGTCCTCCATTTTATACACAATTTATAATTTCTTGTTTGTTGATAAGCTGTAGAAAACGAATCAATCAGTCAATGAAATGCTGATTAACCACATAGGCATATCTTTTAGATTTATTGACATTCTCTGGGATATAAACCGTATAGAAACTACTGTCACAAAGGGAGGGATCAGTTTACGTAATGATTGTTATATAAAATTGAATACCCATTTTATATCCACATAATTTTTGTTTATCAAATTCAAATAACAACAATTCAGGGATCAAAGTCACCTTCAGTGAAAAGATAAAATTTTTGTACAGCAAATGAAGTCACAGTGATAAAAATTAACAGTTTTTCTCATATTAATAGCCACTAACCTAGGTACTTTCATGAGATCGCTAAAAACAGAGCATAGCATGATGAAAAAGACGCCAAAGTTGATGAAAACAAAATTTTAGCGTCTAAATGCTTTTGTTATTATTGAGAGGAAAGATCAAAGTTTTTTTTATTTATTTTTTACAAATTTTTCCTTCTTTTTTAAAACATTGTAAATTTTGATTAAAAAAAATCTTGTTTCTCTTTTTATGAACTGGGCTGATAAAATAACATAAAATTTTAGCGCGTTTTTTTTCCTGTTTGACACATTAATTTGGAAAAACTTGCAAAAATAAAAATAATTGTCGGATTTTAGCGAAACTTTCAGAAACTATTCACAAATGATGGAACTTATTATAAATATCTTTTATTTTTAGTAAAGTCCTGGCAGAAAATTTTTTTTTTTCATATGTATTACCCCCTCTAATTGTAAGAAAACTCTATAATTTCAATTTTGAGGAGATTAGTGATTATATTAGTTAAGAGCACAATGCTTTGAGGAAACCAAATCATGTTTTTGTTTTTTTTTCATTAATTTTCAGACCGTTCTTGTCATACTATCGATTTTCATGAAGTTACCTAGACTAACCGCTTGTGCCCTAGTGGCTTTATTGCCGCAGGTGGAATGATTAAAAAAAATAAAAAATACACGGGTATATATGATAAATGCATAGCTTCCACTTGATTCCAAGACTTGTAAACAATATTTGTGCTTAGTCAAATAAGATCATTTTATTCTAGCTACTGTAGTAATTCTGACCAATTGGAATTTAATTTTGGGCTGTTGGATTTTTTACCAATCAGACGTGGGGATTCCATTTTGCCCTTAACCCTTATTCAAAGTATTCATTCGCAGTGGTGGTTTTCATTTTTATCCAATTAGAAAAACATAGTTGGTTCTATCAAAACAATGCCCGTCTATATAGTTTCTCAAATATTTACAATAGACAATCGATAACTTACTTGATTAGTGACATAAACTGCTCATTTTCTGTACATCAAGCAATGAAAGTTACGAATCCATCTCTTCTCCCTAGCCCCTGCTAAGAGTTAACCCTTTCCCTGCTATTTTAGAGAAAATGTTTAATTTTTCAGACAATTGTTTTTTCATTTGTTTTTAATATAGTAACTAAGAAACTGAGGCACCTTGAAGTACCTGAGCAGTGGCTAACACCTCTATCAGGTACTATCAGCATGGCCCGGCGTTTCCCGTGCTTGATTCAAAAATCGTACGACACATACAGCAATCACTATCACTTGACTTAAAATATTTTTGCCCTCCCTTGCCTTTAAAGGAGTGTTCTTTACCGTGCTGATGTTGCTACATGCCTTACTTCTTGCCTATCTCACACTATGAATTTTTTCTAAGCTCTATACTAAACATTAAATCTGTTACGAAAAAAGAACTAAACAAAATGAACACAAAACAATCAGCTTTAAAAAAGGACTCGTAACTGGAAAAACCGAATGAAAATACAATGTTAACAACAAATACTTTTTCACACCCAACCCAGTTCTGCAGAATCAGAATCAACGTTGAGTTTAAGCAAGTGAATGAGACAATTGGAGTAAAGTGCCATGCAGATTTAAATTTTTCCCACTTGTGACAAATGCAGCTATCGATTTTTTTTGCAAGCTAGTTAACATTTGTGTCAGTCAGCTGTTGGTTCTCATGCTGGCCAATATAATCTTCTTGCCTATTCGTGGCAGCCAGCTATAGGCTCTCACTCTGGCCCGTACAAAATGGCCGCAAACTACATGAAAACTGCCGTAGAAGCATGAAAAAAAAATCGATTATTTCCACTATCGATGGGAGTTGGGAAATGCAAAGTTGGTCTTGGCCTTCCCACTAACTTGGAGCATGTGCATGTAAATTTTGGTGCAAATTGGTCAAAAATTGTGGCCGTGCATTCATTACACATGCACACACACATACATCCTGCCTTTGATAGATAGAGATGACAACTGGGCTTGTTTTATTCTCAGAAGGGCATAAAAGGAATCAAGCTTGTCTTATAAACATAGCTGTAGCTGGTTTTTGAGTGTGATGTTTTGGATATCACCTGTGTCTGGAAAAGACACTTTCAGTAAAAACGTATATAATGGGGAAGGGATTAACAGCTGGGCTCTTGAGCCTTATATTACATTCCATATTGTCACTAGCTTCCCTGAAACCCCAATGCCTCTTCATAGATGGTATTGTCGGAGTTACCTCCTCCTTAGTTCCTTAACCCTTCCCCAGGAGTCTTTCTCCCCTGGCTATAAATACTGGGTGAACTTTCACCTCGCTCTCTCTTTTCTCTCAGGTTTTATACCACCTCGTGTTGATGAGGTGAAGTAATTCTTCTCTCTTCATTTCACCTAATACCAATATGTGAGCTCTCACCAATACAGTGTTTCCCAAATTCTGGGAACACGCTAAGAACAATACCAATACACCCACCACAATGCACACACATAATATTCACCACACAAACTCAATGTAACTGTCCATGTACTTGTAACTTCTTAGAGCCGTCAGTAAGCAGCATGGGTTGAAAATAATGAATTAATTTCCGGCTGCACAATTCGAGAAATTGCAAATTAAAATTGAAATATGTCGACGACAATCAGCATTTGGCTACGGACAACCTTATTTAATTTTGTATTTATGCGTTTAGTTTTCGCAGCCAGACTCTTGGGTGAAGGACAAAAACGAACAGAAGTAGAGGCAAAATGGAAAATATTGATTTATTTATTTTCTACGGTTTATCAACCATTTGCAGGTTATTTAAAGCCAGAAAATATTTTTAGGTTGTAAGAATTTTTTGCAGTGGTGGGAGGAGATAACAATGATTTAGTAATACTAGTTTTACTAATTAGTAGCTGAGAGGACAAAGGGTGGGTTCATATCTTTCCAAAAAGTATTTGTCGGAGTTAGCACCTTCTTAGTTCCTTAATCCTTCACCAGGGGTCTCTCTCCCCTGGCTATAAATACTGGGTGACCTTTTGCCTCGATCTCTCTTTTCACTCAGGCCTTGGGCCATATCCACCTCGCGTGAAGGTGAGGTAATTCTTTTCCCTTGATTTCAGCTAATACCAATATGTGAGCTCTCACCAATACATCGTTTCCCAAATTCTGGGAACATGCTAAGAACAATACCAATACATGTACGTACGGACACTCACCACAATACAGACACATAATAGTCATTACACAAACTCAATGTGACTGTCCATGTGCTTGTAACATGTTAATACATATTTGTTTGTATATAATTATCGGTCTTGTTTGTTTTCTTTGGACTTTAATTAAAGTCCACCATTCTCATGTAGCTGGACCGGCTAGCATGAAATTTTAACCCACGTGTGTTCTTTACATCTTCACCGCCACGGTCCTCTACAGTACCAACAAAAGACAGTTTCTTTTTCTTATTCATTTTATCGGAGAAGAGGGACAGATGCGATCTTATATAAACTAAGACAAAAGCAATCAACCACTGTCAGAAGACCACATGCACAAGGTATTCTGGCCAGTGGTTAAAAATCCTGACCCTATCTCCACATTCTGTTACATTTGTTTGTCAACCAATCTAGAAGAAGAAAAAAATCAGTTGGGTGCGGAGCTAGCACCATCACCCTGCAAAAATCTACTTGCTACAGAAATCAAAATTATAGTGCGGCTGTGGCGTTTTTTTTTTTTTACACGGGGGAATCTACAGGGTTAATATAAATTTAGTGTTACATGACAACTGATCTATTTGGCATTCCACAGGTGTATGTTACTTGCATCCGCCCAGCTGATTCTTTGGCCTTCAATGGCCTGTGAGTGTTACATTCTCCATGTCTTTCTCCTCATGCGTCTCAGAAATTTCAATTGCCTCATTCTGACTGCAGAGTAAATTAGTCAGAAACAAAACAATAAATATTTTCATGGTTATTGTCCTAACGAATGTTTCGCTATGATACCTAGATTTTTAATGGATTTTAGCACAGTACTGGATTAGCGGCAAGATCTCATCATTTTGTCGTGGAAATGGTTAGATGTAACTGTAAGTTCTAGGTTAATGGTTTCTTCGCTAACATTTCTCGGTTGTGGAACTTTCTTCCAGCTTCTTGCTTTCCAACTTTGATCTTCAAAAATTTAAATGCAATGCCAATCGTTATCGTCTGTCTTTTTAATTCTTTTAATTGTCCCTTCACCTGTGTTTCATTTTTCTTCTCATATTCTCTGATACTCAGAAACTTCTTCTGTCTTTTGTCTTGTGTCCTTGCTTGATGATGAAGAGAATAAAAAATGAAGAAGCTATATGTGCAAAGTATTTCTGTGAGAATAGATGTAACCGTTAAGTTCTATGCTAACAATTACTTCTATCACATTTCTAGCCTGTGGAACTATTGTCTGGCTTTGTGCTTTCTAGCCAACTTTGATCTCCAAAAACCTAAATGCAATGTCAACCATCTTCTTAATTCCTGTTCTTTTTGTTGTAGTAGGATCCACCTAATTTGCATAGTGGAATACCGACCATATAAATATGGTTGGTACCGGGAAGGAAGGAGAGATCCAACCAGAGACTTTGCCCGACTGTGACTCAGTCAACACATTCTCCAGGAAGGGTCTTCCCAGGAATATACCAAAGACTATATATAAATATTGTGCACACTTTCTTGTTTCAATACATTTTGTTCTAAGTACATTTTGTGTTGCATTATTATTCCATGCATTAGTCAAGTTTCAACAATGGCGACGAGGATGTGATCCATTGTTGAAACTTGACTAATGCATGGAATAATAATGCAACACAAAATGTACTTAGAACAAAATGTATTGAAACAAGAAAGTGTACACAATATTTACATATAGTCTTTTGTATATTCCTGGGAAGACTGTTCCTGGAATGTGTGTTGACTGAGTCGCAGTCGGCCAGAGCATCTGGTTGGATCTCTCGATTCCTACCCTCTCTTCCCAGTACCAACCATATTTATATGGTCGGTACTCCACTATGCAAATTAGGTGGATCCTACCACAACACTTTTATTGTTCTCTCTCCTGTTTTTCTATGCTAACAGTTTCTTTTCTCACACTTCTTGCTTGTGAAACTCTCTTCCAGCTTCTTGCTTTCCAGTCAAGTTTCTTCTTTAAAACTTTAAATGCAACGTCAATCGTTATCACCAGTCTTTTTAATTCTTTTAAATGTTCCCTCTCCCTAAGAGTGTTTCATTTTTCTTTTTATATTCTCTGACACTCAGAAACTTCTTCCGTCCTCTAATTGTCTCGTGTCTTTGTTTGAGGTTAAAGGAGTCAAAAAAAAAAAAAAAAAAAAAATGAAGAAGGTATATGTGGGACGTATTTCTGGGAGGCTAGATGTAACCGTAAGTTCTATGCTAACAGTTTCTTCTATCGCACGTCTTGCTTGTGGAACTCTCTTCCGGCTTCTAAGTCAATTTGGATTTTCAAAATTAAAATGCAATGCCAATCATTATCTTCTGTTTTGTTAATTCTTGTTCTTTTATTGTTCTCTTTCCTTAATCTTTTTCTATGCTATGTTTCTTTTCTTGCACTTCTCGCTTGTGGAACTCTCTTCTGGCTTCTTTCTTTCCAGCCGAGTTTCATCTTTAAAACTTTAAATGCAATGTCAATCGTTATCTTCTGTCTTCTTTTAATTGTTCCTCTTAAAAGTGTTTCATTTTTCTTCTCATATTCTCTGACACCCAGAAACTTCTTCTGTTTTATTATCGTCTTGAGACCTTGCTTTGGGTGAAAAGAGTAAAAAAAAATGAAGAAGGTATATGTGCAAGGTATTTGTGGGAGGCTTGATGTAACCGAAAGTTCTATGCTAACAGTTTCTTCTATCGCACTTCTCACTTGTGGAACTTTCTTCCAGCTTCCCAGTCAATTTTGATCTTCAAAAATTTAAATGCAATGTCAATCATTATCTTGTCTTCTTAATTCTTTTACTTTTAATTGTTCTCTTCCCTTAACCTTTATCACTACGTATGTGACTTCATATGCTGTGCGAAAACTTTTACTTCCCACTGAAGTTGAGTCTGATCATTGTATAATAGTGTGTTTGAATTTCATAGTTGTGTTGTCATATCCTGCTATGGCAACAGAAAACAGCTTTGAGTGAAATTAACAATAAGAATACTGCAATTTTGAGGCCTTGAAAAAGAATGCCGTGGAAAGGGGAGTAATATTAATAATGCAGGGTGGTAAAAGTCAATAGTGTTTTTATTTCTCCTATTCTCTAAGACACAGTAACCACTTGCGTCATTGTGGTTTTATTATCTTGCTTGGGGTGAAATGATTAAATGAATCCAAACAACAAGGATGAGGATACTCATCTATTTAGTTTTGCAGATACCTACCACAGACAATAGATAACTTACTTGATTAGCAACATAGACTGCTTGTTTACCGTACATTTTCTTTTTTATTGCCCCATTTTCAGCCAATTCATCAAGAGCTTTGGTTACAGCCTGAAAAAAAAAAGTTAAGTGGATTATAAAATTAAAAGAGCTGTCAAAAAGATTAAAATATACTGACTTACATCAGTACATCAACAATTTCATTGTCTCATAAGAAAAAAAGATTTACATGATCTCGTTCTTTGTCAATGCACTTAATTTATTGGTGAATATTAATTATATACATCGAATATATAATTATATAGATCTGTAAGACTGATCAAAGTTTCATTAATAACTGTGTTAGGATATATAATTATTGATCCACCATACCATCTCCCTGTTCAATCAGTATACAGCTCTTAAAAATTTTGCATATTTGTTGATCTCATATAAGTAAAAACATTTTTTTTTTAAAAATCAACAAGCAATATTCATGAGTGTGTTAATACCATTTGGTTTATGGCACACTGAATACTACTTAACGATTATCTAGTGCAGGGTTTCCCAACCTGGGTGATATTGCCCACCAGTGGGTGATTTCAACTGTTGGTTGGGCATTGAGCAGCAGAACAGAAAATGATGGACGAGTGGAAATTTTGACAAGCGATATAGGATTTTCAGTATTAAAAAGCTATTTCAATATATGCTACGCAAAAAAAAAAAAAAAAAAAAAAAAAATTAAAGATATACAAAGAAAAAAATAAGAACCTGAAGGATAATTGAGAATAACTGGGAAACATTCTGAGATAAGATATAAAAAAAAAAAAACAAATATTTTGGTGGCACTTTCTATAGTTTTGAGAAGGGCCATTAACATTCAAATAGTTCTTCAGACGAAATAACATTTTTTTCGGATATAAATCAGATAAGTGATGACCAAGAACAGCCAAAAATATATTCACTGAATTTTTATTAGTTGCTCTAGTAGGGTATCTTCTTTTTAATTTTATAATTATCAGAAAACATCATTTAATTTTTTTGTTAACACTTGCAATGTTAACCCCAATCATCAGAATAAGCTTGACCATGAAACTAAATTATATATATATATATATATATATATATATATATATATATATATATAGTTTACAATGGCCAAGTTTGCTTTCATTTGTTCTTTAACCCAGTAGCAGCAGCAGCAGCCATATAAGTCAGCATTATTTGTTACCTCCCTTTGTTATTTTTTACTCCATCATAAACCCCTACCTGTAATGGCATTCACCCGAGGTGGGTTGAGCCAGCTCCAATATTGGAGTTTCATGGGAATTTGGAATTCACAAGCGGTCCCTACCCACATGTATAGCACATGAGATTTGATTATAGTGGTGAAGGTTTCGTGCAGGACCTTCCACACTTTTTGAAGGGCCGAATACAGAGACCTGGTGCACTACGTGCCACAAGGTCCCCAAACGACCCTCCGCAGGTTTTGAATTCAGAGTTTTCCTTCTCCTAGACCAGTTGCCATCCAAGGCTATAGAACCCAGTCTGTACTGCTATTTACCCATAGCTGGAGGGAGAAGAGGAGGATTCACACCTTTCCCAAGGGTATTAGAACGTAAGTGAATGTAATGGATTCGACTGGAATTCGAACTTGGCTCTCTGATTCCTCAATCCAAGCTGCTATCCATTACTCCACCGTGCCTACTCCACTACATCATAAAGTCAGTTTATGAACCAGTAACAAACTTTTACCAAACAATTTTGAAATGCTTTCGAATAATTTACTATACAGATGGGCAGTAGCAAAATTTTCCCATGTGAAAGCAGGTGATGACATAAAAAAATGTTGGAAACGCTTGATTTAGTGTCAACCAAGATTTGCCAAAAGATTTTTGTTTTGTTTTTTAAGATGTGCTCTAATCACTGAATTTCATTTATTCATTATTTCTTTTAAAAATTAATTTGATTTTTTTTCATATACAAGAAATATATTTTCTTGAGTATAATACAAAACCAAGTTTTTGAAGCTAAAAATGGAATAAAATACATCCATGAGTATAATATGAACCTGTAATACAGCCATTCCTATGTCAATGTTTTTTTTTTTAAGTTGTACCATATTATCCATTAAATCTTAATTTAGTTCATGTATTTCACTAAAATATTTAATTTTCCAAAATATTAAAGAATAGAAATTATATTAGGTTGGTGCAAAAATAATGACGTAATAATGTCGTTTTTTGACGTAATTTTTAACGTCAAAAAACGACATTATTACGTCATTATTTTTGAACCAACCTAATATTACTAGCAGCAATGCACGGCGTTTCCCGTGCTTGATTCAAAAATCGTATGACTCATACAGCAATTGCTATCACTTGACTTAAAATATTTTTGCCCTTCCTTGCCTTTAAAGGAGTGCCTTTGCTGTGCTGATGTTGCTACATGTCTTACTTCTTGTTTATCACACACTGCAAATTTTTTCGAAGCTCTATACTAAACATTAAATCTATTACGAAAAAAGAACTAAACAAAATGAACACAAAACAATCAGATTTAAAAAAAGGACTCATAACTGGAAAAACCGAATGAAAAAAGAATGTTAACAATACTTTTTCACACCCAACCCAGTTCTGCGGAATGAGAATCAACGTTGAGTTTAAGCAAGCGAATGAGACAATTGGAGTAAAGTGCCATGCAGATTTAAATTTTTCCCACTTCTGACGAATGCAGCTATCGATGTTTTTTTGCATGCAAGCATGCTAGTTAACATTCATGTCAGTCAGCTGTTGGCTCTCACACTAGCCAATAGAATCTTCCTGCTTATTTGTGGCAGCCAGCTATAGGCTCTCACTCTGGCCAGTAGAAAATGGCCGCAACTTACATGAAAACTGCCGTAGAAGCATGAAAAACTCGATTATTTCCACTATCGATGTGAGTTGGGAAATGCAAAGTTGGTCTTGGGCTTCCCGCTAACTTGGAGCATGTGCATGTAAATTTTAGAGCAAATATGTCGAAAATTGCGGCCATGCATTCGTTGCACACACACACACACACACACACACACACACACACATCCTGCTTTTTATAGATAGAGATAAGATTAGTGTAATCAAGAGTAAAAGACAAAAGAAATACTAATTGACAATGCTTCATCTATGAAAGTGTAAATGCTGCTTTGGTTTATGCATTGAGGTTATCGAATGTAATTGCGTGTTCTAAGAGCATTTATCTATTGTACATTTAACGATTCAAGAAAAGACAACGAGACTCCAATTGTGCAACAATAAAATATATATTGAAACAATAACATACAAAACAATCATTAAGGGAGAAAAACTTGCTTCCCTTTAACTGTATTCTGAATAAGATTGAATGTTCGAAAAGAATTTATCTTGGATAAGAATATTCAGGAGTCTATGTTGAATAGAGTCTGGTGTATAAGGGAATACAGTCAATTAAGAAGTGTGTTGTTTTGTGTAATTAACAGGGTGCTGGTTTGTGAACTTGGCTTAGTCACAGAGAAGAAGAATAGTGTAATGTGATACAAAAATCTGTGTGTGTGTGTGCGTTGTGAGCAAAGTCATGGATTTGTGTAGACAGGCATAATAACTGGACTCTACTGAAAATTGTGGAACATATTGCTCCTTTTAAGGCTGCTGCTAGGCTCCAGGCGACAATGCAGGAAAGTAGATTTAGCACAAAAATGTTTGATTGGTTAAAATTCAACCAATCACTGATTTTGTAACAAAAATATATGTGAGCAAATTCACAGCAGAAAAATTCAAAGTGGTGACTGCGATTGCTAAATTGTCTTGTGGTAAAGCAGTATCTATTTACTAGCCAATCTGTTGTGGAGTGATTTCACAGTGGAGGCTTGTATTTGTACTAAGTCGATCCTAAAATAGGTTCGACGTCCAAAACGTTGATATAATAGGTAATGACGCAGAGTAATCTAGTTGTGGTTGCTGATACTTTAGTATTCGACTCACGGTCGTCCGGTATCGACTGACTGCCTCACTGAGCGACTCACTTGTTACTCTTACTACTCCTACTTATTATAGATGGGAGAGTCTATTAAATATAGAATAGGTGTGTTCCACTATAACACAATCACAGATGAATTGTGGGAATGGAAAGCGTAGCAGTCACTACAAAAGTTCAACATTATTACAACTAACACAACTAGTGTATTAAAAGTTCTTTCATTTGACCCAGAATGCTGTTTCAATCCAAAATTGACCTCTTGGTCACTGGATGACAGGATGCAGAGGTTTGGGGATCAAAACTTATGTTTTGCTGAGGGGCTGTTGAAATTAGGGGAGGGTTCTGGGAATGAGCATATCCTCATTTTTGCCAGCCCTGCTGCCTTAATAACTACCGTAGAGAAAGGTGAGATTTCTGGAATGGCTTAATTCTAACACCTCCCAAACAAAACCGCTCTCTATTAATCACCTGAGAGACCCCTTTCTGTCTTACATCAGCATGGCTGATGCTAACCTCCAGGAGAGTGACATCTTGTGTCTTCTCAGTCTAACTGTCTCTGCTAACATGAAGTACAAAGATGGGTTTTTGATGTGGATTGCTTCCAGAATTTGTAGTCGTTTTTTGCAGTTGTTTGTATAGAGTATTTTGATGTTATTAATTAAGAGTTTTCTTATATCGGATGATTCGAATGGGTTACTGGTGGTGCTGTGTATTGTAACAAGATGATTTTTTATGGTGAAGTGTTGTTGAGGTGGTATGTGGGCCTACGTGATAGAGTTGTGGTTGTGTGTCCGATGTATGTGCTAGGGTTATTATATATATATATATATATATATATATATATATATATATATGAGAGAGAGAGAGATATACATTCAGGCAGGATATCCTCATTCAAACATGCTTCATTGAACAAGAGTTAAATAATTCTTAATTTAAATCTGGAAACCTTTTGCAAAAAAAATAAAAAAAATAACATTTTAAGTTTTTTGAATTCTTTCATTTACCTTATTCTAAAACTGACCTCCTGTAGCCTTTCGTAACCTTGATCTGCTTGCATAGGTACAAGTTCAGAAGATCTATATTAAAAATTAGCAACTTACTGTCTTTCCAGACTTTTTATGCATATTGTTAAACCCGTTCACAGCACATTAAGCCGTATTTTCTTTGTTCAAATAATTCAAAAGATCTTTATTCCCCATCCTTCTCTCTCTAAAAACTACTATCTACTATGCTTGGAAAATCACTATGTACTCTTTACTCTTTTCGCTCAAATAACAACCGCCTTCAGTAACCCTCTACCTTGAGCAGATCTTTGAACTTGTATAGGGTGAACTATATATATATTTTAGTATAAAAAAAAACAAAAACGAGCCTACACAAATTAAACATTCATTTTTTGCATCAACGATATCTTGCTCAAATACACATCTGCGGATATTTCAGAGATATAATAGACCTGAAAAAAAATATAAGACAGAAATAATTTATAATTTAAACCTGAAAACATTTTGCAAAAAAACGTAACAATCATATCTGTGGTCATTTTTGACATTAGAACACCTGAAAAAAAAAAAAAAAAAAAATAGGAGTTAATTAGTTTTTAATTTATTTCTGAAAAACATTTTGCAAAGAAAATAAAAATAAAATCTTAAGTTTCTAAATTTTTTCATTTATCCTAATCTAAAGCTGACCTCTCGTGACTGTGATCTGTTTGTAGAGGTACATGTAAAACGAGCCCCCCCCCCCATGAAACAATCATTATTTGCAGCAACGATATCTTGCTCAAGCATACATCTGCAGACATTTCAGAGATATAAAACACCTGAAAAAATATAAGAATTAAATCATTTTTAATTTAAATCTGAAAACCTTTTGCAAAAAAAAACAAAAAACAAAACAAAAAAAAACACACGAATAAAAATAACAATTTAATTTTTTTGAATTCTTGAGTGACCTTGATCTGCTTGCATAGCTACAAGTTCAGAAGATCTATATTAAAATTAGCAACTTACTGTCTTTCCAAATTCTTTATGCATGTTGTTGAACACGTCCACGGCACTGTAAGGCCTATTCTGTTTATTCAAATAATTCAAAACAGCTTTATTCACTGAAAACAGAAGAAAAGAGAAAATATTACGATCGGGGTGCTGATAAATTCTTGGCCCTCCTACATATTGCACGTGGCACCTTGAGGCAGTGTAATGGTCAGCAAGCTTGACTCGCTAGAACAGTTACGACTGAGTAGTAAGTTTGATCATCACTGGGTGCCCCATACTTTCGGCCTTGTGCCACATCTAAGCTATGCTTGGAAAATCACTATAAACATATTACAGGTGATTTACAGCTAGAAAATATTCTGAGATTGGAAGAATTATTTTTTTGGAGATAATAATGATTTACTGATATCATTCCTACTGATTAACCCATAGCTGAAGGGAGAAAAGATGGATTCATACCCATCCCAATGGTATTTGTGCCTAAATGGATATAACGAACTTGACTGGAATTGGAACTTGGCTCTCCAATTTCCAGTTCTGAGCTGCACATCCAAGCTTACAGCAGGTGATATTCCCAAGCGGTCACCCATCTAGGTAATGACCAGGTTCGATATTGCTTAACTTTGGTGGTTATATGAGAACCTGAGTTTCAACTTGATATGGCTGTAAGCCCAGCAATCATAGAATCCTTACAGACAGACAAAATTGTAGACGAAAACTGTAAACAACAAATTCTTAAATCTTTTCAGGTCAGTCAGTTATGTGACATGCGTGATACAGAATGTAGACGAACATGTAACTTTCGATACATGACTGATGAGGCAGATTTTTTTTCTCCTGCAGTAGGTTGCCATTTCTTCCTGCGGTAGACCAGTTTCCATCCAAGGCTATAGAAACCGGTCAGTCCTGCTATTTACCCATGGTTGGAGGAGGGGGAGAAGAAGAAGATTCATACCTTTCCCAAGGATATTAGCACGTTAATTGAATGTAATGGATTTGACTAGAATTTGAATTTGGGTCTCCAATCCCTCAATCTGAGCCACTAGCCATTACTCCATCGTGCCTCCTTACAAATGCAATATGTAATTTAGTAAATTTAAGTATTAATTAACTGGATTTTATAAAAAGTAATCTTTGCTTTTTACTTAAAACCAAATGAAAATAACGTTTATTTATGCATGGTAGGCTGTGGATCCAAAGAAAAAAAAAAAACAAAAAAACTTTGTATAATGACACCCCTGACTTAAAAAGAATGTGAAAATTTTTTTATGATATGAGAGATATGAGAATATGGAACATCAACTGTGCAATAATCAATAAATTGGTATTTATATTTTAAAATAATTTATCTTTGATCTTATAAAAGTAATAGTTTAAGGATATCATTTTTATTCTATACACTTTTATTAAACTCAGTAGAATGAATAATTATCTTCTTTATACATTAAAAGAAGATATTGCTTTAGTTAAATGAGACTATTTTAAATTATTTCACTGCAAGCAAAGTATCAACGCCAATAACATGGAGAAATTTACTGTGTGAATTTTGAATTCAATTTTCTGCATAAAATGTGCTGATTTCTGTAAATATGGACAACATGTCAATTTCTGTATATATCGGCAACATGCTGATTTCTGTAAATATGGGCAACATGCTGATTTCTGTAAATATGGTGAATGTGCTGATTTCTGTAATTATGGAGAACGTGCTGATTTCTGTAAATATGGAGAACATGCCAATTTCTGTATATATGGGCAACATGCTGATTTCTGTAAATATGGAGAATGTGGTGATTTCTGTAAATATGGAGAATGTGCTGATTTTTGTAAATATGGAGAATGTGCTGATTTCTGTAAATATGGAGAATGTGATGATTTCTGTAAATATGGAGAATGTGCTGATTTCTGTAAATATAGACAACATGCCAATTTCTGTATATATGGGCAACATGCTGATTTCTGTAATTATGGAGAATGTGCTGATTTCTGTAAATATGGAGAATGTGCTGATTTCTGTAAATATGGACAACATGCCAATTTCTGTATATATGGACAACATGCCAATTTCTGTATATATGGGCAACATACTGATTTCTGTAAATATGGAGAATGTGCTGATTTCTGTAAATATGGAGAATGTGCTGATTTCTGTAAATATGGAGAATGTGCTGATTTCTGTAAATATGGAGAATGTGCTGATTTCTGTAAATATGGAGAATGTGCTGATTTCTGTAAATATGGAGAATGTGCTGATTTCTGTAATTATGGATGTCTGTACATGTAATTTTCTAACATCTCTTCAACAAGTGTCTTTGTAAGAAAAGCTATAAAAACCAAAGTAGCTAAAATTAAATAAAATATTAGATTATTTAGAATATTTTCCTAAATTTTTGCGATTACTATGTAGTTAAAAAAATTATATAAAAAAGCCATTTATGTTATATTCAAATAATTATTACAGTTATGTGCCCTATACTTAAAAATGCCAAATATCAGCTTATCAATAAATGTGTTAACACCCCATAAAAACACCCACCTCTTTGTAAAAAAAAAAAAAGTGTTTGTGTGATATTTTAAACCAAAAGTAATATTTGCTATAAGATTAATTAAACTTGAAATCAGTTAATTTTCCTCAAATAAAGTTTCAAAAAAAGTATTTTTATTTTTGAAAGATTTTTTTTTAATAAAGAAAGTTATATTGTATTAACAGATTTGTCAGTTTTACCGATTTTAGTGATTAAAAAAAAAATAATTTCAATCATTTTAAATATGGTTGTATTTTGCAGCATGAAATGCTGCAAAATACAAGGAAATATTAAACTTAATCTATTTGCTTGGCATTAAAACTACAATAAAGGTTTCAAAAAAGATTTTTCATTTTTAAAATACCTTTTAAGAAACGGAACAAAATTTAATTTCTTGAAATTTCATAAAATTAATTAAGTCTGTGCTAACAGATGTAAAAGAAATTTTACCAAGATTTTTCAAAAATAAATATTTAGAAAATAATTCCATTCATTTGTGAATAATTCTAGAAAGTTACATTAAAATCTGACAATTATTTGATTTTTGCAAGAATTTCCAAATCAATGTTTTACACTGCAAAAAAGACGCTAAAATTTCCTATACTGATTTTTGGTACTGCTGATGCAAGAAAAACAAGATTTTTTACCAGAATTTCTAATGTTCTAAAAAGTATGAAAAAAAAATAATTTAATAATCACAAAATCCTTTGGTTCTTCCTCTTAATTTTTACAATAAAACTTTTTTTTTTTTATTAAGTTTGGAGAATTTTTTCATCATGGTATGCTCTTTTTTTAGCGAATTAGTAGCAGTACTTACTTTTAGTTTTAAACCTAAAGTATCAGATTTTTTGGAGGTATCACTTGACACAGGAGTTAACCATTGCCAATAAGGCATGGTTAACACCGCCCAGTGCTGTAAGTGGGTCTATATTTCTCATCATTTAACATGGGAGAAATTGCTTAATCCTGGGGATTCCAACCATGCAGCAACACCTTCCTCATCCCACTAAAAAGGTTGAGTTGGTGTAATAATAACTGATAAAAACATGATGGTGGTTGCAGGAGCTGGGCAAAAATCAATTTTTGTCCTTGGCCCATATGGCGCTCCCCACGTTAAAACGACCTTGTGTCACTTCCAGCCTTGATGGGGAGGGTGAATAAATATACCTACCTAATCATATAATAAAATTCTTACATTTGAACAAAGATAGAGTATCACTAAAAACAAAATCAACAGGTTTTTTACCTCAACCGGAAGCAATAGTGTCAACTGGAGACGAATGGACCACTCTAAGTTTGATACAGAAAATTTAAATTGGTCTATAACAGATCAAATTCAAGATGAAAAAACATCCTGGGTATGATGACAAACTCCATCCAGCCGCAAGATTTCTGACGCGGAGATTTTGAGGGGGCATGAAACCACCTCGGAATTGCTGTTGTTGTACCCAGCTCCACCTTGACCCAGGGTCGTAGCACTTATTAGGGTCCCAGCTGTGGGTAAAAAGACTAAAACTACCCCACAAACTAGGGTCAACACTGAAAGCATAAAATATTTTTATAGTAAAAATACCACCAATACATTTTTGAAGAAAAATATGTACCAGCAATACATTTGTTGACTCTCTAGACAAAAAAAAAAAAAACATCAATGAAACTTGATCTACAAATTTAATTTCTTATATTATCCAGAAAATCATGTCGGCGTCAAATAACTCATTGTGTTGAGGTTGAAAACGAAATAAACCAAATCTAACCAAACCAAAATGAAAAAAATGTAAAGTACTTAAAGTGACTGTCTGGGATGTAAAACTCTTTTGAAACTCTAAACTAAACTTAACTTATCACTCAAGTTTCTTTTTAAAAATTGTTTGTTTTATTTCCCGGCACCAAAGACTTGTTTTTCATCATATAAAAAAAAAATAACCAATGCTTTATCTTCCAAGTTCTATGTGCCGTGTCCCTTCAGTGGGTTGGCGATCATGGCTCTCCACAATTTCCTGTCATTAGTAATTCTTCTTCATTTTTTTTTAATCTCTCCTAAACATTACTCTGCCATCCATTCACTTTCTTTTACTGTTTTACAGGATATTCAATATAAAACAATAAGAAATAACTTAGCAATATTATATTGCTTATTTCTTATTGTTTTTAATATTTAATTTACTTACTTTTTCTTTTTCAAAATTTTACAAGTCAAATATGGAAATAAAACTGAAAACACCAAAAGATTCGACTATTTTTATTTTTTTTGGAGCATTTTTCAAATCATTTATTTTTAACCATCTTACTTTCATTTTAGTTTTCGTTTTAAGACAAAACTTTTTATTTTTTTTTAATTGCCGGTGAGTTAAGCTATATATACAATAATCGTAGATTAAAAAGAAAAGGAAAAGTTTAAAAAGAAAAATTAGCGATATTAAAATAATTGCCAACATTTTAAAAACATTTCTTATTTTAGTCTTTAAGATTCATTTCCGTACGTAAGAGGAAAATAAAAACCGTGTCGGTTACCAAAACAAACTAACCAAAAATCTGTTAATACGTTATTTTCTAAAATATTACCTTCTTTGTTCTTGCTCATTTTGGTTGCAAGTAAATAACTTCTTCAAATTTTCCTTTCTTTTCTTTTTATAATTCAGAGAAGAAAATTATTATAAGACATTCGACAAACAACAATTCAGTTTACGTTTAGCGCCAGTTGCTACAAATTGCTGATTTGTGAAAAACGGAAAACGAAACCGGAACGAAGAAGCAAAAAATGAAAAACATTTTACGGGGTTAAAGATAAAATATCAACATAAAAACGGAATTATTTCGATATAAACAAATTACTTCAATAGAATGCACAGATAAATTTCAGTAAAAGAATAACAGACACTATGAATTTTTATGTAATCAAAATGAATACCGGTTTGGTTTTTATCGCTACAATGAACGATCGAAATTAAAGTTTTAGAAAAATGTTGTATTGATAATTTTTTACTCGATAATAAACCAGGAAAAGAAAAGTAAATTAAGTAGAAACATTTTGCAAAAAGGAAATTTTATTTCTTTAAAAATATTTATTTTATAATGAGAGTTAAAAAAAATATTAAATTTATTTTCTATCTTAAGAAGACAATAAGCAATTAAAAGCTTCTCTTATTAAATGTCTTAGTTTTATTGCGTTTTTTATTTTTCGATTCAAAACAGATTTTTGCCAAAAAAAAAATATTCTGCTTTTAAACTAATGTAGTCACTAAAAAAAAAAATTCACGTTTAATTTCTTAAGTTTTCATAAAATTAAGTAATGTTCTAAAAAGTAGTAAAACTAATTAAATACCCCCGCAAATACTTTGATCCTTCCTAAAAAAAAAATAAATTTTGAGTTTTGACGATAAAACTATCTTTTCGTTAAGTTTTGTTTTGGAGCATGTTTTGAATCACGGTATGCTGATTTTTTAAAGATTTTGTGGTGGTACCTAAGTTAGCAGTACGGATTATAAATTCCAAGTAAATATTAGAGTCAGCTTTTAAAAATAAGTTTAAACTTTAAAGTTTAAATGAAAAAAAAAAAAACATCATTTTTTTAAAATTCCATTTTAAAATCAAGTATAAAGAAATCTTAGATTATATTAAATTTTAATGTCGTCTGTTAACTAAACAAATAATCAAAGGATATTTAAATAAATTTATTAAAGACTTTTGAATTAATTAATTAATTAATTAATAATACAAGTACTTTAAGGTAATTCCTCTTTAGACAACAACATATATATCCAAATTTGTAAGCTACCTTTTCAAGGGAGATAACTCATAAAATTTCTTATAGCGGTAATCTCCCTTCATATGAATATTTTTAACCCATTCATGCTAAAAAAATTGGCGTTAATTATAAATAAAAATAAAATAAAAATCCGTTATTAATTACTGGTTTCTAAAAAAATTCAGAAATTACGAATAGGTTTATAAAGAATACAGTATTAATGATAGTTTTCTAAAAATATCCGATTAATTACAGTTTTATATAGGATTACCAGACGTCCTTTACAGACTGGACATGTCACGTTAATTAGATTTTTTTGTCCCTTGTTCCGTACACACCTTTCAGAAATGTTCCGTATTCATTTCATTTTCAAGTTTCGTCACAATGACGTCATTAGGTTCTTCTATTTTCCAAGACAAACGTTGTTGTGTTTATTATTTTTCTAAGACAAAATTGTTATGTTCATCTGAAAATTAAATTTTTACGTGTGAAGTCAAAAACACTAGGATATCACTTAGTTACCTCCCTTGAAATTTGCATGCGTGTCTACATAATAAAATTTAAAATTATACAGTACTTGACCTTAGATTTTTTTTTTTTTTTTACTTCACACGTAAAAAAATTAATTTCCAGATCAAGAAAACAATTTGCGGTGGGGTGCCTGCTCACAAAGATAGATATCCGTTATTCAGCGTGTCGCCTGGATTTTCGATGACAAAAAAATTGGCATTTTTTCCCCTTAATTCATATTTTTATACAGAAAAAAATATTAAGGAGAAAAAAAAAAAATGCCAATTTTTTTGTCATTGAAAATCCAGACGACCTGCTGAATAACGGATGTCTATTTTCGTGAGCAGACACCCCACCGCACCTAAACTTAACCTGACTTTGTAGGTAACATATATTTGCTATGTAAGTTGTCTGGAATCATATTTTAAAAAAAAAAGAAAATAATTATATATATAGTCGACTCTTCCGTCGAGTTCGACGTGGGAGGGTCAAGCAGATCAGTTTCCAAGACACCTACAGACCGACAACGACAAATGAGATTTGATTATAGTGCTGAAGGTTTCGTGCAGGACCAGCCACACTTTTTGAAGGGACGAATGCAGAGACCTGGTGCATTAAGTGCCACAAGTCCCCCAAACGACCCTCCGCAGGTTTTAAATTCAGAGTTGTCCTTCTCCTAGACCAGTTGCCATCCAAGGCTATAGAACCCAATCTGTCCTGCTATTTACCCATAGCTGGAGGGATAAGAAAAGGATTCATACCTTTCCCAAGGGTATTAGCATGTAAGTGAATGTAATGGATTCAACCTGCTATCCATTACTCCACCGTGCATGTCTCTCTCTGACACACACGCACACACACACACACACACACACATATATATGTGTATGTATATATATATATATATATATATATATATATATTGCATACTCACATACATACCATATTAAAACGCGCCCAAACTCTGATTTCCACCCAATAACAGACAATATTAAAAACATTCCAAAAATATTCGACAATGCAACACACAGCGTTTAAATCAAAATTTCTGTTGGTTAGAAATTAATTTCAACATATGAAATATTCGACCAATCAGAGAAAATTAAATTCTTATTTTATCTCGGGCCTATTTGCGTGAAAATTTTCTTATAAAACCCCACAGATTTCGACTATCATCAGAGCAGAGATCCGGCTATTTCAAACACAAGAGAAGACGTGGCTACATAGCTGTTTCCTTTCTCCCCACCCAGTGTTAAAACAAACATGTGTCGGCGACTTTAAACGCATCAGCTTTAATAACAGCTTGGACGGCCTGTGAATCTTCACTGACGATCATGTCACGGTGACAAATGAATCATCTCCAACAACAACAAAGGCGGTTAGTGAGTTTTCGCTTACGATAAATGACCGCAATATTCCACACAAGGACGGATGGTTGATTTATAGACATAGAAAGACAATTTTTCTTGCGGTAGATGAAGCTATTGATTCAAAGTATTTCACCTCAATTCAGTGGACAGCACGAGACCAAGTAGGCGTAAGGAAGCGCTCTAAAGGAATTGGGAATCAGTCATTCTGATGGGAGGCAGGAAGGGTATTTTGTGGTGGGTAAACGAGAGAAGTTTCGTTTTGGAGGCATTAAAGTTTACGAGCCATTTCCTGCCACAGTCAACAACAGATTGGGGGTCCTTTTCGAGATCAGCAACCAGGTTAGTTTTGTCAACGATAGCAGATTTACTTTTAAGGCAGGAGTAAATAGTAGTGTCTTCCGCGTAGATGCCAACTTGGGAAATGATGACATCGAGAAGATCATTGATGAAGATCAGAAACAGTGTAGGGCCCAAGATAGAGCCTTGGGGTGGGGCACCAGCATCCGCGATAAAGTAGCCGGAGGAGAAGCCGTTTAGGACGACCTACATTTCACTGTTTGACAGGAATGATTATATTAAGTCAAATAATTGTCTTGTAATGCCGTATCTCTGAAGCTTACGAAGGCCTGCATGCCAAACCCTATCAAACGCTTTAGAGATGTCTAGAGCTACGGCTCAAGCTTCTCCGCTATTATTGAGTGCTTGTTATACAAATTCAGTTATGGCCGTGAGCACGTCAGCGGTAGATCGGTCAAAGCGGAAATCATATTGCTTGTCGAAGAGCAGATTATGAGAAGTAAAGTGCTTAACCACTTCGGCGTTGAATAAAGCCTCGAAGACTTTACTGAAGAGTGGTAGGAGACTGATAGAACGGTAGTTAGACGGGTCAGAAGGGTCACCAGAGTTCTTAAAGATAAGCACAACAGATGAGGATTCCAACAGGCTGGAAAGCAAGAGTTGGTGAGGCAGTAGTTGTAAAGTTTAGAGAGGACAGGAGCCAATTCAGGAGCGCATTTCTTCAGGACAATGGCCGGTATTCCGTCCCCACCACTAGCCTTATGGGAGTCTAATTTAGAGATGATGCCCAATACCATCGTTGGGGTTATGTTCATCTCACTCAGTAGAGCCTCAGTTCTAGGGGAAAGTCCGGTGTGGGTACAGCAGATGAGTTTAGCGTTGAATTGGATGAGAACATACGAGCAAAGCATTCAACCTTATCAGCTAAGGAGGTCAGGACCTTAAATTGGTTGAATAAAGGGGGTATTGAGGGTTTGCTGTTGTTCAGCACACTTTTGCAGAGCCGCCAATAATCGTTTGAACCAAACTTGAGAGGCACAGTCCTTTGATTCATTCTTTCGGCAAAGAGTAACTTTGCTTCTTTGAGGACATGGGTGAGAGCAGTGACAAAGAGACGTCTGTTGTAATCAAACATGTCCTTATGGTATAGTCGGAAGTAGTGATTCCTGTGGACAATAGCTTCTGCGCAAGCAGCTGAGAACCAAGGGGATGAATGCGAACTTACTTTATATTTTCTTGTAGGGACGAAAGTCTCGATTCCCGCTTTTACCCAGGGTGAGACCTCAGACTCACATTTTTGGACGGGGAGGTCAAAAAGAGCATTCCAGGGTTCATCCCGAAGGAAATCTCGGAATGAGTCTCAATCTGCTCGTTGATAATAGAAAGACGTTCTGTTGGTAGGAGGTTCTTTACTGGGGTAGGAGTAGAAGGAGATGAAAACAAACATGACGGCATGATCATAGTTGCCAAGAAGGCAGAGCTGCGTGGTTTGGGAATGGAGGTAAAACAGAGATCAAGAAGGGAAGCCTTACCATCATGGTTGCTGGGGAAACGCTTAGGAAAGTCAACCACTTGTGTGAGAGATTAAAACGTTAAGGGTTTTTTATGCCAGGAAGGTCAGTTATAGAGTGTTTAAGCCTTTTGGTATAGTGGGCATTGAAGTCACCAAACACAAATATTTTTGCAGACGGATGTAGATCGATAGTCTTGTCGATTTTATCGGAAATGCAATCGAGTACACCAGTCTTGGGAAGATGGAGAGCAATAAAGAAGAGATAGCTCATAGATTGAGGAGAGATAGACGGAGATACATGTATGAATCGTCTAGAGATTCAAGAGAGAGTTCCCTTGCCAGTGACTGATGGTCTCGTACGTAAACCCCCAGGTCATGCATGAGGGTAAATAGAGTCCTTTCTTAGGAGATGAAGGTAACCGGCAATCGAGAAGTCAGAGGTGACTAGCAGATTAAGGCTGGTCTCGCAGAGAGCTAGAATGTCAGGAGACTTCTCAACGATGAACGATTCCACTCTGCAGGATTTGGTCCGAATGTCACGGATATTGGTGAAGGATATGTTTAAGGGTTTAGGTTTATTTCTTTGATTGTTTGTAGTCATGATGGGTAATGTTGGTAGTGAAAGTGAGAGGGCCTAAATTAATAGTAACAGAACGGTCACCGTATGTAAGATGGGCAGAACGGAGCTGACACATCCTGCAACATAAATTGGCCTTGGGGTAGCCATCCGTAGATGCGTGCAGGGACAACCTTCCACGCGCGACATGGCACTACAGGCACCCCGATATTATGCAACTATTGATCAGAGCAGTCGCTCAAGGCGCTACGCAAAGG
This sequence comes from Acanthosepion lycidas, assembly GCA_963932145.1. NCBI lineage: Eukaryota > Metazoa > Mollusca > Cephalopoda > Sepiida > Sepiidae > Acanthosepion > Acanthosepion lycidas. Next base: position 28,355,678 of record OZ010613.1, read on the forward strand.
GTTAGGGCTCTTAAACTACCAGCAACCAGAGAACTGTCAACCCGGTACCCTCAGTATGAAGAGAGACGTTGCCACAGTCTGCACATATCACAAGCTATTCCCGACAGCACTAACACAGAGGCCAGAGAAATGGAAAAGATCCGGGAACTTCTTCCTAAACAAGAAACAAGGAATGATCTTTATACCTGTTCAAGAGAAGGGGGGTGTATTAAGCGGGTGATGGGCAGACATATCTATTCCTATTACACACACACACGCAGAAAAAAGTGTATATATAAAGTTTTAACTTAGTTTAAGTGCCAACATACACTTTGGCGTAAGGGAAGCATGACTAAGCTACAACATGGCCGATATACGAGGTTGAGTTAACTGTCCGATGCTACCATGATTATTTCGAAGAATTCATATTCAAAAAAAGAACGCCAAATAAGGATTGAAATGAATGAGGGGAGGGGAAGTTCAGATTCGCATCGGCATCAAAGAACATTATTCGAAACTTAGAGAATTAGTAACAGTAAATGAAAATCAAGAAATAAATATTCGCTACATAATGGCAATTATGTTTCAACACTACAAATGTGTCTCCTCGGGTGAACAACACTCGGGGAGACACACACTCACATAGGTTAGAGGATTGCAGGAGTCGAGTACTTACTGGAAAGGTACAGAGAGCCGACCATTTTAAATGCATCCTTAGCAATGGTACGAGTTCCACTTGAGGTTGGGTGTGAGTTTGAGGCCCAACAGTCTTTCAAGGCACGGGGGTACTTCCACAAGAGGACACCCATTTATCCTGATTGGTGGTAGTTCAGTGTCAGATCGGCGATGATAGAATGTAACTAGCTTGGTCTTCGAAGCATTGAATGAAACCAGCCAGTTTTTACCTCATTCGGCAGTCCGTAGAGAAGATCTGTCACCCACCTCTGACCATGAATTGTTTCAGAGGTGTGCTCCTATATGTTCGTTTCATCGACGTAGATTTCTGGCAGATACAGAATATCAGTGGGGCTTTCGTGGGAGGTGGGTGTTTCTGACCCAGAACAATAAAACTAGGATAGGTGTGAGGTTTGAAGCGCCTTTTTCAACACATTCCATTTTTCCCTTTTTTTTTTTTTTTCCTGAATTTGTCAATTTGAATTTGTGAATGACAACACTAATCTATTTTTGGCCTAATCTGGGCTCTTGTAAAGGTAGAAGACAACAGCAGGAATCACGTGCTTAGTGGAGCGGTACAGAGAACCGACCATTTTACCTAAATTCTTAGCAATGGACCGTATGTACGATTTCCACTTGAGATCTGGTGTGAGTTTGAGGTCCAACAGTCAAGGTACGATGTTTCCCCGAGAGGACTTCCGTTTATTAAGATTGGTTGCAGTACGGGGTCAGATCGGCGATGATAGAATGTAACTAGCTTGGTCTTCGACGCATTGAATGAAACCAGCCAGTTTTTACTCCATTCGGCTGTCCGTAGAGAAGTTCTGTCACTCACCTCTGACTATCAGTTGTTTCAGAGGTGCGCACCTATATGTTCGCATCATCCGCGTAGATTTCTGGCAGACACAGAATATCAGTGGCGCTTCCGTGGGAGGTGGGTGTCTCTGACCGAGAACGACGAACCATACAACTAGGATAGGAATCAGGTAAGAAACGCTTTTTTCGCAACTTTGCATTTTTCCTTTTTTTTCCTGAATTTGTCAATTTTTTCCAGAATTTGTCAATTTTATCATGAATTTGTCAATTTGAATTTGTGAATGACAACAGTAATTTGTTTTGGGCCTAATCTGGGCCCTTCTAAAGGTTGAAGACAGCAGCAGGAATCACGTGCTTAGTGGAGCGGTACAGAGAACCAACCATTTTACCTGTATCCTTAGCAATGGACCGTATGTACGATTTCCACTTGAGATCGAACGTGACTTTGAGGTCCAACAGTCTTTCAAGGCACGATGTTTCCCTGAGAGGACTTCCGTTTATCAAGATTGGTTGCAGTTCGGGGTCAGATCGGCGATGATGGAATGTGACCAAATTGGTCTTCGAGGCTTTGAATGTAACCAGATAGTTTTACCCTTTGGGAAAATCTTGATGGGAGTCGATTCCACAGGGCAGTGGTTCGGGAGAAGAAGCTGTTCGAGTGGAACTTACTTCTCACCGATAGAATACAGTGGGAATGTGGGTAGTTTGTCACTATTTAAGTGGCATGGCGTGTTCTTGCCGTAAACATTTGCCTTGGCGGGACCAGAGAGCGTAGTTCGTCCGAGCACTTTTCTGCGGGAGAGAGTTTGAAGGGTGAAGAATAATTCGTCATCCAAAGGCCCTCGGAGATGCTTTTGAACTCTATCAAGGCTAGAGAGGTAAGTCTGAGCAGCTTCCGTCCAAATATGAAAACAGTACTGCATTTTTTACCTGATCTGGTTCTTGTAAAAGTAGATGATAACAGGAGTCGGCTACTTACTGAAACGGTACAGAGAGCCGACCATTTTACATGCATCCTTAACAATGGATCGTATGTACGTGTTTCACTTCGGGTCGGGTGTGAGTTTGAGGCCCAAGAGTCTTTCAAGAAACAGTTCTTCCTCAAGAGGAGGAGGTCCTCTTTTATCCTGATTATTTATCTTGATTGGTGGTAGTTCTGGGTTAGATCGGCGATGATGGAATGTGACTAGCTTGGTCTTGGAAGCATTGAATGTAACCAATCATTTTTACCCCATTGGTTAGTTTGTGCAAGACCGGAAAAGAGATTAGTCGCCAATCTCTGACCATCGAGAGTTTCATTGGTTCGCCCGTATATAGTCGTATCATCGACATAGATGTTTACAAATGATCTGAGTATATTCTCAGGCAGATCATATATGTAGATAAAAAAAAGGGGTTGACTTCTAGGGCTCTAGAAAACTGGATATTGATAACTACCTTCAGAGACCCTACCTACTAGGAAGGATTTTATGAACGAGAAGATCCTTCCAGTAACTCTATAACTGGAGAGCCTCTTTTGAGTCTTTTGAGGTACAGTGCTTCCCGGGGAGGAGCTCCGTTCATCTTGATTAGTGGTAATTCTGGGTCAGATCGGCGATGATGGAATGTAACTTTTGAGCGTGAAATAATATAAGAAAAAAAAAACATTTTAGATTGTAAGATCCAGATGCCCTCGGAGATGCTTTTGAACTCTATCAAGGCTAGAGAAGTAAATCTGAGCAGCTTCCGTCCAAATATGACAACAGTACTGCATTTTAGGCCTGATCTGTCTCTTGTAAATAAAGACTGAGGATAGCAGGAGCTTACTAGAGCGGTACAGAGATCCGACCATTTTTACTTACATCCTTAGCAATGCATCGTATGTCCGTGTTCCACTTGAGGTTGGGAGTGAGTTTGAGACCGAAACAACCAGTTTTTAATCCCATTGGGTAGTTTGGGCAAAATCGGAAAAGCGATCAGTCTCCAATCTCTGGCCATCGAGAGTTTTATAGGTTCGCCCGTATATAGTCGTATCGTCGATATAAATGTTTACAAATGATCTGAGTATATTCTCAGGCAGATCATATATGTAGATAAAAAAAAAGGGGTTGACTTCTAGGGCTCTAGAGAACTGGCCATTGATTACTACCTTCATAGACCTACCTACTAGGAAGGATTTTATTGTCGAGTAGACCCTTCCAGTAATTCTATAACTGGAGAGCCTTGTGTGGTAAGCCTTTGTACCACACCTTGTCGAGGGCCTTTGGGATATCTAGCGCTATGGTCTTCGAGGTGTGTTTATCGTCACGGACCTCCCTGATTCCGGGAATGATGGTAGTTGGGATGTCGGCAGTGGATTGCTTTACTTTTAGAATGTTTCTTTCGCTAGTCCAATGTTTGTTGTTTTCCTGATTTTGACTCTAAGAGTTCTTTCTGTTACCATATCGGCGATGATGGAATGTAAATTCTGAGCGTGAAAGAATATAAGAAAAAAAATCATTATTAAGATGAAAGGACAATAAAAGATCAACATTTAAGAGAACAGAAGACCACGATTTACATTGCATTTGAATTTTTGAAGATCATAGCTGGCTGGAAAGGAAGAAAGCGGAGAAGAGTTCCACAAGCGAGAAGTGCGTGAGAAGAAAACTTTACCGATTGGATTTTCGTTCCTAGCATTTTCTTCGAAGTAGAATGGAGCGTCGACATCTTGGTTATGCTTTAAAATGTTGTTGATATTTATTTACCGAATTAAAAAGATCCATTTTCTCCAAACAATATACCGAGCAAAAGTATCTGCTACGTCCTTCATGTGAATGCGAATTGATAGGTGAATTAGTTCGTTTTCCTCGACTTATCCACCATTTGAAGTTTACTCGCTGCGTCCATGGAATTCTCAGTATCGTTCTGTAGAAACACATTTCAGCTGTTTCTAGTCCCGCCGCCATTCTTGGGAAATCTGTCTATGTTTAGCTATATAAAATAACAAATTTTGTATATAAAAAGAAAGATAATGTCTGTGTGTGTGTGCGAGAGAGAGAGAGAGTGAGAGAGAGAGAGGGGAGAGAGAGTGTGGGGAGAGAAAAGGGAGAGAAAACAGAGAGGGAAGATGAGAAGTATAAATAAACTTAGGAAAGCAGGTAAATCAGAACTTGAGAATTCGCAGAAAGGTGATTTACCGACTTGACGTTTTTAAGTCATAATCCAATTGGTATTCATATATACATATCTCCGTTGAAACAGCGTGATCGTAATCGTTGAAACGAACGGGCAAAATTATCGATTCGTTTTGTCATAAAATAATTAATCAAATTCATACGCTCTTAATGCATTTAAATTCAGAATGTAATGTATAATTTATCCCTGCCTGATACCGACAACTTGTCTCGTATATATATATATATATATATATATATATATATATATATATATCTTTGAAAATATTTTTAAAGGTACAAATCTAATTACAGAAATGAAAGTGTGTAGCTTTATATTACATGACATTTTTAAAAGCGAAGCAAACGGCTTTGCTCCCGCTCTTCAGGCCTCTACGGGAGATTTAACTTAGATTAAAACAACAAGAAAATGTGTAATGAAGAGGAGAAAAAAAAAATGAACACAGAGTGTGTGCTGTTAATTTTAGTGCTGACTGGTTCACTGTTCTGTCCTGGTCCCACTCGTTATTTCATCACAAAGTGCTGGAGGCACTTTATATCGGGTCCTGCAAACCTTCTCTGTGTAAACAGCGTGGATGTTTGTTGGGGCCTCTTGTTATTTGTCTCTAACTCTTTGTGTTCATTTCAAATGTGAAAATCCTCCCTCTAATGTCGAAAATGTGAAAATCCACCCACCAATGTCGAAAATGTCAAAATCCTCCCTCTAATGTCGAAAATGTGAATATTCGCCCTCCAATGTCGAAAATGTGAAAATCCTCCCTTTAATGCTGAAAATGTGAAAATTCTCCCTCCAATGTCGAAAATGTGAAAATCCGCCCTCCAATGTCGAAAATGAATCATGGAGAATTGTGTTTAAAAACAGTAAAATCGACCTGGCTAACCGCACACTTCTCTGTGGCCCAATCGGTTAATGCATGTCAGGCTATAAGACGGTTCCGTATAGGATACAGGTTCAATTCCTGTCAAAAGACCCATATTTTATATGAAATTTTCTCGGACATTCAGGCCAGTAAATGTTTTTAATACTGTTTATTATAAACAGAGCATTTACTTAAATATTTGTATTTATAAAAAGAACGTGTGTGTGTATGTATATGTGTATGTGTATGTATGTATGTATGTGTGTATGTGTGTGTATATATATATATATATATATATATATATATATATATATATATATATCATTTAATTTAATTTAAAGAAAAAACAGACCAATTTAAGGTTCCATTTTTATATTTTATTTCACCTGAGATTTTATTTTTCTCTGGACCTTCAGACTTCACTTTCAAGGGTCAAAAAATGAATTTAAAATTTACACTTTTAAAGGGCAGTATTAAGCTTATATAAGGTGGCATAGTGCGTGGTGAGGGATAGTGTGAGAGACATGGTCAAAATTAGAGAAGGAAGTGAGAGTTTTAAGATTTAATTTTAATTTTTATTTTTATTACAATACTTAATATTGAGGAGGAGAGGGGTAAGGATCAGACATTGGCCTATTTAATCGGTCAACTTATCGGAAATGATATGGGGAAAAAAGAAAAGAAAAAAAGGATAAGAAATAAAAGATGGCCGTACGGTTTTGGAGGAAGGAGAGGTGTGGTATAAATTGATGTTTGGGCAATTTAGAAAAACACAGATTTTCAACGTCTGATAGTAATTTAAAATTTAATTTATATATATATATATATATATATATATATATATATATATATATATATATATATAGTTATGGAGAAATTCTTGAGACAGCAATTTTTAATTTGTACAAGTTTGGCTAAAGACCAACAAATCTTATTTCCTTGTTAATTTATTTTTTATTTAGTTTTTCAATCATAACTAGTTGATTATTTTTTTTTTATTTAACATAAAATCAAAATGAAAAATTAATCAAGAACATTGAAAGAATAAACAACAAAATAAAAACGAACTATTATTGGTATATATATATATATGTATGTATACACACACATATATATATATATATATATATATATATATATATATATATATATACCTAAGTTTTTTTAGAAAAATATTTTACATCGCTACATAAAAATTGTCATGTTTTGGAACTGTTGTTCCAAAGGCTTAAGTATACCAAGGAGAGCTCAACTTATAATGGTAAGGAGCAATATGTATATTTACCACTAATATTATCAATATATTCCTTGGTATACTTCCAGTTAAACTGCTTTTATTCGAACCTATTTAGATTGAAATGGAAAAATTTACTCCGGATTACACTCTCTCTTATTTCCGGAGTAGTTTTTTTCTGTTTTCTTTTTGAATTTGTAGGTCTGATGAATTGGATCGTATTTACGATTCCAATGGAATAAATTATGACCATGGAATATTAGTGTTTAAGCCTTTTTATTATTATTATTATTATTATTATTATTATTATTATTATTATTATTATATATATATATATATATATATATATATATATATATATATATATATATATATATATATATTTGTGTGTGTGTGTGTGAAAAGTGTGTGTGTATATAATTATAAATAAATATATATATAGATAAATATTTATATATTATATGCGCGGTACTTATTAGAAAATTATATATATTAGAAAATTATATATATAATTATTTATATATTACATGCGCGGTACTTATTAGAAAAATAAAACACCAACAACCACTTTTTAGTTCAAGCTACCACCACTATAACTACATTTATGGTTTTATCATTCTCCCACCACCATTACTAATCACGTCTACCAATTTACAATAACTATTAGCTACTTATATTATCATTGTCTCCAATCCCTTACAACATTACTATAACATCACATCTACTATTATCATATAGACCCGCTATAATTATTAACATAAACTACCCTCTCGCCCAGCATATTAAATATTATTGGGTTGGTGCAAAAATAATGACGTAATAATGTCGTTTTGGGGCGTATTTTTTAGCGTCAAAAAAACGACATTATTACGTCATTATTTTTGCACCAACCTAATAAATATTACCATATAAAATAACCAATAAGGATTACAAACCGAAATTTCTACCTGTTACATATACACAGTCATCAAAAACAAACAAATAACCAGCTTTAAATATAACAAATAAACCCCCTTTTTTTTCAAAAATTTAAAAATAAATATAAATAAAAATAATAATAACTTTTACCTATCATAATTTTACACAAACCCCACCACACGTATATACATACATGCGAGGAAATATTATTCAGTGGAAAAATAGAAAAATGACATGTATACATTCACGAGACATTCACGAGAAATTTTCGCTTCACTTCCAATCTTTAAATTTCAACATACAAATGCTTATGTACAGACACAACGCCACCTGTATACATACACATGTCATATCCGAAACTGCCCACATATGTTTATATATGTATGAGTCCAGACGGACGACCAAGTATGTATGTGTGTCTGCGTACTTCATTAGACGTATGAACATTCATCGATGTTTGCGTTAGCACGACGACACCACAACGACGTTTTCCCCCACCCACACTTCCATAACAACACCAATACACGCAATCTACATAAACCCAAAATTTTAAAAAAATTAATCAGTTTGTCTGACGATCGCAAAAGCGTGAAATCCAGGGTCACAAACTCACATCAATCCAACCAAATATATATATATATATATATATATATATATATATATATATATATATATATATATAGTGGTATATTTAGACAGCAATCCTTCCTTTATGCATGTTTCATTAAAAACGACAGACAAGGTACTACAGTTAAGCTTTTTATTTAATTTTCCTTGTGTTCGAACAAGAGCTTTCTTTTCTGGACAAAGGGTGTGTAAGAACTGTCCAAATGTTTTATATTTCCGAGCGAAAATATATATATAGAAAATACACAGTAAAATCCAAAATTACCGACACAAGCTCAGTCTATATACTGGGGTTGAATAAAACCGACGGTTGATATAGGTCTATTCCCCGTATGAGGTAATTTTGGATTTTACTGTGTACTAATTATCGCTCTGTAATGATAAATATATCGGGATCATTTGTGGAACAGATTTAATATTTGATATTACTAGGATCAACTTGGATTATATACCAACGGATTTATTACCTTAACTATATATATATATATATATATATATATATATATATATATATATATATATATATATATATATATATATATATAAAATAAATCAAGAAGAAAACCTTAATGATTTATTTCTATTTATTCATCATTTCAAACCGAAAGTTTTTAAGAAATGAAGACAATTTTCCCCGGGCTCATATATAAATGACTCCATTTATAAAAAAAACTTTCAGCCTGAAGAGATGACTATGTTGAGATATTCACAAAATAAATTATAACCGAAATGGATCTATTTATTCTATTCCCCTTGGTGACAGGAGCCAAAGTGTGTGAGTTCAATACCTGGTTAAGGCAGTGGAGAACTTTCAGAGAGAAATTAACAGGAGATAACTGACATCCAATACACATAGCACGTGGAACTAGAACAGTCTACCCTATTGAGCAAAAAAAAAAAGGTTCAGTTCGATATTCCAACCACCTGAAGAAAGCCGGAGCGTACAACAGCCGAAACGTTGTGATAAACGTGGCAACAAAGATGAGGACAATAGTCCGAATAATGTAAATAGTGTACATAATGCCTCATCTCAGAAATATAGACAGATATTGAAGGGCCGAAATGTTGTAACAAATATGATGACAAAGATGAGGACAATAGTCCGAATAATGTAAATAGTGTACATAATACTTCATCTCAGAACTATAGACAGACACTGAAGAGGCGAAACGATGTAATAAATATGGTGACGAAGATGAGGACAATAGTCCGAATAATGTAAATAGTGTACATAATACCTCATCTCAGAAATATAGACAGATACTGAAGTGCCGAAACGTTGTAATTAATATGGCAACAAAGATGAGGGCAATAGTCCTAATAATGTAAATAGTGTACATAATACCTCATCTCAGAAATATAGACAGATACTGAAGGGCCGAAACGGTGTAATAAATATGGCGACAAAGATGAGGACAATAGCCCGAATAATATAAATAGTGTACATAATACCTCATCTCAGAAATATAAACAGATACTGAAGAGGCGAAACGTTGTAATAAATAAGACAACAAAGATGAGGACAATAGTCCGATTAATGTAAATAGTGTACATAATACCTCATCTCGGAAATATACACGGATACTGAAGGGCCGAAACGTTGTAATAAATATGGCAACAAAGATGAGGACAATAGTCCGAATAATGTAAATAGTGTACATAATACCTTATCTCAGAAATATAGACAGATACTGAAGGGCCGAAACGTTGTATTAAATATGGCAGCAAAGATGCGGACAATAGCCGGAATAATGTAAATAGTGTACATAATACCTCATCTCAGAAATATAGACAGGTATTGAAGGGCCGAAACGTTGTAATAAATATGACAACAAAGATGAGGACAATAGTACGAATAATGTAAATAGTGTACATAATGCCTCATCTCAGAAATACAGACAGATACTGAAGGGGCGAAACGTAATAAATATGGCGACAAAGATGAGAACAATAGTCCGAATAATGTAAATAGTGTACACAATACCTCATCTCAGAAATATAGACAGATACTGAAGGCCCGAAGCATTGTAATAAATATGGCGACAAAGATGAAGACAATAGTCCGAATAATGTAAATAGTGTACATAATACCTCATCTCAGAAATATAGACAGATACGAAATGGATTACTTCTTGATTTATTATTATTATAATGCTCTGTAGTTTACATTGAGTTGTCTCTCCGGAGTAGTATCGTCCTGGGAATTATCACTACTAGTCAAAAATTGGTAATATATATATATATATATATATATATATATATATATATATATATATATATATATATGCTAATTTTTAATAAAATCCTTTCATACTCACGAATAACTTTCCGTGTATTGATGTTAAATGATGAAAGAAATTTGTTATAGCTGTTTAAATTTTTTCTATCTTGATTTCCCAAGTATTTGAAGCAATTTATATTAAAAAAATTAAACCCGGCACTGAACAGAATAAACTATGAATACAGCATTAATGTTCTAAAATGCCTGTAAAGGAACATTTTTTCCATGCTTTAATGCGCGCGTGACTATGACATTATAACATAGAAGGACAAATTCCATAATGGATAATGTTTTCACGTTCTAATGAACGCTTAGCATATTGTCAACCGTTTTGCATTTAAAAGCATAATGAAAAAAATTCGGTAATGGATAAAACGCGCATCTTTATATAAATACTTATACTAATGAACAATATATAGTTTTGTACTACTTGCACCCCTTAAGATGATCTTGAAAGAAGATCGAAAGTACTTGGGAAATGAAAATAAAAGCAATTTAAACAGCTGTAGCACATTTCTCTCATCCTCTAACGTCAATACACGGAAGGTTATTCGTGAGTATGAACGGATTTTATTAAAAATTAGCAGACATAATATCTATAACTTATTCAGATACACACACACACACACACACACACACACACACACACACACATATATATATATATATATATATATATATATATATATATATATATATATATATATGAATAAAATCTGCACACTCCAGCATACAGACTGAATGTCCAGGTGGTGTAATGAATAATGTCTCGGAATTGCCGTGTTCCAATTCCAGTCGTGTTTTTTTATATTCACTTACGCGCAAATACCATTGGAAAAAGTTATAGAATGCAACTATTCTCCCCCAGCTATGGGTTAATTAGAAAGATTTGTATCACTAAACCATTATTATGTAAAATTATTCTCATAATCTAAAACTATTTTCTGGCTTTAAATAACCTGCAAATGTTTGATAAGCCGTAAAAAAACAAAAACGAATCAATCAAATTAGCTACACAGGCTTGTCTTTAAGATTTATTTACATTCACTGAAATATACATGTATAGAAACTACCGTGGCCACAAAGTGAAGGATCAGTTTATATATTGGTTGTAATATAGAATTGATCCCTTACTTTATATCCCCATTATAATTTCTTGTATGTTGATAAGCCGTAGAAAACGAATCAATCAATCAATGAAATGCTGATTAACTACAAAGGCATCTCTTTTAGATTTATTTACAATCCCTGGAATATGAATATATAGAAACTACCGTGGCCGCAAAGTGAGGGATCAGTTTATGTATTTCTTTTAATATAGAATTGGTCCCCCACTTTATATCTACATAAAAATTTGTTTCTTTATCAAATTCTGATTAAGTATGAGTATATGTAACACCTGTATCAGTAATCCATTATTATCTCCCCCCAAATATCTTACAGTATAAAAATATTTTCCAGCTTTAAGTAACCTTCAAAGGGTTGATAAGCCGAAGAAAAGGTAAATTTAGTTTTTTTTTAATCGGGTTAGCCCCAAGTAAGGCAGTAAAACCACCGAGATGCAAAGTGTGGAAGAGTAAGAAAAAGAAACATTGCGAAGCAGCGAGAACGGAGGAAGAGTAATCAGGAGGACTGTAGATAGCTATTGACATTACATTTAAAAGTTTTTGAAGATTAAAGTTGACTGGAAAGCATGGAGCTGGAAGGGAGTTCCACAAGCAAGAAACTGTTAGCATAGAATTTACGGTTGCATTTAGCCAGATCAACTGTAAATTGTTGAGATGTCGACGCCAGTCACGTACAGCGCTTAAATTCGAAGAGTGTCGACACCACGGCTAACGATTGCCATGAAAGTATTTATAGAAAAGGCAAAGGGAGACAACTTTATGGCGGAGGGAAAATGGCGGCCATAGTTTATTTTATTAACCAACGAGTCCGCTGAAGAGTGGATATGAATCAACGATAGTCAAATGGAAGATAAGTGGACAAGTTTAATTTATTTTATATATTATTAATGGTCTAACTTTTGAAATCGAGCACTATAATTAAAAGTAGTCGCTCTTTCTCTCTCTCGTAGTCTTTTATATATATGTATATATATATATATATGTGTGTGTATCTGCATGTGTGTATAGATATAGATATATGATATAAATATATATTTTCTTTTGTTTTATTCATATATATATATATATATATATATATATATATATTGCTTACATGTTCTATTTTCTCTACCGCCGCTTACATATATATATATATATATATATATATATATATATATATATATATATATATATATATATATATTGCTTACTTATGCTCGATTTTCTCTACCGTCGCTTACATATATATATATATATATATATATATATATATATATATATATATATATATTGCTTACTTATACTCGATTTTCTCTATCGCCTATATATATATATATATATATATATATATATATATATATATATTACTCTCTCTTTATTGCTATTTTATTTCTAATCCTTCTCCTCCTTTGCGCACACATGCCAGAGAGTGGTAGACAAAGGGCTGGTCATTAAACCAGTTGGCACAGTGACCAACAACATATGCAGCGACGAACGCCCTTTCTGTCTCCTCCCTACACATCAATAATCGTTTAACATTTTCAACCAGACACGTGCTCTTCTTGGACACACGTGCATCCACTTGCACGCCGCCGCCATGATCCATCGTCTTTTTTGTCGTCTGTTTTCTTTTTCTGTTATTGTTTTGTTTTTTGTTCGTTGCTCTGTTCCCACCCCACGTACATTGCCCAAGTCCCAAAATCCGGTCTGCTCCTCCGCTGCCTGTACGCTATTTTCTCTCTTTCTCTCTCTCATATATATATATATATATATATATGTGTGTGTGTGTGTGTGTTTGTGTGTGTGTTTGTGTTGGTGCGTGCGTGTGTCTTTTCTTTTCGTTTGGTTTGCATTTCGTAATTTTGATTAATGATTTGTGGGTCCAGTCGGGATGGAGTGTGGGTGAAAGAGAGAAAAGGCGGTAGGAAAGAGGGAGATAATAAGTACAGAAGAAAGAAAGAAAGAAAGAAAGAAAGAAAGAAAGAAAGAAAGAAAGAAAGAAATATCTGCCTCGGAAAAAAAAAAAAAAACAAGCGTATAAAAAGATGAAGAAAGTGAAGGGAAGAAAGAAGACAAATGAAAAAGAAAGAAAGAAAGAAAGAAAGAAAGAAAGAAAGAAAGAAAGAAAGAAATATCTGCCTCGGAAAAAAATAAAACCATCGTATAAAAACGATGAAGAAAGTAAAGGGAAGAAAGAAGACAAATGAAAAAAAAATGGAAAAGAAAGAAAGAAAGAAAGAAAGAAAGAAAGAAAGAAAGAAAAAAAAGAATAAGAAAAAGAAAATTAGGAAAAATATAAAAAGAAAGGAAAAATAAAAATGAACTCGAAAAAAGAAAAGATAAACAAAGAAAAAAGCATGAGAAGGAGAGAGAGAGAGAGAGAGAGAGAGAGAGATGATATGAACGAATTGAAAGAAGTAAAAAGAGAAAGGAGAAATTGTAAAAAAAAATAAAAAAAAAAAACGAAGAAAATGAAATAAAAGACAAAAGAAAGAATGACTGAAAGAAACGAACAAAGAAAAACAAAAAACAAAGGAAGTAAATAAAAACGTAATAGAAAAGTCGGAAAAGAAAGAAATAAAAGAGGCTAAAAACGTCCACTTTTCAAGCCGAGTGACGGCCGCCATTTTTACTAAGATGCATACCGTTTTTATTTACACCATTCTGCTATTCAATTGTTTTCCTTCCGATTTACAACTGTATTTCCTTTTTATTCAAATTTATTTTTACTCGATTTTTGTTTATTCCTCGTTTATTTATTTTTTCTTTCGATTTTATTCTACTGTTTCCAAATTCGTATCATTTTTAATTTCATTTTTTTTTTTTTTCATACATTTTTCTGTTTTCTTATACTTTTCCGATTGTTTAGTACGTTTCGCTTAAATTTCACACCTGTTTGTTATTTCATTTTAGTTTGTCACATTAATTTATTTTTTTCCTGTATGGTCTGGGGGTCCAGTCGGGGGCTTATCTGTATTTGGGCGTCGGCTGCAAATCGGGAAGAGAGTTGCAAATGGAATTGTGGAGTGTCGTGATCGTCAACGCCTTGAGGGGACACGGCAATAGAAGAAGAAGAAGAAGAAGAAGAAGAGGAGGAGGCTAAGAAGAAGAAGGAGGAGGAGGAAGAAGAGGCTTGGGAGGAGGAGGCTTAGAAGAAGCAGAAAAAGAAGGAGACGAATCAGTAGGAGGACACTGAGGAGGAGGCTTAGAAGAAGAAGTAGGAGGAGGAGACAAACGATGAGACGGAAGGCGCTATAGAAGGGGAGAGTAAATGAAAAAGAGAAATGAATGGCAGACAACGCGGAGAGTAAGTAAACGCGGGTAAAAAATCATGATCATCACCATCAGTATCAAGATCAGGGGCGGTCGTAGGGTAGCGGCGCAACCGGGCACCTGACCGGTTCCCTAACATATATAGATTGAAAGCCGGAGAAGTGTTCATACATGCGTGGCGTGTTTTTGTGCAAATAAACCTGGAGGAAGCCATCCCTCTCCAGTTCAAACTGCAACCAACTTAAAGTCTGGGCTTGCTCCTGGGAACATAGTCGTTGATTCTATCGTGTAGACCTTTCAAACCGGGCGATGGATTCAGTCTAAGAAACCCTCCACCCAGCGAGGCCTAGTGCTACTGCACTGGCGGTCTACCACTATTTTGATGGTTGTTGACGTTATTTTTTTAAAAATCTAGCCGAGTTCCTTGAGTGTCTTCTCCTTTTTCTTTCCATCACTTGTTAAATAGGTATTCCACACTGTGCAAATCAAAGATCTGCCTGGAATGGTGAAATGTTGTAAGAGCCAGGGCTGCAAATTTACTGTATATGATCTTGCGACTATGCCACTCTCTAGAGATTTCCACTTTGTCATACAATTTCCCAATATATATATATATATATATATATATATATATATATATATATATATATATATATGTGTGTGTGTGTGTGTGTGTGTGTGTGTGTGTGTGTGTGTCTTTAATAAACTGTCGGACTTTGTCCCTTTCTTAATGTATGACGTCATTTGTTTACATTTGATACGCCATGAGCAGTTATGAATGTACGAGATTCATGGAAGATTGAAGTTTATAAGCAGTAAATTCGACCTTGCCAACCGAACGATCCTTTGTGGCCGAATCGGTTAGGCACGCCCGGCTAAATGGCGGTTCCGTATAGGATGCAGGTTCGAATCCTGTCAAAGGAAGAACATTTTCTATGAAAATTTCTCGGACATTCAGGCCGGTAAATATTATTTAATACTGTTCATTATAAACAGAGCATTTACTTAAATACTTGTATCTATAAAAAGAACGTTAAACATAAAAAGAATGTCTTTAATATATATTAGGTTGGTGCAAAAATAATGACGTAATAATGTCGTTTTTTGATGTTAAAAAATACGTCAAAAAACGACATTATTACGTCATTATTTTTGCACCAACCTAATACATTGTGTGTATTTAGGCAGCATTTTTTAATTCATACATGTTTTCATTAAATAATATAGACAAGTGTCGTCTATTTATTTTATGTAAATTCTTTTCATAACGTCTGATAACTTTAATAACATTATCATTAAACGAAGAAAGAAAATCACAATATTGATACATATTTTTTAATCCAATCTAAGCTTTCGGCTTACATAAGCCATTATCAAATATGGCAATTACTGTAAATGTCTTGTTTGTTGCTGCTAATGTTCTTCAATGTTTCATTGGCTATTTCAATTTGTCTTTTCACAAGGCTACATATATAATTCCAAATATTGATGGTATTGTGGGCTGCTGGATCATGTAATTCAAATGAAACATGTATACATATATATATATATATATATATATATATATATATATATATATATATATATATATATATATATATAAAGAAATATAGTCTTAAGGTGTGCTATATTTATGGAATAAAGTGCTCAATATCAGAGATAGAGCGTGTGTAAATACGTGGCCTGACGATTGCATATATCATGAAACAGACTGTCGCCTCTAAGTGTTGACTTCTATGTTCACTTTTATATTTATATATATATATATATATATATATATATATATATATATATATATATATATATATATGTGTGTGTGTGTGTGTGTGTGTGTGTGTGTACAGTAGCGGCCATAATATAAGGAACGGAAACAACAAAGATATAAATATGTGTATTACTTAAAAGTAATGCATGATTAGCAATGAAATTTTTAGCGAATAAAGATTAGGGTGTAATGCATAAATATTATACAAAGTTACAAAAATTTACATAATAGTTTTTTTTTTTAAATAAAGATTAAATGGAACAAAGGAAATAAGCTACTGGACAAAAGTTAAGGAACGATGTTAATAATTTGCATAAACATTTAATTTACATTGTTAAAAAACTCAATGGAGCTTTTCAACAATAAGTAAAAGTTCATTTATCATTAGGACTTTATTTTTAAGCAATATGGCAAATTCTACACCCAAAACGCTCTCTTTTAAAGAAAAAAAAAACTCATTATCGCTATCAAGAAAAAAGTCAATTTCAGAAATTTCTGATATTGTTCATAGGTCTAACAGTGTCGTTCATCGTGTAATTAGCGGGTATAAAACCGATAAAACGTTAGATGCAAAACCCAAAACTGGCAGACCTTCAAAAACATCGCAAAGAGAAGATCGAAGAATTATTAGAATGTCTACAAAAAAACCGTTTTGAAACTGCTACGTTAATTGCCCGTAAATTTAATGAAGAGACAGATAATAAGATCTCAAGGAAAACGGTTGCTCGCAGGTTAAAAAATGCAGGATTGCATGCCCGTATTCCAACTTCGAAGCCTCTCATTTCAAAGCGAAACCAAAGAGCACGCCTGGAGTATGCGAGAGAACATGTTGTTTGGACTGACGCACAATGGGACCCAGTTCATTTCAGTGACGAGTCCAAGTTTACTATATTTGTTTCTGAGGACACCGTAGAACAGGTGAAAGACTGTCTTCTCAATGTGTCAAGAAAACCATTAAGTTTGGTGGTGGGAGTGTGATGGTGTGGGGAATGATTTCATCTGCAGGAGTTGGTCCTATCATCCGCGTACATGGCAATATCAATGCTGAGATTTACAAAAGGCTTCTTCAGCAGCATGTGGTACCAAGATTACACCATAATCTTTATGAATCTCCTATTTTCATGCAGGACAATGCACCTTGTCACAAGGCTCAGAAGGTTATGGCTTTATTTGAAGAAGAAGGAATCGCCCTAATGAAGTGGCCAGCCCAGAGCCCCGACCTGAATCCAATCGAAAATGTTTGGAAGATAATTGGAGAAAGGGCTCAGAAAAGAAACCCGAAAAACCAGGATCACCTATGGGAGTTATTGAAAGACGAATGGGAGGGAATTACTGCTGATTTTTGCAAGAAATTAATTAGATCATGTGGTCGATGATGCAGAGAAGTCATTGAAAATAAGGGGATGTTTACCAAATATTAAATTTTGTTGATATTTTGTTCACAATCAAGCATTAACAAAATCGTTCCTTAACTTTTCTCCAGTAGCTTATTTCCTTTAATATTATGTAAATTTTTGTAACTTTGTATAATACGCATTACACCCTAATCTTTATTTGGTAAAAATTTAATTGCTAATCATGCATTACTTTTTAAGTAATACACATATTTATGCCTTTGTTGTTCCTTATATTATGTCCGCTACTGTATATATATATATATATATATATATATATATATATATATATATATATATATATATATATATATATATATATGAATCATTCATACAAAAAACAAATATATGAATGATTCATGAATTTATAAATTATAATTGCACCTTTTAATTGAAATTAAAATAACTGAACCAACGTGCAACTCTCGGATAATAAGTGTGACATTACTGTAATTATTGAACAATATAGTTCATGCCATATTGACGGAAAATCTACCAGTAAAAAAGAATTCTCTTATTGCTATATTTGTACAAAAACGCACAACCTTAAAATTTAAATTCAAACTCAGCGTTGCGACCGCACGTTCCAAAAGAATAACACATTTCTCATAGTATTTTTTCGGATTACATCTCTATTTTCGTTGTGCTCTTATTACCAAGTAGTAAAACCAAGAACAAAATCTATTTCCATACCTGATGATGTCTGTAGGAACAGACGAAAGCTTGTAAAAAATTAAAAAGACCTTATGCAACTGGAATTTATAAACGGGGATCATATCATTCATATACAGGTTCGGGGTTGATTATCTTATTTATATTGTTTGCGATGATGTATTCTCGCCACTTAAATCATTAACCTCTATATTTGTTTTTTGTATGAATGATTCATGAATTTATAAATTATAATTGCACCTTTTAATAGAAATATATATATATATATATATATATATATATATATATATATATATATATATATATATATATATATATGGTAAAGTATAGGTTAAAGTTATGCTATATTTATGGGTTAAAGTGCACAATATCAGGGATAGAGCTTATGCAAATATGAAAATGGACATTGAAGTCAACACTCAGTGTTGACAGTCTGTTTCTTGCTTATACGCAATCGTCAGCTTATATATTTATGGGGCGGATTCCTCACAACAAAACAAAGTCTGTATAAACATGTCCTTAAATATTTTGTTTTTGACTTATTAACTTTAAAAAAGATTACGGTAGATAGCTCTGTGTGGCTATCTAGACTAGGTTACATTTGTTCATTCGTGTACATTTGTGGCTAGTCTGTCTTCATCGTTTAATTTGTTTAGTAGTGAGTTAACTGAGAAGTGTTACGTTTCACAATGGCAGGTTATTCATATGTGGAGAAGGCAGATATTATTGTTACCTAAGGCTGTATCAGATTGCGTTTCCAGACCGAAGGCAGCCGGATATGCTACGGACGGTATCGAAGAATATTGGTAATTTTGTTACTTTTTCACTTTAACTATCAACATGTAATTTGTGATGATGCGTGTTTCAGGATGATTTGAAGTATGTATATATTCATATATATCCATTTGAAGTATGTATATATTCAAACAAGTTCCATAGCCCATTAGAGACATAAGGTTACCACATGTACTAACAGCATAACAGTAGTAGTGGGTCCGGGGCAATCTGCCAGAGTCAAGCCCTCGTAAGCATAGCTTTATGTTTTCCAAAAATCCTAAGGCGTATTCGGCGTTTTATTGTAACTTTTTGGACGTTGTTTTTTTTTTTTTTTTTTTTTTTTTTTTTTAACCAGATACACAAAATCAATCACTTGATCAATTATCTTCATATTTATTTCGATGTAAAGTTTTGCCCTGCCTGTTGCCGTTAAAACAGTCGCCTTCGGTACCTCGAAGCGGTGTAATGGTTAGCAAGCTTGTCTCGCTAGAACAATTACGATTGAGTAGCGAGTTCGATCCTAACTGGGTCCTCCACACTTTCGGGCTTGTGCGACATCTAAGCTACTCTTGGAAAATCACTATAGGGCACTTAAACGTGGACTAATAGTTGTTTTGCTAGATCAATTACGATTGAGTAGTGAGTTCGGTCCTCACTGGGTGCTTTACACTTTCGGCCTTGTGCCACATCTATGCTATTCTTGGGTATTCACTATTGGGCACTTAAACGTGTACTAATGGTTGTCTCGCTAGATCAATTACGATTGAGTAGTGAGTTCGGTCCTCACTGGGTGCTCCACACTTTCGGCCTTGTGCCACATCTAAGCTATTCTTGGAAATTCACTATTGGGCACTTAAACTTGGAGTAATGGCTGTCTCGCTGGATCAATTACGATTGAGTAGTGAGTTCGGTCCTCACTGGGTGCTCCACACTTTCGGCTTTGTGCCACATCTAAGTTACTTTTGGAAAAACACTATTGGGCACTGAAACGTCGACTAATCGGTTGTCTCGCTAGATCAATTACGATTGAGTAGTGAGTTCGGTCCTTTTACCACATCTAAGCTACTCTTGGAAAATCATTTGAGCACTTAAACTTGGACTAATGTTTGCTTCGCTAGATCAGTTACGATTGAGTAGTGAATTCGATCCTCACTGGGTGTTCCACACTTTCGGCCTTGTACCATATCTAAGCTATTCTTAGAATATCATTTAACACAGTCGCGTTGAATTTTAATTCCACACCTATGTTTTTCCGCTATGGGTCATGTCCGGCATCGCTTTCCGTGACAGGAAGAGCAACACCTGGATTCGACAGCAGACAGGCGTGAGGGAGATAATCGGGGCCATCAAGAAAGGAAAGCACAGATGGGTTAGCCACGTCTTTCGTCTCAGAGGCAACAGGTAGACTATTAGAGTGGCAGAGTGGACACCAAGACAGGGGAAAAGAACTAGAAGGTCGTCTAATGGCGCAACGGTCTGACAGGATATCCCAGCCCTACATGGCCCCAGTATAAGTGGTAGATGTTAACCAGGTTGGACCTCCTACAACAAGATGGAGATTGGGTATGATCCTCACCAGGTGCCACATACACATTTCAATATTAAATAAACGATAATTGATGAAACCAGCAAATCAAACAACCAACAATAAGCATCGAGCAATAGTTAGACTGATATATATATATATATATATATATATATATATATATATGTAGAGAGAGAGAGAGAGTGAGAGTGAGACAAAAAGAAATAAAATAGACTGAGATAGATAATTAGATAGCAAGAAAGAAAGAAAGTAAGAAAGAAAGGGACTGCGATAGATTGAGATACAAAGAAAGAAAAGAGACTGAGATAGATAGATAGATAGATAGATAGATAGATAGATAGATAGATAAATAGATAGATATAAAACAGACTGAGATACAAAGAAAGAATGAAAGAAAGAAAGAAAAGAGACTAATAAATAAATAAATAAAGAAAGAAAGAAAAGAGACTGAGATAGATAGATAGATAGATAGATCTCTCTGTATTATATCTGACTGAGATAGAAAGAAAGACAGAAAAGTGACCAAGAAAGAAAGAAAAAAGGAAAGAAAGAAACGCGATTAAGAAAGAAAGAAAGAAAAAAAGAAAGAAAAGTGTACTGATATAGATAGATGGATAGAAAAGAGACCGAGTTAGATAAAGATTAAAGAAACTGAGAAAGAAAGAAAGAAAAGAAAAGAGAATGAGATAGATAGATAGATAGATAGATAGATAGATAGATAGATAGATAGATAGATATGGATTTAAACATCATTGTACAGAGGAGCATTATTAGTGTCAATATTACACAAAGGTTTCCATTGTTTGTCGTCTATGAAACGTCTTATTTTGATGAATGATAAAAAAATTCATATTCTTCTTTCTTCTTTCTTCTAATACCTTGTCTAAGAGTTCTTTTTTTTATCAATAATCATTTCATCCCAAGACAGGTGGTTCATTACTGGACAATAGAATCTCAAATTCTTGGAGGGTAGCCTTGAGTTGGTACATGTAAGTTCTTTTTCGGCTACACATTCTTTTGGGATTTCAGAATAAAGGATTTGCTTCGGGATTCTTTCATACTTCATTGGGAGCGAATTCGTGTCGATAATTTGACTACAAGTAATTAACTTGTAATTAAACGGGACCCATCATTAAATGGAGCGAATCATGTTCATCATCTTAAAGAAGAGCTACACCTGGATTCAGCAGCATAGTGGAGACCACAAAGAAGAGCAAAATAGATGCCATGGACTCATTTCTCTCGCATCGCGAACAACAGGTGGACTATTAAAGGGACAGAATGGACACCAGGGCAGTGGAAGAGACGTAAAGGTTGACCAAATGCTAGATGGCACGACGATCTGACCGGATACCTCGCCCTCACATGTTCAAGTATGGTCAGAGATAGGAAGTGATGGAGGTCAGGTAATGAGTGAAAGAACATAATCGAGATCACCAAGAAGGGTAAACATAGATAGCGTCTCTTGTCTTAAAGATAACAGATGGAATATTAGAGAGTTGATAGTAAGGCGGGGGAAAAGAACTAGAGGACGGTCAAAGGCAACATATCGTTACGATCTGACCTGATATCTCGGCCCCACATGGTCCAGTATGGCCAGAGATAAGAAGTGATTGCGGTCAATCAGTGAGTAAAGGACATAATTGAGAAGGTCCGGCTATGTATCTTGTCTCAGGGACAACAGGTAAACTATTAAAACGACAGTGTGAACACCAACACAGTGGTGTAAAAGAACTAAGGGGCGACTAAAGGCGAGATAGAGCCACGATCTGATTCGGTAACTCAGTCCCACATGGTCCATTTTGGCCAGAGAAATGGTGGAGGTCAACTAGTAAGTGGTTATGCCAACAAGTGAGAAGTCTTTCGAGTTTAAATTTCGGGATGGAAAAGACGCTTCAAAAATAAGTGCAACTGTCTTAGATTTGTCAGGGTTGTATCATTTTCATACTGTAATGATACAAAAGGTCATTGTTTCCCTTTGGGGGAGATGAAATCATGTGGGTTGCTAAATCTGACTCTTCTAGCACGTAGTGCAGATTACAAGCCTATGAAGCTGTTTTCCTATTGAAAGATATGTTCAGAAACTATCTCCGGTTCACGGTCTTTTTTTTGTGGGGGGAACCAAGACTCGTGGTTTCCTGTTTGTGGAATATGTCCTCGATATCGACATCACAGATACATTCAACCCGCACGAATCTGGAATCCTAAGTATGACTTTTCCAGAAACACAACTGCATCTCCATATTTTATGCAAGACTCTATCTTTTAATTCTTCTTTCACTCTGCTTGGTTTGTAGATATATGTTATAGTTTCTCTGCGTGGGACACACCAGAGAGCAAACACAAGCGATCCCATTTTGAATAAGTAGATCACGTGATGGTAAAGGAAATGTATATATTGGAATTAGCGTGGCGTCTGAGGGATCACTCCCCGAATTACTTCGGGAGTGTGTTTGTCGAACTCTCTGATTTGGGCAGAGAGGAACCCAGACGAGACTCTACCCTTTGGCATAGTCTCGTCTGGGGTGGTAGACAGCTACCCGACCCCGTTTTTTACAGGGTCTACGGGGAATTTTTGACCGATCCTACGGGCTTGCATACCGCACAATAAACTCGGCCTTGTGCCACATCCGACCGTGTGAGGCAGTTAGCGAATATCATCACTATACAGATTACTATTCGGTGGTTACTTTTTGAGCGAGTGTTATCGAGCAAGTACTATTAGTGCGAGTGATATTCGAAGGCGTCTGACACCAGTATTGTTCAACGGCGTTACTATAGTTGTATCTGCGATTACAAAGTCTCTACTACAACGAGCATTACAAAAGTGACAACTAGTATTCGTTGACATTACAAAAGTGGCAACGAGAGTTTGTTGACATCGCAAAAAATAGAAAGTAATTTGTTAAGGCGCAAATATATAATATATTGTAAATGCACTGATTTCCGACTGCTTTACGGTTATTTCTTTGTCCAGGTCACTTTTCACCTTTGTTTAGCAACCACTTTGGTTAAATCAAAAAAAAAAAAACGGCTCTCCCCAACATCAAATTTCATAGCCGCCCTGAAAATTTCGTCTAGTGACACTTTTCAGATGTACAGCGGGACACTATTTACATAATTCAGACTATTGTCCTCATCTTTGTCGCCATATTTATTACAACGTTTCGGCCGTTATACGCTACGGCCTTCTTCAGGTGGTTGGCATGTCGAACTAAAACCTTTATTTCGCTCACTGAGGTAGACTGTTCTAGTTCCACGTGCCATGTTTAATGGATGTCAGTTCTTAGTCATTTTCCTGTTAATTCCCCTCTTCAAGTTCTCCACTGCCTTAACCGAGTATTGAACTCACACTCTTTGTGTCCTGTCACTGGATTTAACTAACGCCTTTATCCACTATGCCATGTGTCCTTGAGGACATCCATTAAACATGGCACGTGGAACTAAAACTCTCTATCCCAGTGAGCGAAATAATAGGTTCAGTTCGACATTCCACCCACCTGAAGAAGGCCGGAACGTACAACGGCCGAAACGCTGTGATAAATATGGCGACAAAGATGAGGACAATAGACCGAATAATGTAAATAGTGTACATAATACCTCATCTCGGAAATATAGACTGTAAAGCGGGAGTTCTAGAATAATCAACGTAGCTTTTGGCATTAATTCAGTCGGTGCAAGCATGCGTCGGGAAGGATTAAGATATAATCTTCCTTCAGAAGATCGGCAATTATGATATTTAACAGATTCCTTTCCGTTATTAACACTATGAATTGCTATACATTCTCTTGTGTACGCCGATTTCAAATTCGGTATAAAATAATCCCATAATAGTTGATATGACATAAACTTAGCCTAATATTACTACTGAATAGTTAAGTCCGATCCTCACTGGGTGCCTCATACATAATACGACATTAAATATCTCAACAAGGGTTGACGTGTCATAAAATCAAACAACCTAACCTGATATTGCTACCGATTAGAGAGTTTGATCCTCACTGGGTGCCTCGTACAAAATTCGACCTTAAATAACCAACCAGTTTGACATGTAAAACAAACCGAACCTAACAATGCTACTGAGTGGTCAGTCTGATCCTCACTAGGTGCCGCATACACAAATTATTTCCATTGTTTTTTTAGAATTTTCCTTCCCTTATACTGCCTGCCAACCAAGGCGCAGTCTATTCTACTGTTTCATCCATAGCTGTAGTTAAGTAGAAGAGACGGATTCGAGCCTTTCCTAAAGGCATTATGGCGAAAGAGACCTCCATAGTAGCTGCAGAAAGAAGTTAAACTTCTCAACTTCACGATTAAAGATAATTCTAATATTAATTCTCATGTTAAAATCATTTACAATGTATTCCAATAATAAAATCCTTTACAATATATACTCATAGTAAAATCACTTCCAATGAATTCTTATAGTAAAATCATTTCCACTGCATTCTTATAGTAAAATAATTTCCAATGTATTTTTATAGTAAAATCGTTTCCAATGCATTCTTATAATAAAATAATTTTCAATGAATTCTTATATTAAAATCATTCACAATATATTATTATAGTAAAGTCATTTCCAATGCATTCTTATTGTAAAATAATTTCCAAAGCATTCTCATAGTAAAATCATTTTCAATTCATTCTTATAGAAAAATCTTTTTTAATGTATTCTTATAGTTAAATCATTTCCAATGCATTCTAATAGTAAAATCATTTCCAATTCATTCTTATAGTAAAGCCATTTCCAATGCACTCTTATAGTAAAATCATTTCCAATGCATTCTTATAGTAAAATAATTTCCAATGCATTCTTATAGTAAAATCACTTCCAATGCATTCTTATAGTAAAATCACTTCCAATGCATTCTTATAGTAAAATCATTTCCAATGCATTCCTATAGTATAATTATTTCTAATACATTCTTATAATAAAATCACTTCCAATGCATTCTTATAGTAAAATCAATTACAATGCATTCTTATAGTAAAATCATTTCCAATGCATTTTAATAATAAAATCATTTCCTATGCATTCTTATAGTAAAATCATTTTCAATGCATTCTTATAATAAAATCATTTACAATGCATTCTTATAGTAAAATAATTTACAATGCATTCTTATAGTAAAATCATTTCCAATGCATTCTTATAGTAAAATCATTTCCAATGTATTCTTATAATAAAATTATTTACAATGCATTCTTATAGTTAAATCATTTCTAATGCATTCTTACAGTAAAATGATTTACAATGCATTGCTATAGCAAAACCATTTCCAATGCATTATTATAGTAAAATCATTTTCAATGTCTTCCTATTATATGAGGGTCGGCTGAAAAGTCCCTAGGCTGACCAACAAGCTCTCATGGAATATGTACAAATTTGTTATATTTTTCAACGTAACCCCTCTTGCGATCCACACACTTCTACCATAGTTTTTCCATTGCTTGGATATCATTGGTGAAGAAGCTTTCATCCTGTTAGCCAAAAGGGTCCACAACAGCATATATGACGTCATCATTCTCAACCAATTTTTTGCCATGTTGGGGAACAGATGACAGATGGAACCAAATCAGAAGAATAGGGAAGATGATCAAATAGCTCAAATCCTCAGTCACGGACATTGAAACCCAGAACTTGTGCCCTGGAGGAATGTCCTGATGAAACAAGATCCCTTTCGTCAGTTTTCCGGGTCGTTTGGTCTTGATAACTTTTCGTAACTGCCTCTGTATTTTGGTTTAGTACTCTCCATTGATAGTGTGGCCCTTTGAAGATAGTTATGGAATCCAAGGATTTTTGCATCCTCCAAAAATGAAACTTCAACCTTTCCTGCCGATGAAACAACATTGTCATTTTTTTTTAGGAGGGGAAGGGCATTGTTTGTTTTTTGCTCAAATTGATAGTCCCAACACTCTTTCAGGGCTAGGAAACGTTCAAAGAAACCAGTTGGATCTGTCTCAAACAATATCAGATTTTCCCATGATGTGATCAGCGTAGTGCACTTCTGCTAGGAAACGTAAATGAATAAGGGAAAATTTTTACATCAACTGGCCTCTGATACCCCCCCCCCAAAAAAAACACCCAACAAACAAAGCAAAACATTCATTATGTGCGATTGTAGACAAATGAATTCAAGAATTTCTATTTCTTTCCTTCTATTTTCTTAATTTTATTTTAATTCTTGTCAACGGTTTCTAACATTTTTCTTTATTTCATTTAGAATATTTTTTTCTTTCTTTTTCTTTCTTTCTTTCTTTTTTCATTCTTACATTCATTGTTTTTTCTTTTTTTTCTTGACAACGATTTTTATTTTTCTTCCTTTATTTCATTTAGAATACATTTCTTTCTTTTTTTCTTTCTTTTTTTCTTTCTTTCGTTCTTTCTTTCGTTGTTTTTACCTTTCTTTCTTGACAACGATTTTTATTTTTCTTCCTTTATTTCATTTAGAATACCTTTCTTTCTTTTTTTCTTTCTTTTTTTCTTTCTTTCGTTCTTTCTTTCGTTGTTTTTACCTTTCTTTCTTGACAACGATTTTTATTTTTCTTCCTTTATTTCATTTAGAATACCTTTCTTTCTTTTTTTCTTTCTTTCGTTCTTTCTTTCGTTCTTTCTTTCGTTGTTTTTACCTTTCTTTCTTGACAACGATTTTTATTTTTCTTCCTTTATTTCATTTAGAATACCTTTCTTTCTTTTTTTCTTTCTTTCGTTCTTTCTTTCGTTGTTTTTTTTTCTTTCTTGACAACAGTTTTTATTTTTCTTCCTTTATTTCCTTTAGACTATCTTTCTTTCATCATTTCATTCTTTTTTGCTTAGGCTTGCCATTTTTATCGTCGTATTTCGTTTTCTTTCTTTTAGATTATGTTTCTTTCTTATCAACGATTTCCTTTGTTTGTTTGCTTGTTTTTCTTTCTTTCTTGAAAACGGTTTCTACCTTTCTTTCTTTATTTCTTATAGACTACCGTCTTTTCTTTCTTTCTTTCTTTCTTTCTTTCTTTCTTTCGTATTAAAATCACCTTTTTGATGACATTTTTTATTTGTTTCTTTCGTTTTCCTTTAGATTATCTTTCCTTCTTTCTTTCAGATTACCTTTGTTTGTTTGTTTCTTTCTTTCTTTCTTTCTTGGCAACTTTTGTATTTCTTTCTTTCTTTTAAATTATCTTCTTTATTTGTTGACAATTTTTGCATTTCCTCCTGTTTTTCTTTCTGTCTTTTCTTCTTTCTGTTTTTCTTTCTTACTTTCTATTAAACTCACCTTTTTGATCACCTTTCGTTTTATTTCGTTCTTTTCAATTTACTTTTTTTCGATTTAGTTTGTTTCGTTCTTTCTTTCTTTCTTTCTTTCTTGTCAACTTTTCTTTTTTCTTCTGTCTTTCTTTCTTATTAAACTCACCTTTTTGATTACGTTAATAGGTTTCTTTCTTTCAGATTATCTTTGTATCTTTCTTTGTTTCTCGGCAAAGTTCTTTTTCTTTCTTTCTTTCTTTCTTGTCAACTTTTGCTGTTCTATTTATCTGTTTTTCTTTCTTTCTTTCTTTCTTTCTTTCTTTCTTTCTTTCTTTCTTACATTTCTTTCTTTCTTGTCGATTTTTGCTATTCC
Organism: Acanthosepion lycidas; assembly: GCA_963932145.1. Taxonomy (NCBI): domain Eukaryota; kingdom Metazoa; phylum Mollusca; class Cephalopoda; order Sepiida; family Sepiidae; genus Acanthosepion; species Acanthosepion lycidas. The sequence goes on from OZ010613.1 coordinate 28,384,357, forward strand.
CTCCTTCTTTCTTTCTTTCTTTCTTTCTTCCTTCTTTGTGAACGTTTCTTTTTCCTTCTGCCTTTCTTTCGTATTAAACACGCCTTTTTGATTAGCTCAGGTTTTTTTTCTTTCAGATTATCTTTGTATCTTTCTTTGTTTTTCGATAACGTTCTTTTTCTTTCTTTCTTTCTTTCCATCTTTCCGTCTTTCTTCTTTTCTTTCTTTCCTTCTTTCTTTCTTTTCAACTTTTGCTATTCCCTCTGTCTTTCTTTCTTTCTTTTGAACATTTCTTTTTCCTTCTGCCTTTCTTTCGTATTAAACTCGCCTTTTTGATTACCTTATGTTTTCTTTCTTTCAGATTATCTTTGTATCTTTCTTTGTTTCTCGGTAACGTTCTTTTTCTTTCTTTCTTTCTTTCTTTCTTTCTTTCTTTCTTTCTTTCTTTCTTTCTTACCATTTATGTGCATTTACGGAATCTGCCTCCCCTTCTTTCTTTCTTTCTTTCTTTCTTTTACATTTCTCGAGCCCCAGATAAGAACACTCATCCCCACCTCGATTTCCTCTTCTCCCCACATTCTCCACTCCAACCTATTACCCAACAAATTTGACAGGAAGTGCAACGCGAATGCATTATGCAAATTTTGATGGCGCCACTGAAAACCCGACATGAAAATCGATCAGGGCAAAGAAAAAGAAACGAAAAAAGGGGCCACCTTTACCTCGTGTAGCCCAGGTGTTCACAGACGCCTGACGTTTTTACTGGAGCCATGACACTTTTTGTTTAAGCGTTCGATTCACTTATTTCTTTTCTTCCGTCCTTGCTTTCAACCCAGATAAAATCGCACGTTTTCTTCATTCATTAATTTCTTGTATCCTGTTTGCTTTGTGGCCTTCTTTTCCCTATTTGATATTCCATAATTCCATTGTAGAAAATTTCTTTGTTTCATCCTTCTCTCAAAACAATTCTTTTATTTGTTCTCCTTCCACCATTCTTTCATTTCTTAAAACCATTTTGCCTTTTAGTTCCTATCATTTCCCCCACGCGCCATTCCTCTGCGCCCATCTCCATCTTCTTTTTTATGCGCCGTAGTCCGTCAGGACGTAGGCGACCATGGCTCTCCACAATTTCCAGTTCCTTGCATCTTTAAATAAATTCTGTCTTTTCTTTATTTCATCTACATCTGCCCTTGAAAGTTTCTTGGTCTTCTTCTTCTTCTTCTTTCTTTCTTTCTTTCTTTCTTTGCAACGTTTGTTTTTCTTTCTTTTTTTTAAATTATCTTCTTTATTTATTGTCAATTTTTGCTTTTCCTCCTGTTTTTCTTTCTCTCTTTTCTTCTGCTTCTTCTTCTTTTTCTTCTTCTTCTTTCTTTCTTTCTTTCTTTCTTTCTTTCTTTCTTTCTTGGCAACGTTTGTTTTTCTTTCTTTTAAATTATCTCCTTTATTTATTGTCAATTTTTTATTTTCCTTCTCTTTTTCTTTCTGTCTTTTCTTATTCTTCTTTCTTTCTTTCTTTTTCTCTTTCTTGGCAACGTTTGTTTTTCTTTCTTTCTTTTAAATTATCTTCATTATTTATTGTCAATTTTTGCTTTTCCTCCTGTATTTCTTTCTTTCTTTCTTTCTTTCTTTCTTTCTTGTTTTCTTTCTTTCTTTCTTTCTTTCTTTCTTTCTTTCTTTCTTTCTTTCTTGGCAACGTTTGTTTTTTTTTCTTTTAAATTATCTTCTTTATTTATTGTCAATTTTTGCTTTTCCTCCTGTATTTCTTTCTTTCTTTCTTTCTTTCTTTCTTTCTTGTTTTCTTTCTTTCTTTCTTTCTTTCTTTCTTGGCAACGTTTGTCTTTTTTTCTTTTAAATTATCTTCTTTATTTATTGTCAATTTTTGCTTTTCCTTCTGTATTTCTTTCTTTCTTTCTTTCTTTCTTTCTTTCTTTCTTTCTTTCTTGGCAACGTTTGTTTTTTTTTCTTTTAAATTATCTTCTTTATTTATTGTCAATTTTTGCTTTTCCTTCTGTATTTCTTTCTGTCTTCCCTTCTTCTTCTTCTTCTTCTTCTTCTTCTTCTTCTTCTTCTTCTTTATGTTCAGTGTCCCTCGCAGTCATTTCATTTTCTCAGATTCTTTTTCTTCTTTACACTTAACTTCTTCCTTCAGATCTGACCTTCTTCTTGCTCAGTTTTCTTTGTTCTTCTTTATTCATCTTCTTCTTCACTCTCAGTTTAATTTCTCTGATTTCCTTTCTCGTTTTCTTTCACACGTTCTTCTTTTTTTCCTTTACTATCAACTTCTTTATTCCGTTTTTCTTTTTTCTTCACTCTTACTTTTTCTTTCTCCTTCACTTTCCACTTATCTTTTACGTTCTTCCTTTTATTTTTCTTCACTGTCTATGAGAAGTATGGCGGCCACATCTCTTGTCCCGTATACTCCCTGGGGACTATGAGACCTCAAACTTCAAATCCTTTAGACATTATCAGGAGTATAGAGGCCACAGCTCTCTTCCTGTATACTCCCTGAGGAGTATGGGATAAGAGCTGTAAAATCACGTAGACACTCTGAGAAGTATGGAGGTCACATCTCTTGCTCCTTATACTCCCTAGGGAGTTTGAGACCACAGCCCTCAAATCTTGTAGACACTGAGAAGTATGGCGATCACATATATCGTCCTGAATACACCTTGAGGAGTATGGGACCCCAGACTTCAAATCCTGTAGACAGTATGGCAGCGACATCACTCGTCTCGTATTCTCCCTGAGGAGTAATATACTACAGCTCTTAAACCCTGACTCTGAAAGCATGGTGGCCACATCTCTCGTCCGGCATACTTCCTGAGGAGTACCCACCACTGACCTAAAATTACGTAGATACTCTGAAATGTTTGGGGGCTACATCTCTCGTCCCGTATACTCCCTGAGGACAACAGCTTTCAAAAACTGTAGAGACTCATCCATTGCCTCGTATACTCCCTGTCGAGTATGGTACTACAGCTCTTAAACCCGGGCTCTGAGAAGTATGGTGGCCACATCTATCGTCCCGTATACATCCTGAAGAGTACCCACCACAGACCTCAAATCCTGTAGATACTCTGAGATGTATGGGGGCTACATCTCTCGTCCCGTATACTCCTTGGGGAGTATGGGACAACAGCTTTCAAGTACCAACTACAACAGGGATTGTTGATATCCTCATGGACCACATTTTTGAGATTTCGATTTCAAGGTCCTTGTATTTTGATAGCTTTTTAAAATCTTCAAAGATACATTGCATTCTCCGGGGATTGTCATATCAATAAGGAGGCAATTTTTTGTCTGCGGTCTCTAATAACGATGTCTGGGCGATTAGCTTTGATTTTCTCTCTGTGTGTATTTTGTAGTACCATAAAGTTGTTACCGGTCCTATCTCCGTAACCTGGTCTGGGTGGTGTTCATACCATTTTCTTTCAGTTTCCTTCCCGTAGAAGTTGCAGACTTTCCAGTGCAGATAATTGCCCATTCTGTCATGCCGGGTTTTATATTCAGTTGGTGTTAATACCGTGCAACCTGGTACAAGATGATCGATTGTTTCTTAATATTTATCACAGAACCTGCATTTTGGGTTAAAAGAATTTTTTAGTATGTGTGTTTGATAATTTCTTGTTAACAAGCATATTATTATTATTATTATTACTATTACTACTGTACTCAGTGGGCACGTGACCAAACGTTCGCTTTCTGACCATGAAACCCGGTTTCGAATCTCGCTTTGGTCGGAATTTGATTTAATATTAATGACCTGTACAAGCGAATACCAACGTTCAGCAGTGTCTGAAAAATATACCAGTGGTTGATGCAAGCCTTGTGTGCGAAACTGGGAAGACGGAACAGTTTGGGAGCCGTCGATGGTTGAGCTAGCACGAAATTACAAGTCATCGTGACCGAGGGTGTGAGCGTACTGTTCAGACTGTTGATTATGTCAGGTAATGCGCACACTCCCAGAAACTGTAACTAAGTTCCGCTCAGCATAGTTGCAGTCTAAAACACAGATGGGTTCTGCAGATGTTGATTGAACACAGGCGTCTGTAATAAGGATTGGCTAGCCGACCTAGCAGACAGGCATGCTCCAATATGAGCGGTAAGCCATTACATTATTATTATTATTTTATTTCCTTTGGTTTCAGGTGTGTACTCATTTCTTTCCGGGTTCCACCCAGAGACCTAAGGTTAGAAAAGGCACCATGACATTTTCCACTGAGAAATTAAAAAAACAAAAAACAAACAAAAAACAAAACACACACACACACACATTTTACATAGATAAGGACCTTCGTAAGGTATGGGCTGTACGCGTGAGAACAATATTATCAGCATTATTATTATTATTATTATTATTATTATTATTATTATTATTATTAGTAGTAGTAGTAGTAGTATTAACTGCATTATTATTATAATTATTATTATCAGCATTATTATTATTATTACTATTTTCAGCATTATTATTATTATCACTATTATTATTATTAGTAGTAGTAGTAGTATTAGCTGAATTATTATTATTATAATTATTATTATTATTATTATCAGCATTATTATTATTATTACTATTTTCAGCATTATTATTATTATCACCATTATTATTATTATTACTATTATTATTATAATTATTAGTAGTAGTATTAGTTGCATTATTATTATAATAATTATTATTATTATCAGCATTATTATTTTATCAGCATTATTATTATTATTATTACTATTTTCAGCATTATTATTATTTTCAGCATTATTATTATTATTATTATTAGTAGTAGTAGTAGTAGTAGTAGCAGTAGTACTATTAGCTGCATTATTATTATTATAATTATTATTATTATTATTATTATTATTATCAGTATTATTATTTTTTCAGCATTATTATTATTATTACTATTTTCAGCATTATCATTATTATCACCATTATTATTATTAGTACTAGTAGTATTAGTATTAGTAGTAGTAGTAGTAGTATTAGCTGCATTATTGTTAATATAATTATTATTATTCTTATTATCAGCATTATTATTTTGTCAGCATTATTATTATTGTTATTACTACTTTCATCATTATTATTATTATTATCACCATTATTGTTATTATTATTATTATTTTGAACTCTTGTACAGTTGAACCCCTTACCCTGTCATTACCCGAGACCTATGGTAAGGCAAGGTAGTATTTATATGCCTTCTGTTTGCCCAAATTATGATGTCAAATGATACTTAACATACAGTGTTTATATTTTCTTTACGTTAATAATCCTCTCCCGTATAGATAAGCAATTCCACTAACTGCATTTTTTTTACAATTTTTTGTAAATAGAGTCTATGAAGGATCTTGTTAATGTTCTTTTCTGAACCTTTCTCCATGTCTGCAACCGGGTCTGGGTGGTGTTCATACCAATTTCTTGCAGTTTTCTTTCCGTAGAAGTTGCAGATTTTCCAGAGCAGATATTGGCCCATTCTGTCATGCCGTGTTTTATATTCAGGGCGTCCCACTAGTCTGCAGACTGAAACAAGATGGTCAATTGTTTCTGGATATTTATCATAGCATTATAATTATTATTATTTTATTTCCTTTGATTTCTGCTGTGTGCCCAGAGACCTACGATTAGAAATGGCATCAGGACATTTTCTACTGACCAATTAAAACACAAACACACACATACATACATACATACATATATATATATATATATATATATATATATATATATATATATATATATATATATATATATATATATATATGTTAACTTTAAGGCATGGGTTACCAGGGATTCAGTTCAATGAGTCTATCAGAAGCTTTTTCTCTCAAATCCATGACCCCAATCACAACTGAAATTCCTGATGTTCCCATGAGTCACATTTCTGGGGTTTCCGCGTCAAGGTCCTTATATTTTGAGAGATTTTTTTTAAAAATATCTTCAAAGATATCTTACAATCTGCAGGGATTGTCATATCAATAAGAAAGCACGTTCTGTTTTTTGTGGTCTTTGATCACGATGTCTGGATGATTAGCCTTGATTGTTCTGTCTGTGTGTATTGCAAAATACAATAAAATTCTTACAGGTCCTATCTATGTAAGCGGGTCTGTGTGATGTTCATACCAATTTCTTGCAGTTTTCCTCCCGTAAAATTCATTATTGGTATTTCCTTAGTTTTCTGTTGTATATACATTTCCATGCGGCTCCTAACCAGTGACCTACGGTCAGAGATAAATTCATGACATTTTCCACGGATGATTTTAAAAAAAAAAACCCAAAGATCATACACATTTTTCATAGTTAAAGTAATGTGTGAGCTCAACTTGTGATTGCAATTGTCTGTATTTCTTTACGGCATGGGTTAACAGAAATCCCTTCAATGCGTCTATAGTAACCTTTTCCAATCGGTCCGAGTGTTCCAACTACAACTGGAATTATTGATGTCCTAATGTACCACATTTTGAAGATTTCCACTTTAAAATCCTTGTATTTTGATAGTTTTTTGAAAATGTTCAAAGATACATTGCAGTGACTATCATATAAATAAGAAAGCACATTCTGTTCTTGTGGTCTTTGATCACGATGTCTGGACAACTAGCCTTGATTTTTCTGACTGTGTTTATTGTAAAGTGCCATAAAATTCTTACAGGTCTTATCTATGTAACCGGGTCTGGCCGATGTTTTGCATTTGATACATTATATTTTTACTGATCTTTTTTTAAAATCCTAAGATCATTGTATTTCTTCAAGGCATGGGATAACAAAGAATCCCTTCAACTAGTCTAGCAGAATCTTTTCCAATCAATGGAATGGCTTCAACTCCGACTGGAATTATTGACGTTCTCTTGTACCACATTTTTAGATTTGTAGTTCAAGATTTTGATAGTTTTCTGAAGATCTTCAAAAGTATATTACAATCTGAAGGGACTGTCATATCATAAAGAAAGCATATTCTGTTCTTGCGGTCTTTGATCACGATGTCTGGACGATTAGCTTTGATTGTTCTGTCTGTGTGTATTGCAAAATACAATAAAATTCTTACAGGTCCTATCTATCTAAGCGGGTCTGTGTGATGTTCATACCAATTTCTTACAGTTTACCATCCGTAAGTGTTATTATCGGTATTTCCTTAGTTTTCTGTTGTATATACATTTCCATGCGGGTCCTAACCAGTGACCTACGGTCAGAGATAAATTCATGACATTTTCCACGGATGATTTTTAAAAAAAAACCCCAAAGATCATACACATTTTTCATAGTTAAAGTAATGTGTGAGCTCAACTTGTGATTGCAATTGTCTGTATTTCTTTACGGCATGGGTTAACAGAAATCCCTTCAATGCGTCTATAGTAACCTTTTCCAATCGGTCCGAGTGTTCCAACTACAACTGGAATTATTGATGTCTTCATGTACCACATTTTGAAGTTTTCCAATTTAAAATCCTTGTATTTTGATAGTTTTTTGAAAATCGTCAAAAATATATTACAATCTGCAGGGACTGTCATATCATAAAGAAAGCATATTCTGTTCTTGTGGTCGTTGATCACGATGTCTGGACGATTAGCTTTGATTTTTCCGTCTGTGTGTATTGCAAAATACAATAAAATTCTTACAGGTTCAATCTATGTAAGCGGGTCTGTGTGATGTTCATACCAATTTCTTGTAGTTTTCATCCATGTAGCATAGGTGATTAAACATTTATTTTTTACTTGGTATCCACTGTTTATTTCATGCAAAAGAGGAATTGAAGACAGACAGAACAGAAAGGGAGTCATAGTGTCTCCTTGAAAGATATCCTCGTCGGATATTCAAATAATTAGAAGTGGCATTTCTTTTGGTATGATTTACGTATAATGTGGTTTTCCATAATTCCATGCTATATTTAAGGAAATTTACTCTCACCGAGGAGACTTTGTATGTTTCCGCCGAAGCCATAAAAATCTAAAAGTCTGACACATTACCAATGACACTACCGTGTTTAAAATATTTGAATTTCTTGAAATCCCATCGAACGTCGGCAACTCACATCTGCTTTCTTCAATTTCTCGACTTAATTCTGCCTTCCAAGTGGGCATTTTTTTGTTGCCTGTTGTCTAATCTTTTGGTTGTCTTGATATTAAATTTTTCGGTAGCTGCCAAAGCTGTTGCATATACAACATTAGTGATGTTTTCTTTAGTGTGATTTCGGTATAATGTGGTTTTCCACAGTTCCTTGCTATATTTAAGGAAATTTCGTATCACCGAGGATAGTTTTTACATTTCTAAAGACTTAAGGTCCCATGAGAGTGGTACTCTTTGAAAGGCTCTATGGTAGTCTATCCAAACTTTTCTGAAATCTCTGCCTATTTTCCTGTCATTTTCCAGGATCATTTTATTTATTAGTAATTGATCTTTGCAACCTTATGAATCTCTTCGACATCCCTTCTGTTCCTGGGAAAGAATGTCGTTTTAATCGAGAAAAGAGTAAGTACAGTTCGTCAGAACAAACGTGATCAATTTATATGTAGTGAACAGAAATGCTATTGCCGTATAATTTTTTGGATGATCTGTTTCACGTGTTTTTGGTAGGAGCTATATAATATTAGGTTGGTGCAAAAAATAAAGACGTAATAATGTCGTTTTTTGACGTATTTTTTAACGTCAAAAAACGACATTATTACGTCTTTATTTTTGCACCAACCTAATACCTTCAGTAATCTATTCTGGAATTCCATTGACGTTATTAATTGGTGTTGATAAATTTTGGGCAAGAATTTGATGACAGATGATAGAGCCAAAATCTGGGGACCTTGACAATTCCTGGGGATTTCCATTTTGGTGATTTTCTTACAGCTTTCCTAACATTATTTTTGGTTCTATTTTCCCATTCTTGCACAGGTTTATCTTTTATTATTTGTTGTTGTCCTTTTATCCACTCTGCATTGAGATTAGATTCCTTTGTGTCACTCCAAATATTCTCCCGAATTTTTTGCACTTATTCAATAGTTGGTGGCTTCTTGACTTCTATAAGTGCCTTTCCAATTACAGTGTAAAAGTTCTTGAAGTCCATTTGGAATATCCTATTTTGTCGATATATCGACAATCTAACAACGTTTATCGTCATATTATTATTATTATTATTATTATTATTATTATTATTATTATTATTATTATTATTCATCCATTGAGTGTTACATTGTTCGTGAAATTTAAAGAAAAGATTATGCGAACACAAAAGGGACTTTTAAAGAAAAGAATAAGCGAACACAAAAAGACATAAAATTCGATATACAATACACATGTGTGCAACCAGAACCATTATTGTCACAATTTTGACCTGTTTTATTTCTCAAAAAAATAAATAAATAAATAATATACACAGACGAAAATGCCGGCTTATTTCAGTTTATCACCTGCAATATTTGGGAATTTTTAAATACAAATGTTTACCCAAACCAAAGCCCAAGAGCTGCTCAATGTAGAGGGATACGGTGTGGTGATGTCTGAACGGAAGAATAAAAGTTCATGGGATTATGCAGTAGAGATCATGTTTAATACAAAATGTGAAAATGTTAACATTGTAGTGATTGGGAAAACACCCTGTGGGGACTTAGTTCCAAAAGCAGCAGTTCTTGGGAAGATGCTGTCCGAATGGAATTTACTTCTTACTACAGGAATATAGCGGAACCTATTCTTACTAATGAAATACGAAATGAAAAGGTAACAGCTTACCCTTGAATTGAAGGTATCAACATTGTAGTGATTGGGAGAACATCCTGTCGGGAGTCTGTTCCACAAAGCATCAGTCCTTAGGAAGAAGCTGTCAGAATGGAACTTACTACTCAAAATGAAAAGCAAAAGGAAAAGATAGCGGTTAGCCTAAGACATGAAGGAGTCAAGATTGTAGTGATCGGGAAAACATCCTACCGGGAGTCTGTTCCACAAAGCAGCAGTTCTTTCGAAGAAGCTGTCCGAATGGAACTTACTTCTTACTGTCGGAATACGAATGGAAAAGATAACGGTTAATCCTAGATATGAAGGGGTCAAGATTGTAGAGACTGAGACAACAATCTGTCGGGAGTTTCTTACACAATATGGCTGTACTCGGGAAGAATCTGCCTCAATGGAATTTACTTCTTAAAATGGAAGGCGAAAGGAAAAGTTGATCAAGATTGTATTGATTGAGAAAACATCCTGTCGGGACAATGTAGCAATTCTTGGGAAGAATCTGTCTCAGTGGAATTTACTTCTCAAAAATGGAAGGCGAAAGGGAAGATAACAGTTAACCCTAGACTTGAAGATGTCATGATTTTAGGGATAGGGAATACATACTTACGGTTGTCTCTTCCACAAAATAGATGTTCTCGTGAAGAAACTGTCCGGGTGGAACTTCTTACTCATGGAACAGGGATGATTCACACTTGAGTACACGGTATGGCGGGTCCCAGCTTTAACTGCCACGGTTGTGGAAACTAAGGAACACATTCTATGGAAGCGAAAGTGTTGTAAAGTGAAAAATAATTCATCAACTACAAGTCCGCGTAGACACTTCTGAACTCAAGACAGGCAAACGAGTACTGATCAACTCCAACTCAGATATGGTAGCAAGTCTCCATTTCTCCATTTTTGGTCTAATCTGTCTCTTATAAAATAGTGTGCATTTGGTGTGTTCAGATATTTATTGGAGTTCTAAAATGAACCGACAATTTTTCTAGCATCTTTAGCAATAAATCTGATATATGTTTTCCACTTGATATCTGGGGAGAGCTTGCGTCCCAATAGACGTTCAAGATAAGGAATCTGCTTCAGAAAACACCCAACATTCCAGCATCTTTAGCAATAGATCGGATATAAGAGTTCCACTTGATGTCTGGGGAGATCTTGAGACCCAATACACGTTCAAGATAAGGAGCCTT
>OZ010613.1:28402722-28442722 GCA_963932145.1 Acanthosepion lycidas
CAATTCTACCTTAGTAAAATGATGAATCCAACAATTTTTGTTTAAAAAAAAAAAACAATACCGTGATGATGACATTGTGCTAATGTCGAAAGTACTCGGAATAAATGAATATGTACCAACTTGGTCATTTTTTTTCTTCCTTTAATAAGGATACTAAGAAGATTGTCCGTGAATATGAGAGGATCCTATTGAAAATAAGTAGAAAAAACTTGTCTAAATTATTCAATGAGACATTTCTTAATGAAAAACACGCTATATATATATATATATATATATATATATATATATATATATATATATATATATGAAGTAAAGGTAACAAAATCGTTGGTATATAATCCAAGTGGATCCTAATATAAAATATTTAAACTTATCCACAAAAAGAGCTCAATGTATTTATTATTACAGAGTAAATAATTAATAAACGATAAAATCCCAAATCACCTCATATGGGAAATGACCTATTTCGGCAGACAAACACATCGGTCGTTTGTCTTATCAAGCCAGGCATGGACTGAATTCGTGTCAGAAATAAAAATTTAACTGTGAAAGCTAAAAAAAAAATAATAAATAAATAAAAAATAAAAATAAAAATCTTACAACAGTCGAAAAACTAATACAGAATGTATCCGTTTCAATGTTTCCGTCAGTTGAAAAGCAAATAGTCGAGAGTCAGGGATATGTGGAAGGTATTTGTCTTAAAGGAAGAAATTTTACAAAATTAAACCCAAATAATAACCGTATGACATGGATTTTGTGTTATATTAAGAATAAAATATTAATTTAAAATTAAACGAGGAATGAAAATAGGCTTAAAGGGAACTTTAAAATCTATAGATTAAAGGTTGTAAGGGATTAATGGAATGAGGGATGGGGAGATCTTAGACTAGTATATATATATATATATATATATATATATATATATATATATATATATATATATGTATGTGTGTGTGTGTGTTTTATCTTTTTTTACTGATTGTTCACACAGTTCAAGGCCCAAGATCCACTCAGGGTAGAATATACTTAATGATGTTGTACGGGCGTAAATGGTAAACATGAAATGTTTTCTTATAAGGAAACATTTGGCATTCACTGACAGAGCAGCCAGTGAATACTTTCGGTCGAAATTTATAAAATCTTTCTCTTAAAACTATTTTTCAATAAAAAATCGTTTTTCAAGTCCAGTAGATGTTATCACTCTTTCAAGTACTGCGAGAGGTTTCCTTCCTAAACTTTTATTTGAAGTGGTGTGGAATGGCAACATCACGATTATATCTTTATTTTCTCCTCGGTTTATATGTAATATCCATTTTAGTTGTTGCCGCTGTTGAAAGTCCTCAAGTGATAAGATTTCTGTTATTTGGTACAGTTCATTATTTGTGATTATGTAGCGCCGGTCCACAATGTTCAAAGATGGATGATCTTTGCTAAGACCCTCAGGCTTCACCGGAAAGGAAGGAAGCAAGAAGTGTATATTATGAGGATATGTAGGATAGATAAAAATAATTACAGTTTGCAGGCCACTGCTAGCGAACGGGCAGGGAAATCGTCTTATCCTTATTCCTATGGCATCCTTCTGGAAGCGTCTTCTCACGAAAATTGACTTTCTCAGACACCATCGCTCGGGACACAGGGTTGGACATTGGGCATCTGGAGAGAGCAATAAACCGACCGAATAGCGTGGAAAAGATTGTCAATGGAGTTTCGACCAACCTGTTGTAGCATACCTGCGGACGATAATGGGTATGTCCCCATTTCCATAAATACAGTAGAATACTGTACGTAGTCTGGAGTTGGAGAATCGTCTCCAGCTCTCTACCTCTGGACAGCGAGTATCCCCAGACGAGGCTATGTTGAAGGACAGAGTCTTGTCTCGGGAAACAGCTATCCGACCCCGTTTTATACGGCGTCTATTGGGAATATTTGGCCGAGACAATTAAATTGGGCCGTGTTCCACATCCGACCGCGTGGGGCGGTTGACAGATATCGTAGATTCATTGTGGAATTCACTTGACTCACTTCTAGCAGTTGACTACTACTTCTACTTCTACGCGCCGCTAGCGAATCTTGTATATGTTGTTCTTGTCCTCAGTATTATCGTTCATTAACAACCTTCGTTTGATTATTCTATTCAGTAACCTTCCCTAGGTTTCAACGCAAGGTCGAAGGATGAAGTAGACAGATAACGATTGATCCTAGACTTGAAGCGGTTAAGATTATACTGATCAGGGAAGTTTGTTACATGAAGTAACGACTTTTGAGATGAAGTTTTCATAATCGAACCACCTTCTTATTAATGGAATACAAAGGATGATTCGACCTCGTGTACTAGGCAAGGTCGGTCAGCTGTGAATGTTTTTAGGGAATATAGCTCATCAGAACATTTTCTATAGAAAAAGCGATGGGCTTGCGACATGGAATTTGTGGGAAAAGTATTGCTACAGCTGCTAAATCTCATGCAATTAATGCGTTAAGCCTACGGAAGCCTCTTTGTCCCGTCCAGCAGAGCGATGGGATATCCTCCAGCGCTAGATTAATTTGCTGGAACTCCTGGCGGACGAGATCGTTAGGGTGGTCATCAGGTAGGGTGATCATCAGGTCGTTGGAGGATGTGACCTTGCAAGCGAACACGGTGCTGAGCTATGGTGTGGTGGCTGGTACGGAGGATGCTCGGTGGAATGATACCCACAGACCAGATTGACGGCAATAGTCGCTTTTCAAGAGAAAAAAAAAAACACCCTGGGGAGCTGGATGGCCGAACAAATTTTAGGACGAATAACAAAAAGTAAAATTTATTAAAAATTACGAAGGACAGGAAATTGTGGAGAGACATGATCGCCAAAGTTCTGAAGGGACACAGCATACAGAAAGACAGTGATGAACATTCGGATGTGGTAATGATTTGCGAGCTAGACAATTACTAATGAGTAATGACTTCGATTCTCACTGGATGCGCTCTTCTTGTGGCCTTGTGCCAAACTAAACTAAGCCAATAAAATGACATTAGGAGGCTTCAGCATGTGATAATGACTAGTGAGCTAGTCTGATTGACCGTTACTACAAAGAACTAACTTCGTTCCTTACCGAGTTTTCTTTTATTGTGGCCTTGTTCCATACGTAATTTAAGCTTAGTAAATTACATAGGATAGCTTCGAAGTACGGTAATGGCTAGCGAGCTATTTTGGTTGACTATTACTAATGAGTTCGATTCTCACTGAACGCCCTTTTCTTGTGGCCTTTTGCCAAACTAGAGTAAGCTAATTAAATAACATTGGGACGCTTCAGCGTCCCAATGTTATTTAATTAACGAGCTAGTGTAATTGATCGTTACCAATCAGAACTAACTTCGATCCTCATCGAGTGTTCTTTTCTTGTGGCCTTATACCACACAATTATAGCCTAGTAAATAATGTAAGACCCTCTTTTCTTCTGGCTTTGTGAATGTGATAATAGCTAGCAAGCTATTCTGATTGACCGTTACTACTGAGCATTAACTTCAATCTTCAAAGTGTGCTCTTATTTTGTGATCGTTTAAGTACGGTAATGGCTCGCGAGCTAGTTTGACTGACCTCACTAGGCGCTCTTTCTTGTAGTCTTGTGCCAAATTAAAATAAGCGTTGTAAATATCATAGGGCGCTCTTTTCTTGTGGTCTTGTGCCAAACTAAAATAGTAAATAACAATCGGTCGCTTCAGTGTGCGTTAATGGCCAGAATGTTATTATTTGAGTGCTCTTTTGGCCTTGTACCAATTTAAGCTTACGAATTAGCAGGATTGCTTCGGGGTTCGGTAATGGCTAGAGACCGAGTTTGTTTAACTATTGCTAATGAGTTCGATTCTCTTTTTTTGTGGCCTTGAGTCAAACTAAACTAAGAATTGTAAGTAACAAGAAACAATTCTTTTTCAACTGTGGTTTATTATTTCATTATCTCCATGCAGCTGTTTGTTCCTGAAAGAGTCAGACGAATCCAGTATTTTAAATTTAAGGACGCCATCTTGTCAGACCGTTCCTCGTAGTTTTTTTTTTTTATCGCAAAACTTTAAATACAAAAGGAAATTCATCCATATAAATTTTATCCTGCCTTCAAAATCACTTAGAATTTATAATAGAATTCTCGAACGACTGCCGGCAAACGATTTGCATTAAACACCGTTTATACCAAAGTCGTCTGAAAATGATTATAATTTTTCTGCCGAGAGTCATGTGGTTGGTGGTTTGACTTGGCTCTTGTTTCACGTGCTGTTTGCTTATTCCCACCCTTTCTTTTTCTTTTTATATCAAAATTTCTCATCTTTTTTTCTTTTTTTCTTAATCTTCTTCCTTTTCTTCCTCTTCGATTTTTCTCCTTTTTCACTTTCTTCTTTCTTTCCTTCTTTATCACGTAGCTCTTTATGACATCATCACTGAGTTTTCAAATGCAAATGGCGGCTCACATTCTTGTCAGAAGAATTCCTGTTCTAGCCTACCGTTACTTTCTACGGTAGACTCGTTGCCAACCGAGGCTATAGAATCTAGTTTTTCTTGTTATTTAACCAAAAAGAAGAGCTCTATTCATACTTTTCCTAAGGTTATTTGCGCGTAAGTGAATGTAATGAACTCTACTGGAATCCGACCTTCGCTTTCCGATAACTCATTCCGACCCATTATTCATTACACCACCCGTACATCCACGCTTACATCATCTGATATTCTCAAGCGGTCGTCCATCTAAGGAATATAAATGTATAATGGCCAGAAAACTGTTATTGGATATAACCATATAAGGAATATAAATGTATAGAAACTAACGTGACCAAAAAGTGAGGGATCAGTTTATATATTGATTTTAATACAGAATTGGTCCCTTACTTTATATTCACATTATAATTTCTTGTTTGTTGATAAAGCGTAGAAAACGAATCAATCAGCCATTTATTCTCCCCCCATCTATGGGTTAAATAGTAGGGTAGACAAAGATTTGGATGGTAGCCAGTCGTGAAGAAGGAATACACTGAATTCTAAACCGTAGAGAGGATAATAAGAAACCACTACATTACACTGATTTTAGAAATGTTGTTCTCGGGACGTTTTTCTTTATTCCTTGGCCATCGTGCTAGGATCAAAGTGTAGTATCTGTTCTCCTCATCTCGAATGGCAATATTAATCTTTTCCCTATAAGGAAACATTCGGCATTCATTGGCAAAACAGCCATTGCTAATCGAGTTACGTTTTTTTTCATTCCTTAGCCATCGTGCTGGGATCAAAGTGTAGTATCTGTTCTCCTCATCTCTTATGGTAATGTTAATCTTTTCCCTATAAGGAAACATTCGGCATTCATTGGCAAAACAGCCATTGCTAATCGAGTTACGTTTTTCTTCATTCCTTAGCCATCGTGCTGGGATCAAAGTGTAGTATCTGTTCTCCTCAACTCTAATGATAATATTAATCTTTTCCCTATAAGGAAACATTCGGCATTCATTGACCGAGCAGCCAGTGCTACTTTGCTACCTGGCCATTGAGCTGTGACCAAAATTTGGTATTTGTTCTCTTCTGAGGTACCTCCATATGGAATTCTTCTTTTATATTTGTTGTGACCAAGAAAATGGTTAAAGAAATAAATAAAAAAAACTGTGTTGCAGATATATCATATATTAAACAGTAAGTACAACAGAAGAGTATTACATGACTAGTGAGTGTGTGTCGGTTGACCCAGCGTTCAATCTATTCGACTGTTCACCCAAGGCCTTCTCTCCTACTAATCTTATAGTAGGCGGAAGAATCCAACATAGACTCTTTAGAGGGAGGACACCACAACACATAAATAACAGGAAAAGCATACTAAATTGTATGTTAATTTTATACAATTTATTGTGTGTGTGTGTTTTTTTTAGGTTACAATTGGTAGAATTATGGAGAATTTACTCCGTATTATTGGGAGCCATATCAATGACAGAAGTTACAGACGTGTTGCTCGCACCAAGGTTCGTGGCGAAGAGATTGAATTCAACATCTTTTGGCAGGACGTCCGTATTTCCGACAAGAACTGTTTTTGTTGCATGCTGGGAGTGTTTTTATTATTTTTAATTTTTATTTAATTTATTTTATACAACGATGTGCGATTTGAGGTAATGGGTAACAGTTCGGAATTGGAAATATGAAAACTGAATTCCAATCGCAATCGGGTTCGTAATATTCGCTTTCGTGCAAATACTCTTGGGAAAGATATGAATCCACTTCGTTTTCTCCCCCAGGTATGGGTGAATTAGTAGGACTTGCATCAATAAATCATTATTATCTACAAAAAATTCTTACAATATAAAAATCTTCTCTGGCTTTAAATAATCTGCAAAGGGTTGATAAGCCTTAGAAAACGAATCAATCAATCAATGAAATACTGATTAGCTACATAGGCATGTCTTTTAGATTTATTTACATTCTCTTTATTATTAAATGTATAGAAACTACTGTGGCCACAAAGTGAGGATCAGTTTATATATTGATTTTAATATAGAATTAGTCCCCCACTTTATATCCAATTTATATCCATAATTTTCTGTTTGTTAATAAGCCGTAGAAAACGAATCAATCAATCAATGAAATACTGATTAGCTACGCAATATATATATATATATATATATATATATATATATATATATATATATGTTGTAATTTAGAATTGAACCCTCACTTTTTATCCACATTATAATACTTTTATCAGATACTAACCACGTATGGATTTACCTCGTCTCCACCCACCCCCCTAGCTACGAGTTAATTAGTAGTATTTGTATCAGTAAATCATTATTTTCTGCAAAAAATTCTTACAATATAAAAATATTCTCTGGGTTTAAATAACGCGAAAGGGGTTGATAAGTCGTAAAGGATTGTACCAAACAGCAAATTAGAAAATCTGGAAATAATAATAATAATAATAATAATAATAATAATAATAATAATAATAATAATAATAAATTAAGGAGATAGGCTCTATTATAATTCTATGGGACTACACAATACACACTGAGAGAACAATCAAAGCCAACCGCCCAGATATTGTTATTAAAGACCACAAACAAAAACGGTGCCTCCTTATTGATATGGCAGTCCCTGCTGACTGCAAAGTATCTTTGAAGATATTCAAAAAGCTGTCAAAATACAAGGACCTTGAAATAGAAATCTCGAAAATATGGCATATGGGAACATCAACAATCCCTGTTGTAGTTGGAGCCCTAGGACTGGTTGGAAAAGATTCCAGTAGACTAATTGAAAGGATTCCTGGAAGTCCATGCCTCAAGGAGATACAAAAAATTGTTCTGACAAGTACAGCCCACACTTTACGAAGGGCTTTATCTATGTAATTTTTTTTTTTTTGTCAGTGGAAAGTGTGATGCTGCCATTTCTAACCTTAGGTCCCTCGCAAAGCTTTGAAAGTTGAAGAAGTCACAATGGTACCACTTGTCATTGGTTTGGTTTGGTTTGGTTTGGTTTACGGCATATCAACACCTCAATGGGTTATTTAATACCGAAAAGATTTTTTTTTTTTTGGTTTGTTTCATGGTATATCAACCTCAATGGGTTATTTAATGCAGACAAAATGCCGAGAATAAGGAGTAAGGAACCAATAAGGATGGTTTAAAGAAAATAGAAAAAGAAAAAGAATACTTAGACTTAGAATAAAGAAGATACAGTTAAAAACCGTGGAAAATGTCATGATGCCATCTCTGACCTTAGGTCTCTGGGCGGGACCCCTAAAGAAATGAGTACTCAACAGAATTCAAAGGAAATAATAATAATAATAATAATAATAATAATAATAATAATAATAATAATAATAATAATAATGATGATGATGATGATGATGATGATGAGAAGAAGAAGAAGGAGGAGGAGGAGGAGGAGTAGGAGGAGGAGAAACATTTATGATTTGGTGGGATTTTTTAAAAATACAAGCAGATAAGAAACTGGAGCATAACAAGCCATCCATACTAGCGAAAGATAACAATAGAAAAAAAAAAGAAGGGTTAATCTTTGACTCCTCGTATCTTTTTGACATAAAAAGACAGAGGAAAAGGAAGAAGAGGAAATAACCAACTTTGACCCATTAAAGTTTGAACTCGCAAAGCTTTGAAAGTTGAAGAAATCACAGTGGTAACATTTGTTCGGTTTGGTTTACGGCATATCAACACCTCAATGGGTTATTTAATGCTGACAAGATTTTTATTGTTGGTAATATATTTTTTCAAAAATGTATTGCTGATATATTTTTTCAGGAAATGTATTGCTGGTAATATTTTTTTCCAGAAATGTATTGCTGGTAATATTTTTTTCTAGAAATGTATTGCTGGTAATATTTTTTCCAGAAATGTATTGCTGGTAATATTTTTTTTCGAAAAATGTGTTGGTGGTAAAAATGTATTGCTGATAATAATTTTTTCTACAAAAATTCATTGCTGGTAATAATATTTTACAAAAATGGTAACAAAACCTATTTCTACACGTTTTGACCCCAGTTTCGGGGTTAACTATTTGCCCATAGTTGGGACCCTAACAGGTGCTACCACCCCGGGTCAGGGTAGACCTGGGGGACACCACTTTCCTCAAAACCTCCTGATCAGTCGCCTTGCTGTTGGGTGTAGTTTATTGTCTTACCCAGGACGCGGATGTAATTTATCGTCTTACCCAGGACGCGGATGTAGTTTATCGTCTTACCCAGGACGCGGATGTAGTTTATCGTCTTACCCAGGACGAGTTGTCATTAGTGTAATTGCTATGGACAAAGAAAATTGGCGTTGATCGCCTAGTCAACTGTTACAGAAAGAAAACGTCCTACAAACGGCAAGAATGATACATAAAATGAATTACTCTTAGAGTCAGAGGAAAATTACCTGTATATTTCCATTAAATAATAATACGTTTCCCCAGAACATAAAGTGGGGGGGTAGTTTTCTATTCATATTAAGTAATAAAATAATCCCCCCCGAGAGTTACTGTTTTATGACAGATTTTACTGTGAATCTCAGCGTATTCAACATTAAAATGGTTTTAACGAATAATGCATTGCTGATAATAATTTTTCTATAAAAATTAATTGCTGGTAAAATTTTTTGGGATTGCTGGTAATAAAACCTATTTCTACATGTTTTGACCCCAGTTAATTATTTGTCCATAGTTGGGACCCTAACAGATGATACCACCCCGGGTCAGGGTAGACATGAGAACACCAGTAATTAAGAGGTGGTGCCACGGCCCTCAAAACCTGATCAGAGGCCTTGCTGTCGGATGTAGTTTATCGTCTTACCCAGGACAAGTAATAAAATAAGTAATAAAATAATCCCCCCAGAGAGTTACTATTTTATGTCAGATTTCACTATGAATCTCAACGTATTCCTCATTAAAATGGTTTTGGCGAACCCATGAAAAGTTTCAAGATATATTTACGTCAAACTTTAATATGTTTTAACTGGACATAAAATGGGCGGATCGGTTTTCCATTGTTATTACGTTGGTGCAAAAATAATGTCGTTTTCTCACATAGTAACATAGTGGGAAAACGACATTATTTTTGCACCAACCTAATATTTAGTAATCAATTGACCCCCCCCCATAGAATTACTATAGTGTTTCATTACACAACAATGAACAAACAGTTATAGAAGTCGAAAAGACACCATCTATTAGATAACTAAATGCAAGTAAAACAATATACTTACTTCAGCGATAAAGAGCCTAAAAATAAAGCAAAAGCAATGTACTAAAATGAAGAAACCATGGCACTATAAACCTCTTCATGTTCAATACTCCGCCCCTACCAAACAAGCTGACGTAAAAAAAAAACCGTGTGCCTATCAGTGGTCACCTAGTTTAAGGTTTTATTCTTGCTGCACAGGACCAATGCTTGTTAACTAGGAATTACCAAGCATACATACTGAAAAACTGTGTTAACATACCACGCAGATATAGCGATTTTCCAAGCATAGCTTAGATGCGGCACAAGGCCGAAAGTAGGGGTCACCCAGTGAGAATCGAACTCACTACTCAGTCGTAATTGAGCGTAGCAAGACAAGCTTTCTAACCATTACATCACATCGAGGAGCGCAACAAAATGCAGATATATCCAAAATCAATCGACTATCTTGTATCAGCTTACACAGAGTTAGCGCCCACTGAATATAAAACTCGGAATGATAGAGTGGGTCAATATCTGCACAGGAAGATTTGCAACGTTTACGAGAAGGAAACTGACATGAACATTACCCACACCCGTTACAGAGATTGGACCCGTAACAGTTTTATGGAACTTTACAATACGAAAAAAAATGTTACAATACAAAAAACGTTAGAAAAGAAGTCAAAGGCAATTGCAATGGACCAGATGCAGAAACGGTCAATATCCTGTCGGTATGAAACAAGATGATGTAGACGAACACCGTACCCATCAGTGGCTACGTAATGCATGGTTAAAAGATGAAACTGAAGGGTTTATTCTGTGATAAATATCCAGAAACAATTGAGCATCTTGTATCACGTTGCAAGGTGTTTAGCACACACTGAATATATAATCTGGCATGATAGTTTGGGCCAATATCGGCACTGGAAAATATACAACTTTTACGGGAAGGAAACTGCAAGAAACTGGTATGAACATCGCCCAGACCCGATTAAAGAGATAGGACCTGTAATCATTTTGTTACTTTAAAATAGATACAGACAGAAGAAAGTTAAACGATTGCAAGATATGCCTCTTCATTGTCAATACTCTGTCCGTACCAGACAATCCGATGTTGACAAAACCCCGTACCCATCAGTGGTTACATAGTGCAGGGTTAAATGTTGAAAGTGAAGGTTTGGTTCTTGTTGCACAAGACCAATGCTTGCTAACTAGAAATTGCCAATCACACGCACTAAAAAATAGTGTGAACCCAAAATGCATAGCTGACATTAAGCGAATGAACGTCAAAACGAGAAAGCTTCTCACTTGCTACCGCATGCATTATTCAACGGCTGATGTCGATTGTCTGTATGTGCCCAGATCCGGAGGAGGCAGAGGATTAGTTCAACTAGAACTGTTTTACAAAACTACAGCAATCGGCCTTCAAAGATACCTGGAAGCTACCGAAGACTGGTTGGTGATTTGTGTCAATAACATGAAAGGTGGAATGAATATTTATTCAGTGATAAAAGAAGCCAGCAAATTTAGAAGCGAATTTCACATGGGGGGAGGGGTGAATAAATACAAGTAAAGCATAATAGACTTACAAAACAAAAAAACGTTAGAAAAGGAGTCAAAAGCAAATGCAATGGACCACATACAGAAACGGTCAATATCCTGCCGGGATGAAACAAGCTGATGTAGACGAACCCCATACCCATCAGTGGCTCCGTAATGCAGGGTGAAAAGCTGAAACTGAAGGTTTTATTCTGTAATAAATATCCAGAAACAATTGACCATCTTCTGTCAGGTTGCACGTTGTTAGCGCCCACCGAATATAAAACACGGCACAACAGAGTAGGCCAATATCTGCACTGGAAAATAATAATAATAATAAAATTAGTAATAATAATAATAATTCAGAAAGCACTTACTGCAGGGACAAAGTTCCTGAAAGGAAAGCAAAAGCAAATGCAAATGCAATGTACTAAATGCAGAAAAGATGACTAGATAAACCTCTTCATGTTCAATTCTCTGCCCCTACCAAACAAACCCCGTACCCATCAGTGGTCACGTAGTTTAAGGTTTTATTCTTGCTACACAGGACCAATGCTTGGTAACTAGAGATTACCAAACACACAATTGTGTTAACATAAAATGCAGATATATCCAAAATCAATCGACTATCTTGTATCAGATTACACGGTGTAAACACCTACTGAATATAAAACGAAGCTTGATAGAGTCGGACAATATCTGTACTGGAAAATTTTCAACGTTTACGAGAAGGAAACTGCAAGAAACTGACATGAACATTACCCACACCCGTTACAGAGATTGAACCCGTAACAGTTTTATGGAATTTTACAATACGAAAAAAAATGTACTCAGAAGTCGAGCTCAGACATTACAATTATCTTGGTAAAATGAGTGTGATCTTAATGGGTTTTTTTATTTGCAAAAATGATCAATGTAAAACATCAAGAAGACATTTCTAATCGTAGGTCTCTGGTTGAGACCTGGAAGGAAATGTCTATACAACAGAAATCAAGAGAAAAAAAAATTAACTTCTTGTATTTCTTTAAGGCATGCGTTACAAAGAATCCCTTCAATTAGTCTATCAGAACCTTAAAAAAGATAAGCCTCTTTATAGTCAATACTCTGCCCCTACCAAAGAAGTTGATGTAAACAAACCATATTCCCATAAGTGGTCACGTAGTTTAAGGTTTTATTCTTGCTACACAGGACCGATGCTTGGTAACTAGTGATTACCAAACACACAATTGTGTTAACATAAAATGCAGATATATCCAAAATCAATTGATTATATTGTATCAGATTACACGGCGTTAGCACCCACCTGATTATAAAACATGGCATGATAGAGTGGTCCAATATCTGTACTGGAAAATTTGCAACTTATCCGAGAAGGAAACTGCAACATATTGCTGTGAACATCACCCACACCCGTTACAGAGATTGAACCCGTAACAGTTTTATGGAACTTTACAATACAAAAAAAATGTACTCATGAGTCGATCTCAGACATTACAGTGTGTTTTATTTATGTAAAATGTGTGTGATAATTTTTTTGTATTTCTTTAAGGCATGGGTTAAATGTGAATTAAGTTTAAGAATCTAATGATTTTTTCTTTTTCTTTCAGATTTAACGACTGAAATCTTTGGTAATTTCAATCATGAAACGATTAACAATCAAACAAAGTGTTCAAGTTATCGAAGCCTATTCCGAAAATGGACGTTCAAATTTATAAATATACGGCCCAATGATTCCGCTAGCAAAAAATGCACACCAAACAGTGACCTTTTGTAGATGCAGTGGCTTTTCAACAATCTTCCTTGGATTTTCATCAGCCCAAATACGATAATTCGGCTTATTAACGAATTCCCCAAGATACATGACTGATGAGGCAGATTTTTCATGCAGTAGGTTGCCATTTCTTTCTGCGGTAGATCAGTTGCCATCCAAGGCAACCCGGTCTGTCCTGCTATTGGGGCCCATTGAATATAAATCCCGGGTTGATATACTGGGCTAATATCTGAATTGGAATGTATGCAAGTTTTACGGGAAAGAAACTACAAGAAATTAGTATGATCGCCACCGAGACCTGGTTACAGAGATAGGACCTGTAACAATTTTATGGGATTTTAAAATACACCCAGGCAAAACAATCAAGCTAATCGCCCATACATCGTGACCAAAGACCAAAAAAAAAAACAAACATCTATCTATCTATCTGCTTATTAACATGGCAGTTCCTGTAGATTGTAATGTATCTTTGAAGATCTTCCAAAAAACTATCAAAATCTTCAGGGGGAAATCTATCTATCTATCTATCTATCTATCTATCTATCTATCTATTTATCTATCTATCTCAGTCTGTTCATATCTATCTATCTCGGTCTGTTCATATCTATCTATCTATCTATCTATCTCGGTCTGTTCATATCTATCTATCTATCTATCTATCTATCTATCTATCTATCTATCTATCTATCTATCTATCTCAGTCTGTTCATATCTATCTATCTATCTATCTATCTATCTATCTATCTCAGTCTGTTCATATCTATCTATCTCGGTCTGTTCATATCTATCTATCTATCTATCTATCTATCTATCTATCTATCTCAGTCTGTTCATATCTATCTATCTATCTATCTATCTATCTATCTGATTTTTATAAGTTACATGAACAAAATAAGAAACTTTATCAATCAAAGGCAATCGTCCAGATATTGTGATCAGAAATCGCAAAACTGAATATGTCTTTAATGTAATGTATCTTTGAAGATCTTCAAAAACTATCAAAATACAAGTGGAAATCTAAAAAAATGTGACGCATGAGGACATTAACACTTTCAGTTGTAACTGGAACCCTCGGATTAAGCGGAAAAAGATTCCAGTAGACTCATTGAAGGGATTCCTGGAAGCGCATGCCTCAAAGAAACACAATATATTGTTATATTGTCCCCACAAGAGCAGCCCAAACCTTACGAAGGACTTTAACTATGTAAAATATGTGTGATTTTTTTTCAAAACTGCTAAGTGAAAATGTCATGATGCCATTTCTGACCTTAGGCAGGACCGGGAAAGAAATGAGTACACATCAGAAATCAAAAGGAATAATAATAATAATAATAATAATAATAATAATAATAATAATAATAATAATAATAATAATAATAAAATTAGCGAAGGAGATGGCATACAACACCCCCAAATGAAAGAAAAAATAAGAAAAGAGTACTACAGGCGTGTACGTCTGATACTAAATACTGAACTAAACTCAAAAAATAGAATATCAGCTATAAACACATTGGCTGTCCCAGTGGTGCATTACAGCTTTAATGTCCTTAACTGGACCATAGCTGAAATTAAGCGAATGGACGCCAAAACGAGAAAGCTTCTCACTTGCTATCGCATGCATCATCCCAAAGCTGATGTTGATCGTCTGTATGTGCCCAGATCCGAAGGAGGCAGAGGATTAGTTCAACTAGAACTGTCCTACAAAACTACAACAATTGGCCTCCAAAAATACTTGGAAACTACAGAAGACTGGATGATGGTATGCGTCAAGGAACATGAAAGTAGTAAGCGTCTTTACTCCGTAATGAAAGAAGCCAACAAATTCAAACTGGAGCTTCAAATGGGCGTAGAGATGCAACTACAGCACAATACACCGGCTGAAACTGCAAAATACTTGAAAAAGACAGCAAAGACGAATGCAACCGACCAGATACAGAAGCGATGGCAAGATAAACCGCTTCATGGCCAATACTCTGCCCGTATCAACCAAGCTGATGTAGACAAAACCCGTACCCATCAGTGGCTATGTAGTGCAGGGTTGAAAGCTGAAACTGAAGGTTTTATCCTTGCTGCACAGGACCAATGCTTGCTAACTAGGAATTATCAAGCACATATACTAAAATATTGTGTCAGCCCAAAATGGAGATTCTGTGATAAATATCCAGAAACGATTGATCATCTTGTATCAGGTTGCACGATGTTGGCACCCACTGAATATAAAACCCGACATGACAGAGTGGGCCAATATCTGCACTGGAAAATCTGCAACTTCTACGGGAAGGAAACTGAAAGAAAATGGTATGAACACCACCCAGACCCGTTTACGGAGATAGGACCTGTTACAATTCTATGGGACTACACAATACACACTGACAGAACAATCAAGGCCAACCGCCCAGATATTGTTATTAAAGACCACAAACAAAAACGGTGCCTCCTTATTGATATGGCAGTCCCTGCTGACTGCAAAGTATCTTTGAAGATATTCAAAAACCTGTCAAAATACAAGGACCTTGAAATAGAAATCTCGAAAATGTGGCACATGGGAACATCAACAATCCCTGTTGTAGTTGGAGCCCTAGGACTGGTTGGAAAAGATTCCAGTAGACTAATTGAAGGGATTCCTGGAAGTCCATACCTCAAGGAGATACAAAAAATTGTTCTGACAAGTACAGCCCACACTTTACGAAGGGCTTTATCTATGTAATTTTTTTTGTCATTGGAAAGTGTCATGATGCCATTTCTAATCTTAGGTCTCTAAACGGGACCCGGAAAGTAATGTGTAAACGCCAGAAATCAAAGGAAATAAAATAATAATAATAATAGCAGTACAGTAGAATTCCTGATAAGCGGACTAAGAAGAAATGAATACACACCAAAAATCAAAGGGAATAATAATAATAGTAATAATAATAAATATCGAACAGTTGTCAAAAGAGTATTTATTTTCTCGTTGTTCCCAACGAAAGAGACACACCCTCTGAAAACTACACCAAAAATTTCTCAAGTTTAAAGATCTAGAAAGAGAAACGGAGACAATGAATGTCATGAGAACTCCACGAATACCAGAGTAGCCGAGAAAGTGATGGAAAAATTCACCAACAAAATCCCCCGCCAAAAACAAGATAGAAGAAGTCAAAAAGATATTAAAAACAACACTATCCATGAAATAAATTCATCTTACCCTACTCAGCTCCAGATTGATTTGTTTAACTGCATATCGAATTCTGGGCCATTTAATGTGGACATTTATTTTCTTGGGAGCTTTGAAGAAATAAAAATATGTTATTCCGCTTTCACAGTTGAATACATGGTAAATGATACTCAGATTTTGTGCATATACATGTTTGTGTGGATTTCATTACTAGAGGCGGTGATATGTGCGTTTTATGTTGTAGTTTTTTTTTTAGTTATATTCCAGAATACAGTTTGATTCAAGAAATTTTAGCATATTATATGGATTAATGCCATGAAAGTGTTCACTAATGTTGGTTGGTTGATATTGTTTGGCGGCATATCAATATTAATAATGATGATGGTGATGATGTTGATAATATTAATAATAATAAAATTGCCTCCTTATCGATATGGCCGTCCCTGCAGACTGCAATGTATGTTTGAAGATCTTCAAAAAGCTATCAAAATACAAGGACCTTGAAATAGAAATCTCAAAAATGTGCCACATGGGAACATGAACAATTTCTGTTGTAGTGGAACTCTCGGATTAGTTGGATAAGATTCCAATAGATAAATTGAAGGGATTCCTGGAAGCCCATGCCTTAAAGAAATACAAAAAATTGTTCTCACGAGTACAGCGCACACCTTACGAAGGGCTTTGTCTATGTAAAATATGTGATATATTTTTTAATTGGTCAGTAGAAAATGTCAAAATGCCATTTTTAACCTTAGGTTTCTGGCTGGGACCGGGAAAGAAAGCAGTATACAATAATATATAAGTATAATACTAGCAGTACAGTCCTGATAAACGGACTAAGAAGGCCTTCCGGATATGAGGAATTGGTTACAAAGTCCGGATATGAGGGGGTTATATTTAGATTAAAATAAAAGAACTTAAATCAGGTTTAACATTGATTTTTAATGTTTCATATAGTAGACAAAATAATCTAATGGTGAGTGAAATATAACGGAATTGATTTTAAGGAAAAAAGAAATAAATTATGTAATGTTAATGAAAATTCATTAAATTAAGTATACCACGTATGCAAAAGAAATAATGTAAAGAGGATTTTTTAATCGCTGTTGTATGATGATTCTTTCTCTTCTAATATCATTTTCAACTTTTCCCGTATTTCGTTTTGCTTTTGTTCTTGAAATTTTTTAAACGAAAGACACTTTGTTTTAAAATTGCGTTATTGCAATCGTCATAGCTGAATGCTGGCTTTCTTTCCATAAAACTGACAACATTTTCAATAGCTTTTTTCAATTTCAGTTCAGGTTTTGATCACAATCATGCATCTCGTCGCTGTCTTGTTGCAGATGTGTCACATTGTCATCCTTTCCTCTTATTCCATCATCTTTTGCACCAATGCAAGCCATTAGGGTGAAATAAGCATACACAATTATCCAAAGTAAATTTCCTGAAAAAAAGAAATTTCACATCAGTTACATATCACCCAAATAGTTCATATATACACATCAAAATCATGTCCGGATATGCGGGGTTCCGGATATGAGGCACTCCGGCTATAAGGGATTCCGGATATGAGGGATTCCGGATATGATGGATTCCGGATATGAGGGATTCCGGATATGAGGGATTCCGGATATGAGGGATTCTACTGTAACTAGTTTTAATCAGTGAAAATTTCGTGGTTTTCCTATTTGAAATTTCTGATGAGTTAATTCTTAAATTAATGATTGAATAAGCTCATGGCGAGTTCTATGAAAATAAAATTCACCCACCGCATCGTTAAACATTTGAGCTTAACCATAACAAAGTATTGCAACACCAATTATAAATATGGATTCTGGTCTTATTTCAAGAAATAAGATGGTATAAAGGAAAAGATTTGAAATTACCAATTTTTTTTTCCATTTCACTGAAACACTTCTATCTTCTCTTTCTTTCTTTCATTTTCTTACTGAAACCAAGTAGCGTCTTTGATAAGTCTTTTGTCTTCTCACGAGATCAAAACAGAATTGTCCATTCTATATGAGGTATTATCTTTCTTTCTTTCTTTCACTGAGACTAAGTTTCTGATATGAGTTTTGTTTTTTTTCTACGCGATCAAAACGGAATAGTCCATTATTTATGAGGTACTGGCAGGACGTAACAGTCGTGCAAACTAAAGAAGGGCGATGGGTAAGAACAATTATTATATGATAATATAATTCTG
Source organism: Acanthosepion lycidas (assembly GCA_963932145.1). NCBI lineage: Eukaryota > Metazoa > Mollusca > Cephalopoda > Sepiida > Sepiidae > Acanthosepion > Acanthosepion lycidas. Next base: position 28,421,038 of record OZ010613.1, read on the forward strand.
CGTGTTTCTTCTTGTCACAGTTAGTACGTACGTTACCCCCTGTTATTACCTCAGATAAATAATGGACAATTCCGTTTTGATTGCGAAGAAAAACTTAAAGAGAAAATATATCAGAGGCGCAGTCAGGTTTTGGGGATAGAGAAAGGAAAGAAAGAAAAAACCCAGAAAGAAACTAATAAGCAAAGAAAGAAAGAAAGGGAAGATGGGGAGATGATAACGCTCTCAGCCGTTTAACGTCTGCTTCAGTGAAATGGAAAAACTTGTCAATTTTAAATATATTCCTTTCTACCCTTTTACTTCTAATGACCTGGATTCGTACTTATGAATGTTATTGTAAGACTTTTGCTAAAGTTAAGCTCAGATATTTAACGATGCAATGAAGTAATTTCTACGGACATTTTGAAGTCGTGAAACTCGTCAGGAGCTTATTGAATTATTCACTTAAGAATTATGATTCGTCAGAAAATTGTAATAGGAAAATCGTGAAATTTTCACGGAATTGCTAATAATAATAATAATAATAATAATAATTATTATTATTATTATTATTAATATTACAGCAGTAATTATGATAATTAATTGCAATTAATTTTTTTATCACTATTATTTAATGTTCATTTGTATCGTATTTATTACACTCGTTTATTTTGGCACGAAATGGCGTCGTTAGCATCAAAGTCACAATGACAGCCTTCTACTTATTTAATCTGACTGTTTAGACAGCTACGACCGATAATAATAATAATAATAATGATGATTCAAGAAACACGAAAAATGAGAATAGTGATTGACAATTAGATGCTAATTACAGTTTTATTATAAGATCCAGTTCTAAATTATTGGCGCGTTGTGCGCTGGGAAACGCGTGTCTGGTTTGGTGATTTTGGGCAGCTGTTTCGGTTCGTTCGGCTTCTGAAGACGCGTATTTCAGACCTAAGAGGGCGGGACTTTTCATAGAAACGGCGAGAAAAAAAAAGATCTCGTTGGGCAGGCGCCTGCAGGAGAAAAAGCGGTTTCTTTGACAGCTTACTTTTTTATTTATTTATTTATTTTTTTTTTTACTGAAGGATTGAAAATGAACAGAAGAAGAAGAAGAAGAAGAATATGGAGGCAGTGGAGAAGAAGAAGAAGAAGAAGAAGAAGAAGAAGAAGAAGAAGAAGAAGATGGAGGAGGAGGATGAGAAGAAGAAGAATATGGAGGAGGAGAAGAAGAAGAAGAAGAAGTGGAAGAAGAAGAATGAGAAGAAGAAGAATATGGAGGAGGAGGAGGAGGAGAAGAAGAAGAATATAGAGGAGGAGGAGAAGAAGAATATAGAGAAGGAGGAGGAGAAGAAGAAGAAGAAGAAGAAGAAGTGGAAGAAGAAGGAGAAGAAGAAGAAGAAGAAGAAGAAGAAGAATATGGAGGAGGAGGAGGAGTAGAAGAATATGATGAAGAAGAAGGTCAAGAAGAAGGTCAAGAAGAAGAACAAGTTGGAACAGAAAAAGAAGAAGATGAAGAAAAAGAAGAATAAGACGAAGGTGGAAGAGGACAAGAAGAAGAAGAAGGTGGAAGAGGACAAGAAGAAGAAGAAGAAGAAGAAGAAGAAGAAGAAGAAGAAGAAGAACCCCGTGCATGGGAAGATTTACATCGAAGGAACTAGAAAAGACTTTCAAGAAGTCTAAGCAGACCCTTTAATTGGTAAATTGGTTGATTTTGTTTGGCGGTATATCAACATCATTATGTGTTATTTAATATCGAAATCTAAATATTTTGAACACAATTCAAATAAATATATTTTGAACGTAATTGTATGCCTTCAAATACAGATAAAATGTATTGTTAGTCATTTTACCATAAACTAGTATTTTGGTTCATTTTACTATGACGAAGAAGAAAAGGAAGAAGATGAAGAAAAGGGTTAAAAAGATGAAGAAAAAGAAAGGAATTAAAAGACAACTTAGGAAGATGGATAAAATGGAATACCGCGTCGGAAAAAATTAAAATCAATGCAAATGGATGATTGACACAAGCAGTTTGATCTTCACCTCTTGCTTTCAAGCCTTGTATTAGATCTTGGCAAATTTACTAAACTGGCCAAGTATCCGTCATACGAACATCAAGTTTTTATAGAATTTATCGTCCTTCCCTACTCTTCCTTGCTTCCTCCTTCAGGACGACCATGGCTCACCGCAACTTCCTATCTCTTGTAGCCCTTAGCAATGTTTGTCCCACCACCAAGCTTTCCAGACCCCGTTCCCCGATCCATTCCACACAAGCCAGTCAGTAACGAGGCCGGTTGCTATCCCCTGTCGCTTTTGCCTTCCACATGTTCTGTGAGTATTAAATTCTCCAAGCCTTCCTTCCTTCCAAGACATCTCAGCTGTCTCTTTCTGATTCGGAATATAAGTGTCCTTTGCTGATTCCATTTATCTTAAGACTTCTTTACGCACTCCGCCCATCGTATTCTCAGTGTCCTTCTACCCGCCAAGATTTTTTTTTTCATCTGTAAGGAAATTGTCCATTATTTACTGTCGTATAGGAGGATAGATATTACATAACAGTTCTGCATTTATTCTTCGTCTCAGACAAATTGTTCCCTTACTCCCGAAAATTTCTGTATAAAACATTTTGGACATGACATCTATTTTCTAAAATTCTTTTTGTCATTATGCTAAATCGACTCGAATTTCCATCTCTACGCGTAGCTACATAGAGCTGGCCATAAGAAAAAACATTTGAATAATTTTTAATCTTTAAATTAATGTTTACATCAATAATAATATTAATAATAATAATAATAAAGTGCTTCCTTGCTGAATGGCAGTCCCTGCAGACTGCTGTGTATCTTTGAAGATCATCAAAAAGCTATCAAAATACAAGGACCTTGAAATCACAATCTCAAAAATGTGGCACATGGGAACATCAACAATCGCAGTTGTAATTGGAGCCCTGGGATTGGTTGGAAAAAGATTCCAGTAGACTCATTCAAGGGATTCCTGGAAGCACATGCCTGAAAGAAATACAAAAGATTGTACTCACAAGTACAGACCACATCTTACGAAGGGTTTTGTCTATGTAAAATATGTGCGATTTTTTTTTTCTTCAAAACTGACGCCATTTCTGACCTTATGTTTCCCGTCGGGACCCGGATAGAAGTGAGTATATGCCAGAAATAAAAGGAAATAATAATAATAATAATAATAATAATAATAATAATAATCTAATGAAAGTGTTAACCACATAATTGCCTGAACGTCCAAAGTTGATTGAGGACGAATATAAGCGACGTCATTGATTTTATTGGTAAGAGAATCCACTGGAAATTTTGCCAAAAATTTGGCTTCACTGTAAAAGACGAGTGGTATGAACATCAGACAGAGGCAATGTTAGAAAATGACTTTCACAAGATATTCTAGGATTACTTAGCCCAGAAAGATCATGTCATTCAAGCGCGAAGACCTGACCTTATTGTTTTAGATAAGAAGAGTAACAAGTACCAAAGGATTTCCATTATATTTCAATTATTTGGGAGTTCACTCTTCTATCATATAAACAAGCGTGAACTCCCAAATAATTGAAATACCAGTATCTTACCAAGGAGCGAAAGAGACAATGGAATACCAATTTTTGAGCATAAGGTAGAGTAAGGGATAGCGGTTTGGATTGAGGAATCGGAGAGCCGAGTTCGAATTCCAGTCGAATCCTTTACATTTACTTACGTGCGCTTGGGAAAGGTATGGATCCTCTTCTCGCCTTCAGTGTAAAAGGTAAGTGATATGAACATCAGACAGAGGCAGTGTTAGAAAAATGACTTTCACAAGATATTCAGGGATTACTTAGTCCAGAAAGATCATGCCATTCAAGCGCGAAGACCTGACCTTATTGTTATAGATAAGAAGATTAACAAATGCCAAAGGATCTCCATATGAAACAAGAAACAAACCCTATATAAGATCTTTGAAGATCTTCAAAGAGCTATCAAAATACAAGGACCTTGAAATCGAAATCTCAAAAATGTGCTACTTATACGGTGGAGTAATGGACAGCGGTTTGGATTGAGGAATCGGAGAGCCGAGTTCGAATTCCAGTCGAATCCATTACATTCACTTACGTGGTAATACTCTTGGGAATGGTATGAATCCTCTTATTCTTCCTCTAGCTATGGATAAATAGCAGGAGAGACCGGGTTCTATAGCCTTGGATGGCAACTAGTCTACCGCAGAAAGAAATGGCAACCTACTGCGGGGAAAAAAACTGCCTCGCCAATCATCTCTCGAAATTTGTATAAAGATCACCTGTAACAATTTTATGAGACTTTACAATACACACAGACAGAACAATCAAAACTAATGGCGCGGTCATCGTGATTAGATATCAATGCGTAGAAGAAGAAGAAGAAGAACAACAACAACAAGAAAACGAAGAACAACAAGAAAAAGAATTAGGAGTGAAGTACTCTGTGGAGGTGAAGAAGAAGAAGAACACCAACAACAACAACAACAAGAAAAAAGAACAACAAGAAAAAGAAGAACAACAACAAGAAAAAGAATTAGGAGTGAGGTACACTGTGTAGGTGAAGAAGAAGAAGAAGAAGAAGAACAACAACAACAACAACGACAACAACAACAAGAAAAAGAATTAGGAGTGAAGTACACTGTGAAGGTGAAGAAGAAGAAGAAAATAATAATAATAATAAGAAGAAGAACAACGAGGAAGAGGAGAAGAGGAGAAGAGGAAGAGAAGAAGAAGTTGTTAATAGAGGCCGTAAAGACTAAATGTGCCTCCTTATTGATATGGTAGTCCCTGCAGACAGAAATGTATCATTGTTCGATTTTTTTTCAAAACTGCTCAGTCGAAAATATCATGACGCCATTTCTGACCTTAGGCTTTAGGTTGGGACCCAGAAAGAAATGTGTATATGCTAGAAACCAAAGGAAATTAAACATTAATAGGAATAGTAATAATAATAATGTAAGTTCTGTGGCTATTAGGATGAGTCATGTGAATATTGCAAATTAGCCTTGAAATCGAAATCTCAAAAAATCTGGTCCAATTCCAGTCGTAGTTGGAACTTTCGGTTGGATTGAAAAAAAAAAAACTCAGATAGAATCATTGAAAGGATTCCTTGTAGACCATGCCCTAAAGAGATCTAAAAATTATACTCACAAAGACAGCCCACATATAACAAAGGGTTATATCTATGTAAAATGTGTGTGACTTCAATTTATTTTTGTTGCTCAGTGGAAAATGTCATGATAACAGGTATCCCTTCAATTAGTCTACTAAGGAGACTAAAAAAATCAGAACCGGAGAATTAAGAAAATAAAAGACAACAGAGAGAAGAGATCAATGAAGTGACCTGAGACCAGCCAGACGAGGAGACTTCAAAAATCAGAACCAGAGAATTAAGAAAAGAAAAGACAACAGATGAAGAGATCAATGAAGTGACCTGAGACCAGAAATCAAAGGAATCAAAGGTAATGTGTATACAACAGAAATCAAAGGAATAATAATAATAATAATAATAAATTTATTCCTATAAACATGAAAGTGTCACGTGATAAAAATAAATCTGTTAAAGAATATGATAAAAAAGTAAACACGAGGAACTTGAAAGTGAATTGAAAAAATATGTCACCTTAAAACTACAGTTCAAACAACAACAATAATTAGAACATTGGGTAGGATGAAGAAAGGTTCAGAAAAGAACATTAACAAGATCCTTCATAGACCCTATTTACAAAAAAATTGTAAAAAAAATGCAGTTAGTGGAATTGCTTATCTATACGGGAGAGGATTATTAACGTAAAGAAAATATAAACACTGTATGTTAAGTATCATTTGACATCATAATTTGGGCAAACAGAAGGCATATAAATACTACCTTGCCTTACCATAGGTCTCGGGTAATGACAGGGTAAGGGGTTCAACTGTACAAGAGTTCAAAATAATAATAATAATAATAATAACAATAATGTTGATAATAATAATATATAATAATTAGCGTTTGGTATTTAGTTATTTATATATTTCTTGTCACGCCCTCTGTAATTATAAAGGACAAATTATTATCATTATTATTACTATTAATAATAATAATAATAATAATAATAATAATAATAATAATAATAAATTGTTATTAAAGACCACAAACAAAAACGGTGCCTCCTTATTGACATGGCAGTCCCTGCTGACTGCAAAGTATCTTTGAAGATATTCAAAAAGCTGTCAGAATACAAGGACCGTTAAATAGAACTCTCGAAAATTTGGTATATGGGAACATCAACAATCCCTGTTGTAGTTGGAGCCTTAGGATTGGTTTGAAAAGATTCCAGTAGACTAATTGAAGGGATACCTGGAAGTCTATGCCTCAAAGAAATACAAAAAAAATTTCTCACAAGTACAGCCCACACTTTACGAAGGGCTTAATCTATTAGGCTGGTGCAAAAATAATGTCGTTTTCTCACATATGTTACTATATGAAAAAACGACATTATTTTTGCACAAAACTAATATATATATTTTTTTTGTCCGTGGAAAGTGTCATGATGCCATTTCTAACCTTAGGTCCCTGGGCGGGACCCGCAAAAAAATAAGTACACGCCAGAAATCAAAGGAAATAAAACAAAATAATAATGTAAGCTCTGTGGATAATAGGATGAGGAATGTGAATATTTCAAATTAGCCTAGAAAGAATACAAGAATAAGCATGAGCGGGTGGGAAAGATTATTTTTTGGGAACTGTGCAAGTAGCCACATGATGAATATACAGAACAGTGGTGTATATAAGGGACAGAATCTGTCCTAGATAATTAAATATCTAAAATCTTTTGGAAATTAAAAACTGAAACAATTCAGAAAAAAAAAAGATCTTGGAGCTCTGAACGGGAAAAGAACATGTCAGATGGCGTATTTTACCTTTAACGGCAGTACACTGAGTTTATATAAAGAGAAACGCAAAGCTAGATAAATACTCAAAGAACCAGTGAAAAATATAGAATGTGAAAGTGACAGTGTTGTTTGTTATTATCGGAGAACTGGGAACAGAGCCGGAGAATTGAGAAAAGAAAAGAAAAGAAAAAAGATAGATGAGATCAATGAAGTGACCTGAGACCAGTCAGACGAGGAGACAGCAAAAATCAGAACCAGAGAATTAAGAAAAGAAAAGACAACAGACAGAAGAGATCAATAAAGGGACATGAGACCAGCCAGACGAGGAGACTGCAAAAATCAGAACCAGAGAATTAAGAAAAGAAAAGACAACAGATAGAAGAGATCAATGAAGTGACCTGAGGCCAGCCAGACGAGGAGACTGCAAAAGTCAGAACCAGAGAATTAAGAAAAGAAAAGACATCAGATGAAGAGATCAATGAAGTGACCTGAGACCAGCCAGACGAGGAGACTGCAAAAATCAGAACCAGGGAATTAAGAAAAGAAATAACAGCAGATAGATGAGATGAATGAAGTGACATGAGACCAGCCAGACGAGAAGACTGTAAAATCAGAATCGGAGAATTAAGAAAATAAAAGACAACAGATAGAAGAGATCAATGAAGTGACCTGAGGCCAGCCAGACGAGGAGACTGCAAAAATCAGATCCGGAGAATTAAGAAAAGAAAAGACATCAGATGAAGAGATCAATGAAGTGACCTGAGACCAGCCAGAAGAAGAGACTGCAAACCGGGGAATTATGAAAAGAAAAAACATCAGATGAAAAGATCAATGAAGTGACCTGAGACCAGCCAGACGAGGAGACTGCAAAAATCAGAACCAGAGAATTAAGAAAAGAAATAACAACAGATAGATGAGATGAATGAAGTGACATGAGACCAGCCAGACGAGGAGACTGCAAAAATCAGAACCGAAGAATTAAGAAAAGAAAAGACAACAGATAGAAGAGATCAATAAAGTGACCTGAGACCAGCCAGACGAGGAGACTGCAAAAATCAGAACCAGAGAATTAAGAAAAGAAAAGACATCAGATGAAGAGATCAATGAAGTGACCTGAGACCAGCCAGACGAGGAGACTGCAAAAATCAGAACCAGAGAATTAAGAAAAGAAAAGACAACAGACAGAAGAGATCAATAAAGTGACATGAGACCAGCCAGACGAGGAGACTACAAAAATCAGAATCGGAGAATTAAGAAAATTAAAGACAACAGATAGAAGAGATCAATGAAGTGATCTGAGGCTGGCCAGACGAGGAGACTGTAAAAATCAGAATCGGAGAATTAAGAAAAGAAAAGACAACAGAGAGAAGAGATCAATGAAGTGACCTGAGACCAGCCAGACGAGGAGACTACAAAAATCAGAATCGGAGAATTAAGAAAATTAAAGACAACAGATAGAAGAGATCAATGAAGTGATCTGAGACCAGCCAGACGAGGAGACTACAAAAATCAGAATCGGAGAATTAAGAAAATAAAAGACAACAGATAGAAGAGATCAATGAAGTGATCTGAGGCTAGCCAGACGAGGAGAGTGTAAAAATCAGAATCGGAGAATTAAGAAAAGAAAAGACAACAGACAGAAGAGATCAATGAAGTGACCTGAGACCAGCCAGACGAGGAGACTGCAAAAATCAGATCCGGAGAATTAAGAAAAGAAAAGACAACAGATAGAAGAGATCAATGAAGTGACCTGAGACCAGCCAGACGAAGAGACTGCAAAAATCAGCGAGAATACTGAAACGGTTTCTGGCGTACTGAGGACACATATGGTCACTTGGACTATAGATAAAATGATTAGTTGCTTCTTGTGTAAAAATATAGGTGGATAAAACGTCATAATCAGAAGGAAATTAAAGGGGATAAGAAAACGACACAGTTAAACAGAGAATGGTGAAGAAAAAGAAGAAAATGAAAAAATAATGAAGAAGAGAATGTGAAGAAACGGGAAGAAGAAGAAGAAGAAAAAGAAGTGGAGGAAGAGAAAAGAGTATAAGAAAGCAACGATGTGAAACGAGAAGAAGAAGAGAAAGCGGAGAACTTCGAAGAGAAACGACAAGAAGAAGAGGAAGAAGTGCAAAGAGGTTGAGAAAGAAATGACGAGAAGAAGAAGAAGAAGAAGAAGAAGAAGAAGAAGAAGGTAACTTCACAAGAAGAAGAAGAAGAAGTGAAAAAGAAGATGTGAATGAAGAAGAAGAAGGGGAGAAGTAAAGTGGACACGAATGCAACCATAAGAAATAATAATAATAATAATAATAATAATAATAATAATAAGAAGAAGAAGAAGAAGAAGAAGAAGAAGAAGAAAAAGAAGAAGAAAATATATGAAAAAGAAGAGAAGAATGTAGAAGAAGGGGAAGAAGAAGAGCAAAGAAGATAAGAAGGCAACGAAAGAAAGAAAGAAAGAAGAAGAAGATGAAGAAGAAGAAATGAAAAAGAAGAGGTGAATGAAGAAGAAGAAGGGAAGAAGTAAAGTGGACACGAAGGCAACGATAAAAATAATAACAACAATAATAATAATAATAATAATAATAATAATAATAAGAAGAAGAAGAAGAAGAAGAAGAAGAAGAAAATATATGAAAAAGAACAGAAGAATGAAGAAGAAGGGGAAGAAGAAGAGCAAAGAGGATACGAAGGCAACGGTGAAAAGCAAGAAGAATAGGAAGAAGAAAAGGAAGAAGAAAAAGAAGACGGGGGATAATAAGAAGCAAAAATTAAAAAAAAAAAGAAGAAAAAGCGGATTAAGCGCCGAAATGAAAAGAGAAGGGGAAGAAGAGCAAACTTGATAAGAAAGCAACGATGAAAAAGGAAAAGAAGTAGAAGATGAAGAGGAAGTGCACAAAAGATAAGGAAACGACGAAAAGAACAGAGAAGAAAAAGAAGAAGAAGAAAAAGAAGAAGAAGAAGCAGAAGAAGAAGCAGAAGAAGAAGAAGAAGAAGAAGAAGAAGAAGAAGAAGAAGAAGAAAGGTGAGAACAATCTGAAAGAAATTTTATGAACGAAGTGAAAGATAACTCATTAACTTGTAGCTCATTACGGTTCACGGGAGCTTAACGGCTTCAAGGTCGAAGGGAGAAACGACACGCAAGACATGCTTCAGTAAGAAAACAAAAATACCTTAATCTTGCCGACTTCTTAGAAATAACTATAATGATATTACGCGACGAGATAAGTAAAATGAAAAGGCCAAAAAAGAAAAAAAAGAGAAAAGAGGCAGACATAATTTCTTCATCACCGATCATGATGAGATTTTTTTTTTATCTAAGATTCAATCTTCATTGGAGCCCATGTGGATCTGTTTACTCTCAACAATTGACGCCACCGGTTATTGTGTGACTATATAAATCATTGTTAGCTGTTTTATGCAATTAAAATATGCTGAAAAAGAAATTTCCATTGGTCCTTTTTTATTTAATGATTTCGCGATTTCATTAATGGCTGGCCACTCGTATTCTAGGTTACCGGTCTACTAGGGCGGCTAGCTAAATCTACTGAAGACGCTTGCTCAAGCGCATTTTGGGTTTGTTCAACATCTACAGACCCAACCTGTGGTTTATACTGCAACTATGCCGAAAAAACCTTAGTTACAGTTTCTGGGAGAGAAGCGTGTTATCTAGCGTGATCAACAATCTGAACAAAGCCAGTACGCTCAAACCCTCAGTCACGATGACTTGTGGCTTCGTGCTAGCGCAGTCATCGACGTCAACCCAGTTTCACTCACAAGGCGTGGATCAACCCGTTGTATGATTTTCAGGTACGCTTGGATCGCCTCCTTTAGACTCAGAAGAACAACCTGAATTATGAACCCGGGTCTCGTGGTTAGAAAGCGAACGTTCTAACCACTCGGGCACTTGCCCAATAATCATTTCACGACTAGCAAGGCCACTAGGACGCATGAGTTTACTTGGACGGGAAAAGAATGAGAAAACTCTACTGAGTAGAAGTGAAGAGATCGAATTATAAAGAAACAGGGTTCATGAAGATGGCGATTGAAATTTAAACAAAAATTAAGATTGTAGTTGACAAGGAAGCAAGAAAAGAAACTGTCAGAATAGAACTTACGGTTCCATGTAGTTATTTCAATATTAAAACAGTAAAAAAAACTAGTTGCCAATATAGTAGTACGGGGTAGTCCGAAAGTTTTGTCACCCCCTATATAATATTCTATTTAAACGCTATGTTGGATATTTTCAAGGAGTGAGTTTCGCATGAACGATACCAGAATACCCCATTGAAAGGCGTCGTTCGGAGAGCCTTGGCAACAATCAACAGAAACACAGCTTCGTAAAATAACACACAGGACATGGCGCCGCATCATTTTGTGCCACAAAAATGATGGTGTTCCTACAGACCTTCTTCTCGATGTATGATAGCGTCAATGAAAGTGAATAAACTTAATATATTGCATGTTCTTTGTATTACTTGTTCTTCTATTGTTCTCATTACATATTTTTGGCACTGGTGAAAAGACGTTCAGAAAACCCTCTACTATGGCCAAGAAATGGGAGATTTGTTTAATACTATAGAACAATACAAAACTGATCCCTCATTTTTTACCATCTTTTTATTTGATTACCATTCCCGACGTCTGACAGGATCATTGAAAGTGAATAAACTGAATCCAGTCCATGTGTTTTGTATTACTTTCTGTTGTTTTCATTACTTTTTGGTATGGGGTGACAGGAATTTCGGATCTACTATGGCCAAGAAATGGGGGATTTGTTTAATACTATAGAACAATACAAAACTGATCTCTCACTCTTAACCATCTTTTTATTTGACTACCTATAAGGATGTTTTGTAATTTCATCTATGAATCTATAGGATGATCGGAAAGTCTTGCCACCCCCATATAACATAATTCTCTATTTCGAATGGCTGACACCAAAATGATGGTGTTCATACAGACCCTCTCGATGTGTGACGGCATCAATGAAAGTGAATAAAATGAATCCAGTCCATGCGCTTTATATTACTGGTTCTAATTACGTATATTCGTAAAAAAAGAAACAAAAAACAAAACAAAACGAAACAAAAAACAACTTAAGACATGCGTGTCCGTCAACCTTAAACAATAATCTTTGTCAATTTTATTTTTCAGTCTTTACGATGGTCGATACTTGATCTATCTCTTACTATTACATCCCCAGGCAACGCCGGGCTCTACTGCTAATTGTTTATATAACTAGTATAGTACCCGTCAAAAATAACGTGGCAATGTTTGTTAAACAGCATGCCTCCCTGAGTTCTATCTAAACTTCGGAATCATCCTATTGTACTTTTTAATTAATTCCCAATTCTCTGTTCTACTCCGAGCAACTTACAGGGCGGTCGGAAAGTCTTGTCAACCCCACATAATATAATTCTCTTTTTCAAATGGCTGACACGGACATAATGAAGTTCATACAGACCTCGATGTGTGACAGCGTCAATGAAAGGGAATAAAGTGAATCTACGTACATGTGCTTTGTTTTACTGTATTACTTGTTGTTATGACATCATTTCAGCCGTCGTGCCCTCCGGCCTTCATCAGATGTATATCAGTTTGGGTTATATATATGGAATCTCTACAAATATTCTTAAATGTCTATAATTGGTAACAGACGCCATTGGTTTATACCAACGGCTTCCCATAATTAATACTTCTCGAATTCACTGTCACGTGGTCATGTGTGACGTCATGAGATGCGGTGCGATTTTCACTTCCAGCGTCTTATATGCACGTGTTTATCTTTGCTTGGAAATCATCCATGTAAACAGAAACAGACTATCACATTGTTGTCCGTATATTGCGTAATATGTTGTACAGTAATTGACATCTTTGATAATGTAAGCCGAAATCTTAGGCTGGATTAAAAAAAAAATGGATCAATATTGTGATTTTCTTTCTTCGTTTAATGGATAATGTTATTAAGCTTATCAGACGTTATGAAAAAAATTTACATAAAATAAATAGACAACACTTGTCTATATTATTTAATGAAACATGTATGAATATATATATATATATATATATATATATATATATAGATAGATAGATACACCTAGTGAGCCAGACAAACCTACCTAGGTTTCACCTAAACGGATTGTCAGGGAAAGTATGGCCATACTTTTCCTGACGACCCGTTTTTCCCTGACGATCCGTTTAGGTGAAACCTAGGTAGGTTTGTCTGGCTCACTAGGTGTATCTAGGTCTGCTCTACGATTGTATTGAGCCCTTTTGTTAGTTAGTTGTCTACTCGTATCGGGGTTTTTTGTTTGTGCTTCAGACCTGCATCTGTGCGATTTGTTCGACAGTAGTTCATGTTTGTAGCTCTTTCTATTTTTAAAACCTTTTTTCCCTCGAGATTGATTTGATTATTTTCAAATAAAAAATTCGAGGGTTTTTCGAAACGAGTCTAGTTATCTCTCTCTCTCTCTCTCTCTATATATATATATATAGGAAGATGATGAGATAAAGTTTCTATTTTTTTCTCAAAGAAACTTTTCGCAACTTGAGAAAATGTGTGTTCTCTCTACGGTGCTTCCTTCTCCACAGAGATCCCAAGACATTTTTCGTCTGAACGTTTTTAACTTTCTTTCATTATCAAACTGAAGAAGTCAAAGAGAACATACATTTTCTCCGCTGGCGAAACGCGTCTTTGAAAAGAAAAAAAATCACTTTGTTTCATTATTTTCACACACTCACGCAGACACGCACGTCACACATACACACACACACACATATATTTGCATGTATATATGTGTTGTATATTTAGACAGGAATCCCTATTGTATACATGTTTTGTTTAAGACAACGGAGAAGGTGCTACGATTAAGTTAATTAATAAATAAAAAGGTTAATAGCAGTTCAAAGTCTTGTCACCCTCTACGTAAAAGACTTTCGGACCGCCTTAAATACATGATCGCCTTACAAAGGATGAACGCTCATTAGAATAATTGCCATTAAAAAAAATAATTTTTTTTACCCCGAGCAAGGCGGTAATCTCACTAAGATACAAGAGGTTACTGAAACATCAACGCAAATGCAAGGATTTTATTTTGTAACATGTATTTATATACAAGAGCAAAAATGTCATTTGTTCTTCAAAAATGTTGTTATACGTATTCTCAAGAATTATTAACATGTTTGGTATTCGTCGCAAAATAAAAACGTATATATATATACACACATACATACATAATTCTATAAACAACAGCCACCTGCGTTAATGTAAAGCTCTTCAGTAAAATGAATTAGAGCACTCCGGCGGATTGGCATTTATTTACATTCGTAAAAAATATACGCTAGATTTAGTTGTTTATCTTCGTTGAATGAAGAGAGCTCAGTGGTAGAAACTCTGACTGATCGGTTGGGTTTCGATCTGGGCTTGAAGTATTCGGATGTCTAGTCGCACTGAGGAGCTGCGATACAGCGAAACAGTACTGTCTGCGAATGACATAATATATATATATATATATATATATATATGTGTGTGTGTGTGTGTGTGTGTGTGTGCGTGTGTAAAAGACAGTAGGAAAACTGTAATATTTTCCGACGCGTTTCGTCCGATGTGGACTTTCTCAAGACAAAGCGAAATGAATTTTTTTAAACGAAGTAACTAATAATAACAAAATTCAACTGACCTCCTGACTTTGAAAATATATATATATATATATATATATATATATATATATAGAGAGAGAGAGAGAGATAGATAGATAGATAGAGAGAGAGAGAGAGAGCAATAGATAAATTTTCTAAATTACTCAAAAATTAAATAACACTAACATCTCATTTTAACAGATATATTAACTAAAATTAAACAAAGATATCGAATAATAGTAAAGAGTAAATTTATTCAATAAAATCGCAATTGGCTTCAACCACGGTCTCCAGACGACTTCGGAATCTCCTGCATCTCTTCTGGACGGTCTCCTTGTTTAAGTCAGTGAATTCTGCCATAATCCTAGCCTCCAGTTCATCTATGGTGTTACAAGAAGTTTTGTTGGTCTCTCGCTGAACTGTACAGTTGACAAAATCAAATACAAACGACGCACGAAATTGAAAATAAAAAATAGCGACAATTTACCCATCGCATCTTGTGCGTGTGTGCGTGTGTGTGTGTGCGTGCATATGTAATTATGCTCGATTGAATGTGAAGAGACACCCACGTTTATGTACCTTGTGGGGTTTGAAAATTGCGATGAACGGAAAAATCCAATTCAGTGTTTTATTTATCTGCACTTTCAATCAAGACAAGTAAGACATGAAGAAAAAGAATTTGGTTCATGTTTGAAACGCGCGGGTTTGTTCTTTTCTTTTAAGATGAGCAGAGAGTGTGAAAATCAAATCAGGTTAGAAAGTCAGAGAGGAGAAGTGGAAAGAGAGAAATAGAGTGAGAGTAATGAACTGTAAAGAAAGAAAGAAAGAAAGAAAGAAAGAGAGAAAGAAAGAAAGAAGGAAACTGATAAAAGAAAAAAATGACGTTATGAACAGAAAGAAAGAAGAAAGGAAATAAATAGAGAATGTATGAAAGAATGAATGAAAGAAAAAAAAGACAATGAATGAAATGAAAAATGAATAAAAACAATGAATGAAATGAAAAAGACAATGAATGAAAGAATGAATGAAAGAAAAAAAAGACAATGAATGAAATGAATAAAAACAATGAATGAAATGAAAAAAGACAATGAATGAAAGAATGAATGAAAGAAAAAAAAAAGACAATGAATGAAATGAAAAATGAATAAAAACAATGAATGAAATGAAAAAGACAGTGAATGAAAGAAAAATAAAGAAGAAAAGACAATGAATGAAATGAATAAAAACAATGAATGAAATGAAAAAGACAATGAATGAAAGAAAAAATGAAGAAAAGACAATGAATGAAATGAATAAAAACAATGAATGAAATGAAAAAAGACAATGAATGAAAGAATGAATGAAAGAAAAAAAAAGACAATGAATGAAATGAAAAATGAATAAAAACAATGAATGAAATGAAAAAGACAATGAATGAAAGGAAAAATGAAGAAAAGACAATGAATGAAATGAATAAAAACAATGAATGAAATGAAAAAAGACAATGAATGAAAGAATGAATGAAAGAAAAAAAAAGACAATGAATGAAATGAAAAATGAATAAAAACAATGAATGAAATGAAAAAGACAATGAATGAAAGAAAAAATGAAGAAAAGACAATGAATGAAATGAATAAAAACAATGAATGAAATGAAAAAAGACAATGAATGAAAGAATGAATGAAAGAAAAAAAAGACAATGAATGAAATGAAAAATGAATAAAAACAATGAATGAAATGAAAAAGACAGTGAATGAAAGAAAAATAAAGAAGAAAAGACAATGAATGAAATGAATAAAAACAATGAATGAAATGAAAAAGACAATGAATGAAAGAAAAAATGAAGAAAAGACAATGAATGAAATGAAAAAAGACAATGAATGAAAGAATGAATGAAAGAAAAAAAAAGACAATGAATGAAATGAAAAATGAATAAAAACAATGAATGAAATGAAAAAGACAATGAATGAAAGAAAAATAAAGAAGAAAAGACAATGAATGAAATGATAAAAAAACAATGAATGAAATGAAAAAAGACAATGAATGAAAGAATGAATGAAAGAAAAAAAAGACAATGAATGAAATGAAAAATGAATAAAAACAATGAATGAAATGAAAAAGACAATGAATGAAAGAAAAATAAAGAAGAAAAGACAATGAATGAAATGAAAAAATGAATGAATAATAACAATGAATGAGAGAAAATGAAAAAGACAATAAAAGAAATAAAAAAGGATGTACGAAATAAAAAAAGACGTAATGAAGAGAGAAAGAAAGAATGTAGGAAATAAGTAAAGAATGATAGCAAGAATAAAAGAACGAAATTAAGTAGGTAAATAGAAAAGAGATTCACGATACAAACATGGATTAGCAAATGAGTAGAAATGAAAAATAAAATGAAAAAAAGAAAGAAAAGAAAGAAGGGGAAAATAAACTGGAGAAAGACGTTATGAAGAGAGAGAAAGAAATAGAGAAAGAAGGAATTAACTAAATAAAGAAAGAAGGTGAAGTGAAAAGAGAAAGACGATATAAACATTGAAAAATGAATGAATGAATGAATGAAGGATGAAAGAATGAGAAAACAGAAAAATAGAAATTTTTTTATGAATCGAAAGGAATAAAGAAGGAATTAAATAAAGAATGAATGAATGAATGAATGAAAGAATAGGAGGTGAATTGAAAATAGAAATAGGTACATGAATAAAGACAGAAAGAAAGAAAGAAAGAAAGAAAGAAAGAAAGAAAGAAAGAAAGATAGAAAGGAAAAAAGAAAGAAAGAAAGAAAGAAAGAAAGAAAGAAAGAAGAGAAAAGTGAAAAAGGGAAAGATGATATAAACATAGACTGGAGAAAGAAAGAAAGAAAGAAAGAAAGAAAGAAAGAAAGAAAGAAAGAAAGAAAGATAGAAAGGAAAAAAGAAAGAAAGAAATAAAGAAAGAAGAGAAAAGTGAAAAAGGGAAAGATGATATAAACATAGACTGGAGAAAGAAAGAAAGAAAGAAAGAAAGAAAGAAAGAAAGAAAGATAGAAAGGAAAAAAGAAAGAAAGAAATAAAGAAAGAAGAGAAAAGTGAAAAAGGGAAAGATGATATAAACATAGACTGGAGAAAGAAAGAAAGAAAGAAAGAAAGAAAGAAAGAAAGAAAAGAAGAGGAACGACTGGAAAAAGAGAAAGATAATATAAACAGGGACTGAAGAAAGAAAGAAAGAAAGAAAGAAAGAAAGAAAGAAACGAAGAAAGAAACAAATAAAAACAGAGAGAAAGAGAGAAAAGAAGAAGAACGACTTGAAAAAGAGAAAGATGATATAAACAGGGATTGAAGAAAGAAACAAAGAAAGAAAGAAAGAAACAAAGAAAGAGAGAAAAGAAGAGGAAAACTGGAAAAAGAGAAAGATGATATAAACATTGACTGAAGAAAAAACAAAGGAAGAAAGAAAGGAAGGAAAGAAGGAAGAAAGAAAGAAAGAAAAAAGAAAGAAATAGAGAGAGAAAAGAAGAGGAACGAATGGAAAAGGAGAGATGATATAAACAGGGACTGAAAAAAGTAAACAAAGCAAGAAAGAAAGGAAAGAAAGAAAGAAAGAAAGAAAAAAAGTAAGAGATAGAGAAAGAGAGAAAAGAAGAAGAACGACTGGAAAAAGAGAAAGATAATATAAACAGAGACTGAAGAAAGAAAGAAATAAAGAAAGAAAGAAACAAACAAACAAACAAAGGAAGAAAGAAACAAAGAAAAAGAGAGAGAAAAAGAGAAAAGAAGAAGAACGACTGAAAGATGATATAAACAGGGATGGAGGAAAGAAACAAAGGAAGAAAGAAAGGAAGGAAAGAAGGAAGGAAGAAAGTAAGAAAGAAAGAAGAAAAGAAAGAGAGAAAAGAAGAAGAACGACTGGAAAAAGAGAAAGATGATATAAACATGAACGAGGTTAATCAAGAGGAACAACTTTATTCATTGTGCAGAATTGATTTTCTAAGCGTAGGTTAGATGTGGCACAAGGTCGACAGTATGGGGCACCCAGTGATAATCAAACTCACTATTCAGTCACACCTGACCTAGCAAGACAAGCTTGTAAACCATTACGCCGCGTCGAACGGCCCTATTCATTTGAAAGAAGTGAACCTTAACACCTCTGTCTTTCTATCTTTCTTTCTTTCTTTCTTTTTTTCTTTCTTTCTTTCGTTCAACGTCTTTGATATATCTTGCCCATCTTTCTACGCGATCAAAACGGAATACTTCATTTTTCTTTCTTTCTTTCTTTCTTTCTTTCTTTCTTTCTTTCTTTCTTTCTTTCCTTTCTTTTCTTTTCTTTCTTTGTCGAAGTTATGTTAAGATCATTTTTATCATTCCCCTGACAGTTTTCTCCGTTTTCTTTCTTTTATTCTTTCTTTCTTTCTTCCATGAATTTTCTTACTGACATCAAGTAGCGTCTCACCTGTATCGTTCTTTCGTTCTTTCCTTTTTCTTTCTTCCTTTCTTCTTTCCTTCCTCCCTTTTTTAATTCTTTCTTTTTTTCATTCTTTCATTCTTTCTTTCTTTCTTTCTTTCTTTCTTTCTTTCTTTCTTTCTTTCGTGAAACTAAGCAACGTCTTTGATATATCTTGCTCATCTTTCTACGCGATCAAAACGGAATACTTCATTTTTATGCGGTATTGGCAGGAGACGTTAAACAATTCTTTCTTTCTTTCTTTCTTTCTTTCTTTCTTTTCTTTTCTTTTCTTTTCTTTCTTTGTCGAAGTTATGTTAAGATCGTCTTTATCTTTCTCCTGATAGTCCTCTTCGTTTTCTTTCCTTCTTTCTTTCTTTCTTTCTTTCTTTCTTTCTTTCTTTCTTTCTTTACTTTTCTTTCTTTGTCGAAGTTATGTTAAGATCGTTTTTATCATTCTCCTGACAGTTTTCTTTCTTTCTTTCTTTCTTTCTTTCTTTCTTTCTTTCTTTTATGAATTTTCTTACTGAAATCCAGTAGCGTCTCACCTGTATCGTTCTTTCGTTCTTTCCTTTTTCTTTCTTCCTTTCTTCTTTCCTTCCTCCCTTTTTTAATTCTTTCTTTTTTTCATTCTTTCATTCTTTCTTTCTTTCTTTCTTTCTTTCTTTCTTTCAGTGAAACTAAGCAACGTCTTTGATATATCTTGCCCATCTTTCTACGCGATCAAAACGGAATACTTCATTTTTATGCTGTATTGGCAGGAGACGTTAAACAATTCTTCTTTCTTTCTTTCTTTCTTTCTTTTCTTTTCTTTTCTTTCTTTGTCGAAGTTATGTTAAGATCGTCTTTATCTTCCTCCTGACAGTCCTCTTCGTTTTCTTTCCTTCCTTCTTTCTTTCTTTCTTTCTTTCTTTCTTTTCTTTTCTTTCTTTGTCGAAGTTATGTTAAGATCGTCTTTATCTTCCTCCTGACAGTCCTCTTCGTTTTCTTTCCTTCCTTCTTTCTTTCTTTCTTTCTTTCTTTCTTTTCTTTTCTTTCTTTGTCGAAGTTATGTTAAGATCGTCTTTATCTTCCTCCTGATAGTCCTCTTCGTTTTCTTTCTTTTATTCTTTCTTTTCTTTTTTCTTTCTTTTATTTATTTGTTTCTTTCCTTCCTTCTTTTCTTTCTTTGTCGAAGTTATGTTGAGATCGTCTTTATCTTCCTCCTGTCAGTCCTCTTCCTTTTCTTTCTTTCTTTCTTTCTTTCTTTCTTTCTTTCTTTTCTTTCTTTGTCGAAGTTATGTTTATATCGTCTTCATCTTCCTCCTGTCAGTCCTCTTCCTTTTCTTTCTTTCTTTCTTTCTTTCTTTCTTTCTTTCTTTCTTTGTCTCAAGCACTCAAGTAACGTCTCTGATATGTTTTGTCCGTCTTTCCACGCGATCAAAACAATATTTCGTTGTTTATGACGCATTGGCAGGGCGTAACGATCGTGCTAACTAAGGGCGGAACACGCAGAATTATAGCACGGCAACAACAAAAACAACGACAATAACAACAGCCCCGTTTATACGAGGAGCAATATTGTTTTTGCGTCAACGTTCGCCAGGTCTAGATCACTATCGACATTTCTTTTTATACTTCCTTTTCTTTTCTTTTTTTTTTTTAAGGGAATTTGCTTTTGTCTTGCAATCGCGACATCAACCCGAATGTATTACGTTTGCCGAAACAGCGACACAATGACAATTTGTCTTATTAACTCTATTCAGGATATGCGCGGTGGCGTAACGGCTATTGGCGCGGAAAATGAAACAGTTGTGGCGAATTAAAATTCCGGCCAAGTCTGTTGCGCCCACTTTCGAAAAAAAAAAATGATCTTAGGAAAGGGATGAACCCATCACTTTTACACATCAAGCTATGGGTTAAACATTAGAGTTGACTAGGTCCTTAAATGGAAGGCAGTCTAATTTAAGGACAGCTCTAAATTCAAATCCTTCAAGAAGGCAGCGGGGAAATATCAAATAGTCTTTCCCAAGAAGTTGCGCAGATTCGCTGATAATAAAGAAAAGGAAGCTGTGGTGAGGCATGTATTCGGGGACTTGGCGTTTAAAAATTCATTAAAAATACTTATCGGGGACTCTAGAAATTAATGGGTTAATAGAAAAAAGAAAACATACACATAAAGAAGACACCAAGCAAGTAGACAGAAAATAACGGCTTTAATACAAAAAGGAAAAAAGCACCCGCCCAAACAAACAAAACTAATCACCAAAAAACAAGCAAAAAACAACAAACAAAAACAGATTTGTATTGTCGTTCATTCTGATTTGAAAACACCGACCTAGCACCCAGTGACGACACACATTATTATTAAAAAGCTTTTCCACTTTGTTTTATTTCTCCACAATACATCTATATAATAAACGCGAATGTCTGTCTGTCATTGTGTCACATTTTTTTTTTCAACTTTACTCCTAGAAGCCGTACCCCAAAATACCATTTTGGAAACAGGTCGATTTCGTGAGAAAATTGAAAAAAAAACAAGCAATCCTGAAATTTTGGATTTCCAATTTTTCATGCTGCGATTGTTTTCAAATTCCGCCATCTTGGATTCTACTGATAAAAACAATTAAAGGGACACAACTCTCTAACTCTCAAAAGCTCATATTAAAATGGAAACATTAAACCTGTCTGTATTTTCAATTTTATTCCTAGAGGGCCATAGCCCAAGAAATCATACCATTTTGGAATCAGTCTGACTCCGTAAGCAAATGAAAAATATTCCGGGTCGGATCC